>JAVSCE010001413.1:0-581376 GCA_032199065.1 Smutsia gigantea | reverse complement strand
TGTCTGGACCAGCATTAATTAAATGCATATCCAAAAAAGGAATCAGTAACAGCATTAGTGTTATGAAAGGCCTTAAATATGAGTATATATCGGGTAGGTGTATGGAAGCCTGCCTAAGGGATTCGACCTGTGGTGTGGGGGGAAGGAGGTATAGTAGCATTTTGGTGGAGATGGGGCAAATACAGACCACCCAAAATTATTTTAGGGAATCTGACCATAAACAAGGCAGAAAAATAGCAAAGCCCAGGACAGGGTAGAGTAGGGAGTGAGGCTGGAGAATCCCAGTAATGAGATAGAAAAGTAGTTTTAGAAAGTTGTCATGGATAATAAGTAATGTGTAATTTGGGGTAATATTTCTTCTGAAGTCAGAGGACATTCTCATGTCAAAAACCCTGGAGAGGAAGTACACTGATTTAAAAGGCAAATATTAGGTTAATAAGAGGCAAAGCTTTCTCTTTTCTCTTAGGCCCTAACTGTAAAGCATGGAGGCATTAGAGCCCTACTGGGAGTGTGAAAGGGAATTAGAAGCCACCTCCTGCAACTTCTTTTGTTTGTTTGTTAATGAATTTAATGAGTAAATTTTATGGACCCAGTATAGGCCTAGGCTGGGAGTGAAATTGTTATGTTCTCCACATCACTGATTTTGCATTTTTCTGGGGCAGACTTAATTAGTTGATACATAAATAATTTAATGACATTGTTTCAGAAAACTGAAGACACGATTAAGAAAATACAGCAGGGCAGGAGATGTGAGAATGAAGGGGCAGGTGATGAGGGGGCCATTTAAGGAAAGTGGTCAGACAATGGTAAGCAGAGAACTTCAAGGGAACTTCCCGTGAGAGCGTGAATG
Source organism: Smutsia gigantea (assembly GCA_032199065.1). Taxonomy (NCBI): domain Eukaryota; kingdom Metazoa; phylum Chordata; class Mammalia; order Pholidota; family Manidae; genus Smutsia; species Smutsia gigantea. The sequence continues at coordinate 580,526 of JAVSCE010001413.1, read as the reverse complement.
AGGCTGAACCTCTAGGGACAGAGCTCTAGGTGAGGGAGCAGCGACTGCACAGCCCCAGAGGCAGGAGTGTGCTGGGTGTGTTTGGGAAAGAGAAAAGGTCAGTGTGGAGGGTGTGGGGTGCTGGAAGTGGTCAAGGAGGTTGCCAGGGTCTGTTGCAACCAGGTCCTGTAGGTTTTATTGTGTGTATTAAGGATTTAGGTGCTATGGGAACCAGTGGAGGGTTTTGAGCAGCAAGCAATGTGATCTGACTTAATTTTTAAAAATTTTCTCAATTTTTCTGCTTTGTGATGAGAACTGCAGCTGGTTCTGTGATAATCTACATCCCTTTCTTATCACTGATTCCACTATGGCACAGAGCATATGCCAAATATTATCCCAAGTATTATTCCAGAAACGTCTATGAGTCAGAAGTTTACATTCTTTTGACGATAGCAACACTGAGGAAAATTTTATGGAGATAATGAATAAAATCAAACCTTAAAGCTGAATTCCATAGAGAAAAAATTTCAAGAAATAAAACATACGCAAAGATAGTAAAATTCTTCTGTTAGAGCAGAATCTAGTAACAATAGATTATACTTCTCTCTTACAAAAAAATCAATGCCAAAAATTCCTAAATGATGATCAGAATCAAAATAATCCCTTGGAACAGAATTCTGGCAAGAGATGGGGCTCCTTGATTCAGGATCTGCCCCTTAGTGTTCTCTCCTTGACTGCGGCCTTCTGTCGGGCACATTTCCCATTGCATCCAGGAACACCTGTCACTCGCCACCAAGACTCGCACAATTATTTAAAACTCCCATTCTTCATGCTTCTTTCTTTTCTTTTCATTCAGGGCAATCACTTCGCTATGTCTCTGTATTGTCAGATCTTCTAGTCAGTCCCCACTACCAGTAAATAGAATCTCAATCATTTTTGTGCCCATACTAAGAACTATATTCAGTATAAATAGATGAGCTTTGGGAAGCCAACTTTTTCACATGCAGATGAAAGGTTGAATCCCTGCCACTTAATGCCACGTGGCCTTAAGCAAATTACCTAATCTATCTGCACCTCAGTTTCTTCATAAGGCTATGATAAGGGTTAAGTTGTAAAAATGTAAAATGTATTTCACATCCCAGGACCATGTACATGGCAGATACAGTAAGTGATAGCTTTTTGTTATTCATAAGTTATTAGAATAGCAGTTACCAGTGCAGCTTAGTAATGTGAATTTAAAAAGAAGGACATGGTGAACCCATAACCATTCCTTGTCTTTGAAATACGTAAACCCCATAAGAGAGGGCTTATAAGAAAGAAAAAGAAGTTATTTAAACATGTGAATATTTTTAGCTAAAATTTACATAAATTCACCACATAACAGTTCAACTTCCAAATGTATATTTTAAGAGTTAAATAAAGAATGTAAAGTAATGAATAAATAACATGACTGAAGATTTATGGAAGAGAACAATCAGAATGACTTCTCTGTGACAACCAGTCTTACTTGCATTCCTCTGCTGGCATTCTTAAGTAAAACCCTAGGAAGCTCAAGAGATTATTTCTCCAAGGGTTGGCATCTAGATCATTTAAAAATGACATTTCTTATTTTTAGAAAAAGATCACTTATTATTTCCAAAGGAGTGAAACAGTTTCTTGGCCTTCACCTCTGAACTCTCACCTTCCCCAAAGACATCTCCTGCAATCTGCAAACCCCTCCACATGGAATGATTTAATTTGACAAAGGACAAAAATCCCAATTAACTTTATTTTAATTGACTCAACTGTGTGATGTCTGGAAAATTTGATGACTCAAAAGAAAATATGACAAGAATGTTTTCAGATCAGAGGGAAATTGCAAAACTTTTGGCTGTGTACCACATAGGCAAACTTTAGTAACATCCTGTAATTAACACCGGGAGAAAATTGTTAGGTATGCAACAATATATTCAGGTCGATTTAAAAAAAGTTTCCATTGGATAAAATGGCCTTTTCTTTTATCCATTTAATCTTAAGTGCCTGTCTGTGTTTAGTATCCTTCACAATGAATTACTAATTAGAACCAGACCTAGCACAATCATCTCTGAAGTTCTCTTCAGTAACAGTTGACTTGTAACACCCTTAGGATTTCTACTGTAGGCCACTATTATACAGGCGCTTGCCTTTTCAAGAAACCTTCCTATATGAGATAGATCAGGACTGAATTGCAAACTTGACTTCCTCCTTAGCATGGGGTTTCCAAAGCAGTCAGTATCATACCTAATACATGAAAGGTGAGAATACTGAAAAGCGATTTGGTATTATAATGGTTCTGAGCTTGGACTCTGGCACTGATCTAGATCTCCATTTTAATAACATTTTGTGACTTCGGGCCTATTAGCTAACCTTTTCAAGCCTCAGTTTCTCATCTGCAAAATGGAGTTAGCAATATTAATTCCTCTAACTTAGTGTTATACCAAGAATAAAATAAGTCATGTAAACTGTTTGAACACAGTAGATCTGATTATATTGTTTTAAAGCTTTGTCAGTTTAGAAAAAAAATGATTTCTTTACATATTAGGTCAGTTATACAATCAAATCAACATTTTTCATTATTTCACAGGGTAATTTAGCTGAAAAAATCAATCCCTTCTGGCAAACATTGGTTAGTTTTAATTTGTGGAATGTATGTGAATTTACTTTCAGTACTCAAATCGGTAAAAATGGCTGAACCAATTTTGTCTGTAAACATTGCCTCAGGAAGACTATTATGAAATCCCATAGATTTGTTGTTTGTTCCTGAAGTCTAAGTCAATAGCAGTCAGGGAACTGGAACCTATCAACTATTAGAAAAATAATACATTAATTTTTACTTAGGCACTCTCATGATTTCTATCTATTCAGATTGGTTTACCCACCTATAACAAAAATGGAAAATTGATTATAGAGTTCCCATGTCTTAAGAAATGTGTAGATATATATATATATTAAAAGGCACAAGGGAAATAAAATCAGTCTTCTAAAAAGAGGCAAACTCTCTGGACTTCCTAGGGACAGGGGACCTAAAATGATATGCTCACTATTCTCTGGAAAACAATCAGGAGACTCCAAAGCACAGCTTTCTCACACCAGACTTTCCAAAATAGTTGACTCCAGTTAGGATGAGTGAAATGATTAATTTTAATGGAATGTGGAGGGGGAGCAGAAGTGATACCAAAGGTAAGAAGTTATCATAACACAAAGATATGCAGTTTCAAACTGACATCTTGCATAGTATCTAGAAATGAATAGAGTCAAAATAATGACTGCAAAATCTTGTCCATTTTGCCTCAGAAATTTAACAGAAAAGCTGAGGAGGCATGAAACTTCTAGGATGGTCTTCCAGGGACCTTCAGTAGCATCTCACAAGGCATGGAGCGCTTTGGAAAAGATCCTACAGAGCTTGAAATGGGCAGCACTTTTCACGTTCTTGACTCTAGTAACTCACAGGAATATATTCAGACGCTGCTTCACTCAAGGGAAAGTCAAGCTTAATCACTATAGAAAACTATTATTTCCTAGCAAGCAATTTTACTTCTCCCTTCACATTTGGCAAATTCAGTTTAGATTTCATCTTTAATTTGAATACTTAACTTGATGATACATTGAGGAAGTATGATGTGGAAAGAAAGACTCAAATGAAATGGCTTCCTCATTTAGACATATATCTTGAAGTTTATGAGTGTCGAGAAGGAAAAAAGTAGGTCCAGAATGTTTTTGTCGCTTGACATATAAAAAGGAGATACTTAAAAGATTTGAGAAATGATCAAGATATGGATTTTATAATGCAGTAATCCCAATTAATTTTGATATACAGGTAGATTTGATGTAGGATAGTAGATTTTCTGATGCACAAGGAATTAGCATGTCAATATTTTGGTATTTTAAATTTTTCTAAAAGATAAATACGTTTGACAGAGCACTTGATATGTTAAATACACATGTCATATGTACATATATATCATATATATATATAAATCACATATATATATGAAAGAAAGGAAGCAAAGAAAAGAAAAAAGAGAGAGAGAAAGGAAGGAAAGAAGGAAGGAAGAAAAAGAGAAAGAGAGAGAAAGCAAGGAAAGGAAAAGGGAAAGGAAAGAAAGAAAACAAGGGTTCAGATCAAGTTGATAAGATCTCTTTGGAGGAAGGTTTCTAAAAGGCATTCCAAACGTTTGCCAATGACTGATGGTGTTACAGAATTCCAGTTTAACCAATTTTCAGATGACATGAAGTAGAGGAGATCTAACCTACTGACCATCTGTCAGACTCTACCCCTCACCACCAAAAAAAAAAAGATAAATGGGGTGAGCAGATGAATTTAATAGAATGTTTAAAAATTGTATGTTAAATATATAGAAGGGCACATGCTCACTGTAAAAAACAATTTTAGAAAAATATCAAACAGGACAGAAGGCAATAAAGCAAAAATGAAAGGATTATTTCCCATCCTCCCAGATTCCTATCCACTTCTCAAATGTAATCACTTTTCAGTGTTCCTTGCCTATCCTTTTAGACATTTTCTAGGTGAATATAAGTATACATATGGAGATGCATATATAATATGTGTGTATGGATGTTAGCAGTTGCATAACAATCTATTATATGAAGTGGTATCTATTTAACTATTTACTATAGATTGAAATTCAGGTTTTTTATATATAATAATAAAATACATATCTTTATAGACACATCTTAGGCACTTATATGAGTCTTCAAAAGTGGAATTACTGAGTCAAAAAAGATAAAAACATACGAAGTACTAGAAATGTCCAAATTCAAACCCAGGCCAAAAAAAAAAACCTCAATGGAACAAATATAGATCTGAATGAAATACTCAGAAAAAAACACAAATAGAAAATAGAGATGATGAAACATAAATGATATAATGAAATAGTGTAACATGCATATTGGAGAATCAGGAAACAGAACATGCATATAATATGAGAGAGGCAAATTTTGAAGAGAATATGGCTGAGAAAGTTACAGAATCAATTAGAGGTAAAATTGCTTAGATCCTGGAAAGACAACAAATTGGGCTGTCATTATAAAACCAACGAACACAAAAATGAAGAAATTTTAAAAGCAAGTGAGGAGAAAAGACAAATAATATAAAAAGGGGGTAAAATTAGACTGATTGTAAACATCCGAAGGGCAACATTGACAGTCATGCTGTGAATTGAAACACAGCACTGGTTAAAGAAAAGGAAAAAAAAGTACAGGGTTTTGAGTTTGCAGTAAATTCAATTTCAGCCAAAATGATGAAGCAACTTCCAAAATAAACAACATGAACTTTGACCTCATTTATAGAAATAGAGTGACAATAGTAGAAAAAGGGGAAAGGGGAAAGAATTGGTACACTACCTACTTATAAAATTACATTAAGAATACAGGACTCACCATCTTTGTTTCAAGTGAAGAAAATCAAAGTTCTCTCATTCCAGGAGCAGGTGAAGGAACTGGGGATATTTAACAGAAGCAACAGGTAGAGATCATGATAGTCTTTTAAAAATATTTATCAGTCCAAATGGCTGCCACACAGAAGACAGATTAGACGTGTCCTATATGGGATAGATTTGAATGATTATCTCACAGAATGGGAATTAAATATGTTCTGTATCTGGAAACTGCATGTGCATTGTCATATTTTGAGTAAAAATAACCTGATTATGAGAACTAAACAAAGATGGAATGAATTCTTTCAAAAGATAGTGAGACTCCTTCATTAGGGATATTCGAAAGAAAAGCAAGAAGAAACTTAGCAAGGAGACTATAGAGGACGTTCAGGAAGTATATGAAAAAATAAAAGCTCTAAGTTTTATGTTAGTTGGCCTAGAAGGATTTGAGCCCCCACTGAGGGTATCTCTGGAGGAAATAATAGAAAAAAGTGGAAACCTGCTTTTAGGAAAAGTCCCATCTTACCCAGGAAAGCCTCAGTCTGGCTTCACCCTTAGACCAAAACAATCAATATGCAATAGTTAATATTGGCCTCTTTTTACATTTAAAAGAAAAAGAAAAATTCCTCCAACGTATGTGGATTTTTAGTTTTAAATCCAGTTATGGACATTTACTCACTTTAGCCTATGAAGAGAGCTCTAATGACCAATTACAATATTGGGAGTGAAGATTTCCATATTTCCAATCTAGTATTTTGTGATTTACAGTGTATTACTTCTTGTGATAAAGTTAAATCATTTAGTAGGACAGAAGAAAGGGCAGTTTGACCTACTGAATCAAAGTTCTATAAAGCAGAGAGAGGTGAACTCAGGAGAGATGTCAAACTAGGAATCAGGCCTAAATTCAAGTGCTCACTCTGTCATTTCCTAATTTAATAGCTGTATGACCTTAATCAAGTTACTTCATATATCTGAGCCTCAGTTTTCCCATCTATAAAATGGGGATAATGGTAACTACCTTGTAGAGTTATTGGGAAGTTTAAATGAAAAATCCTAGCTCAGTCCTGGGACAGAATTAATATTTAATATTTGTTGGTTTTCTTCTCTTCAACTGATTGATTCTTGATTTGTTTATTTTTAAGGAATGAACAAAATGGTTTTATAAGACTAAGCTGCATGACGGTAAGAATCAAATCTGGGTTGCTTACAATTATATACCCAAGGCTTGGCACAAAGTAGGGACTCAATAATAAGTTAATATTATAATTTAGAACATTCTAATTATATCACTAATTTGTAAAAAATGTTAAGATTAAAATTTCCTGCCACCTTATGACTTAAATTACTATACTAAAGCAATGATACTGTCTCAAAACTTGGAAAAAGAACTTATTTTTGTATTTTTCTATACTGTGTTTCAACTGAAGCTATATTTTCCTTATCTTTCTATGCAAGAGGCCAAGTATTGTATAGACAACTTCTTGGGATAGGTCAAAACCCCAAGAACGCTAACACCTAGCCAACAAAAGCTGCCATTTAAGTGTGTATTTGTAGATGTCATTAAAAAAAAATCAACTTCCTATTTCAGTGGAAAAGTTGAGGACCACATTTTTAACAAATCCATCTGGTTTGCATTTAATTTCAGAACTCAAAACCAGGTGTCTTTCATGTGTGTTTAATTTTAGAGGCAAGGAGTACCAAAAGACATGGAATGATGTGAAGTGGTTTATAATACAGATAAAGGATATGCTGACACTATATTGCCAAAACACAATTACTTCTTCTTGTTATTGCTCTTACTGTTGATATGGACTGAATTAAAATTTTCTTTCAAATTGTAGGCTTGCAATGTAAGACAGTAAGCCTGATTTTAGGTACACACTGGGCTTACATACATGCATAGATGATTCTTAGACTGTATGCATTCAATGAGAATTTCAGTAACTAGACAAAAAAAGAAAAAGAAAAGGAGGGAAAGTCAGGGGGAGAGAAAAAAATCCTTCACTAACATCTTTATCAAATAATTAGTCATCCTTGGGAAATGTGGCTCAGTTCCTTTGATAGTGTGAACTTTAAACAAAAGAATAATTACTACACTAGTTACAGAATTCAAGCTGTCTTTGGGGAAAACTTTTTGATAAATGAAAGGCAATTCCATCTTCTCCTATAGAGTGCGTTTTAAAATGATTTCCCTTGGGAGAATAAGCCCATGCTGAGTCCATACACAGTGTTTCCAACTCTCCCAATCATCAGATATCATAATCATATACAACTCTCCAAGTGTTAACACAATATATGACTTTTTTATTTGCGGAAACAAGTAAAGAGCAGCAAATATATGACTGCCAAAGAGAGATTCCTTATTGTGGAGAGTCATTAACACTCAGAATTTTTCTTGAAAACATTAGTCAAAATGATTTTTCTTGAACATCCCAAAATTAAAGTTGACATGAACATGACAGAACAGACTTCCATGTGGAATTAAGACAATACACATTAAGGCTATTTTAAATAATTAACTAATAAATTAACTAACATATCCAAGAAACTGAAAGTGTAATTTATTACAGGGCAATCAGCTTTGAATCTAAAACTTCCTTTCAAACTTTTCTTGAAACTGTATGTTGTGGCTTTAAAGGATGAGCTTTCAAACAAATATAGCCATTGTTGGTAATTACAACCCTCTGTGTTTCTAAGTAGAAAGATAACCCTTCACAGAATACAAAGATACAAAGGTCAAGTTTACCAGGTACAATGATTCATATCACATCTTTAAAAAACATCTCCTTCTCGTCTTATTACATGCTTTGTAAATAATCAACAAAAAGCACTAGTAAATGTTTTGGTTCAAAAATTCACGGCAGAAAAGCTCAGACATTGTCTTGCATTGCAGGACTTGTGCTGACAGGAGCCACCTCTAAGTTATATTCAGCAGCTTACCCCCCATAGGTTATAATAGTGCAGCACCATGTTTTGATGCATTTGTCGTATCTCCAGCAGCCTTTCAGGGAGCTCAGCTTTTTGTTCAGCTCATTCATGCAATGCCAGCTCCATGGCTTAGTAGGTATGTGATACTAAGAAATAATTTCATCTCTTTGAAATATTAGTAAGTATTAGTAGTAAATTATTAGTAGTAAGTATTCAACAAGATAATGCATTACAGGCACTTAGCTTATTGCCTGATGCACAGCAGGCCCTCGGTATAGTAACAGCAGTGGTAGCACCACGATTATTTTTATTAACCCCCAACCCAAGCGGCAGATTGTTGCTTAGTGGAGCCTCTGAGTGCACAGGGTCATGTATAAGGATTGTCAGCCAACAAACTCAGACATTTTCAGTCATATTGAAATTACAGAATAAAGAAACACACTCCTACAAGCTAATTAAGATTAAGGATCACATTTTCTCTCAAGAAAAGCAGAAATAAATTGGACTTTTCTGACTATCCTTGTTTAAAGACTATAAGCCTTATTAAAAACACAGTAAATAATGGCTTTTCATTAATTTGATTTATTTAGATGTAAAGAAACTGGAGGGAAGCACATCCTGAACTTACTATAAACCCCAAACTCCTGAACTGCAAAAAGAATGGAGGAAGATACAGTCCATACTCCAGAAGTAGAATTCAGTGTTTTAAGGGTTGAAACTATTTCACTTAAACTCTAACACATGGAAAGGATTTTTTTCCAGATATACTGCAAAGATTTGAAAACAAAGGTTAATAATAGAAATGCAACAGAACCCAGAGGTGAACTTCTTAGGTAAGCCAAGATTCAAAAGGTCATAGAGTCATTTCCTTATGACCTACGTCTCACCTGCCTGAGTCTCTTGGGGATCTACCGAGCTTGTAGTAGTCAGCTGGCAGCAGCTGGGCTGGTTATCAAACACATTCATTGGATAAACATTTATTGGGTATGTATCTATTATATAGTCAAGCACTATGCCAGACTGGAGAGGCACAAAGGAAACCCAGATGCTGCTGCAGCCACTTGGAATTCTGTAGCAATCAGTGGCCCTGAAACCTGCACTTGAGGAGTTCCTGCACAGCATGGGGGCAGGAGTTACCAAAGAGCTTTCAAAATTCAGGGTGCCATGTATACCTACAGGAAGGGCCACTCCAGTCTACCCAAGCGGCAGAAAAGATTTGGCTGAGGTTCTAATGCTAGAACCAGTGGTTTTGGAATAACTGCCTAGGAGAATTTTAGGGGCAGCAATCTGGTCCCAAGTGGCTGGTTTGAAGCACGACACTTTATATAAGATTGATAAAAAGTCGGTTGTTCACAAAAGAGAAAACGTGGAGGGGACAGAGTGGGGACACCATATTTGCTGCAAGTCTCTTTCCCCTCTCTGTGAACAACTAATTTCAACTGAGTACTTAAAGATGAACAGAGGTTTGCAGACTGAAGTGATGAGCAAGGGTGTATCCCTGGCAGAATGCAAGAGAGGGGACAGAGGATTGGAAGAATAAACCGTAGTTTAATTTGGTGATAAAAAGTGGGTCTCACTCTGGCAGTATATTAAAATGCTTTCATGGGTTTAAGAAAAAATACCAATGTCCTGGTTTTACCCAAATCAATTAAATCATAGTATCTGGGTAGAGGGTCTTGTCCATTTGTCTCTTTTAAAAGGCCCAAGGTGGTTTGGATGTCTAGTCAGGCTTTGAAATTATTGCTGTAGCGCGGTGCACATGGAAGAGAGGGAAGGGGTGTGGAGGGAGAGGAGGGGTTCTGGGGATGGGCATCCCGCACTCACATCATGAAAATTTAGTCTCGTCATATAAGCAAAGTAAAGAACCCCCCAGGAATTTTTAAGTGGAAGGTGGTGTGGCAGGATGGACATATTCTGTCATTCTGGAGGTATCTGTCGTCTGAGCATCAATGAATGAATGATACACAAGAATGGCATATTTTTGTATCATAGTAATTAAAAGGACATGTTCTGGAGTGAGCCTTGGCTGCTTGTTGGCTGTCCCACTGTGGGAGATTCCTAACTGCCCTAATTCTTCCTTACATCATCTATGAGAGAAGGATAGCAATACCTATTGTATAGGCTTGACGTGAGCATTAACTGGGGAAAAAATGAAAAGTAAAATTGCTGACATTTATTGAGTGCTTACAATAATCCAGGCAGTCATCCAAGTATTAATATTTTACATGTATTTTAAAATGCAATCTTCAGAAGACCATAGTAAAATACTCATTTTTAAGATGAGGAGTCTGATTTATGGAGGATTGAACAAAGTCACAGAGCTAATAATTGTGGGAGTATGGATACTTATCAGTCAGATTCCAAAAGCTTTGCCTTTAACTTCTGGGTGTCTGGTATCTTGGGGGACTCAATAAATACAGGTGATTATTACTAATTTTATTATTTTAAAAGATCATAAAGAACTACATGAGAAAATAGAGTGCGTGTCTTTGAGTAGTGGGCCTATGGATACTATTTTTATTCTGTGTTATTTTTTGTTTTTTAATTAACTCTCAACTTTATAGTGCAAGAAAATAAAGTCAACTTAAGGTAAAATACAGAAAGAATCTGAATCTATTTCTACTTCCACTACTGTCAAAAGTAATTTTACTGAGGTTTTAATTTTACTTGAGTGGTTTTTCGGTATTCACACTCTGAAGAGACTTAGTTGAGCTGCAGTAACAAGCCATCTCAAATTCTCAGTCACATTAGTCAACTGGAGTTTCTTTCTCATGCTATATGTCTAAGATAGACAAATGGGGATGATAGGGTATGGAAAAATAGAGATGGTGGGTTAAGGTCCACATAGTGACTCAGGTTTCCAAGTTAAAGGAGAGTCCTCCATCTCACTGTTTTACTTTCAGAAGCTCATGGACTTATTGGTTATGAGAACAGAGAGAGAGACTGCATAATTGCATGCAATCTTTATTCTCCTTTACCAGGAAGTGAAATGTGTCACTTCTGCTCACATTTCACTGGCTAGTGCTAGTCACATTGCCCAGCACACAGTGAGAGGATTGAGAAGTACAATCTTCCCACACATGACAGAATGAGAAGCAGTCCTGAAGAAACCCAGCAATGTCCACCACACACATCAAGGGTGCCTGAAAGGGTTCTTTGAGCAGAGTTTTGACACACCATTCAATGAAGTATTTGATCATATCCTTTCCATGCAACTAGTCTGTGAGTCTTTGAGAACTAGGAAGACTTTCAATAACTACCCTTTCTTAATCCTGATTAAACAGGGGGCATGAATCTATATTATGTTGCCTCATCGACATTCCAGTCCTTACATTTTTGGGTGTAAACAGATGTCCATTTTCTTTCTTCATGTGAGCACAACCAATCGTGTGGTTCTGCACTTTGCTTTTCATTCAGTATCATCTTCCAATGAGAAAAGGGACTTGATGTCAACAAAGAAAAGTCTATGTTCAAATAAATTCCAGGAACACTGGATGAAAAAACCAAATATGTATATTTATTGCAGAATTGCTTGCTTTTTATATGCTAGTACAGTTGTAATTTTCCATGCGGTGGTTTATAATATGCAGCATTTCCCAGTATGAAAACTCTTTTCTCATTAAATTATTACCTAAAAGTCGCAAACTCATGCTCTCTAGAACACACTTAAGACCTACATATTGTATTATATGTTCCCTACAGCACAACCAATATTATGATGTTCATAGATGCGTTGTGAACCATATGTTGACTTATCCTACTGTTTCCAATGTCCTCAATAGCCACAGGAGTGAAGTGAAGATAACCAAGTCCCCAAATCCCAAATCCCACACGATAGTGGGTGTGTAGTTGCTTAGCAGCAGCAGTGCCCTGACCTGACTACAAAGGTGTTAAACAAAAATCCATGCATGGTGCTATGCAACAGGGGACCTAGTTTTCAACACTAACCCTGATAAAGTATTGAGAAACCCCTCCCATCTTAGGAGGAGAATGTAACCATGCCTTGTGTCAACAGAGCACATCCAGCAGAGAAGATGGAATAACAGAGCCTTCAGGCCACAGAGAGCTGCAGAATCAAGCAAACAGACACCATGCCTAGGATTTGACTGGCACATTCCAACATTTTGCAGAACCCTTTCAAGGTAGCAATCTGAATAAACAAATTGATAAAGACTTCTATCAAGTTTGTAAATGAGACCTAAAAATGAAGAGTGCCAAAGAGAGAAGTTACAATGTTAATCTAGATGGTGATATTTTGTGAGTTAAGAATGTCATGTGTCACAAAAAAGTGGTTTAGTAGAATTCAGTAGATTGATACACTTTTGGCCAGTGTCTGTTCCTGTAGACACATTGATCGTGGACTTCCACTAATTCATTTGTGAGAAAATGCAGCTGTTTTAACAGAACCATCTTTGAGATGAAGAAGAAAATGTAGCCAGAATGCAGAAATGCCCCATTCTTGACCAGATGCCTTTCTTCAACAACAGTTCCAAGATTTTTGCCTATGAATGAGTAAAGAGGACTGAGCCCCAAGTCCCTCTTTGGTGTACTATGCTACAAACTAGGCTGACTACTATGAGAGACGAGAGACATGTGGTTTACTTTGGACACTCTTGCCTAAGGCTTGCCTAAACAGACTTGTTAGCACCTTTGTCTCTAATCCAATCTTAGTTCTATAGTCTCGTCGTATAAATGAGACATGGAAGATGAGCCTGAGGAAAATGATCACATTCTTCTAAAGCCTGAAAGAGAGTAGTCCAGATTTCTCTATATGCCTTCTTTCCTCTCAGGGGCCTCATTCTATTAACAATGATAATGCCACCATCACTCCCCCAGCACTGCAGGTTGACTTTTCCCTGAGGGATGAATGTGTGACATCAGACAGTGAATCTATCATAGAATTGGCAACCTCTACCTCCTGTGAGGTAGAGTGGGATGAATTACTTAGATACAACACATCTACCATTCCTCCTTCTCAGCACCCGTACATGTCTCTTTGGCCTGTCAGTAAGAGAACAGAGTTTATTTCTATCCAAGATCCAAGATGCCCTGGCATGATGGTACCTAGGCAGAAACAATGGACTTCCTAAAGGTGGACCTCAGAATTAGACAGGTTTACTTCCCAGTCATAGGCAAAGCTGGACAATCTCAAAACCCTACCACATCAGAGGCAGAAACTTCTCTAACCCCATCCCACTGCTGAACCTGTGCTTTCAAAAGCCAGGATAGTCCTAGAGAGAAAAGGGAGCAGAAAGAGCATCGTTACAGATAGTCTTTCTTGACTACAGATAAGTCACCACGCTTGGCAAGGGGAAGAGGGAGTCAGGGAGCCCAGTGAGGACTGGATGCTACGCAAATGGGAACAGAAAGTAGGGGAAGGAGTTTGCTTCATCCAACATCACATGCAGAGTTGAGCCTTAATGATATCCCTAAGCCTTTCAAGGCTAACCGAGCACAACGCTGGTTCCTCTCCCCGACAGCCATCCATCTGTGATTCCTCCTGTGGGCCAATGTTTGCCACTCACCCTTCCTATTGCCACTTCTAATTGCAATCACCTCTATATAGAATCTCATTCTAGTACTTTCTTACTTTGTCTGAACCTCTTTTCTTGTCTCATTCATCTCTTGTCACTTCTTTTATAAGCCTCCCGACTAATGCATGGAAAAATGACATTTATTGACACCACCGGTTAACAGAAAACTCCTCCCTGACTGGCAACATGACAAATGAGAGACACCGCAGGTTTTTCCCATTTAGGGCATCATCATCCTTACAAGCAAAGAAAGACACATTTTAGTAGACTACTTAAAGTTTGGAACTTGGTATAGCAGCTTTAGCAGCTTGAGCTTTCTGGGAAGATAATTCTTGGACCAGAGAAGTTCCACACTAGAGCCAAGGATTAATATTGATTCTAGTTTATAGTCAGCTACATGCTATCAAGAATTTTCAGAATGAGCTCTACCGGTGTTCTCCAGAAAGTGTGTCTAAGGGTTTCTGCTGCCAAGGCTTATTCATGAAAACACATTGTCAAACCCAGTATATATTTGACTTGTGTATTCATTGGTGAATTAGAAAATGGCACAATAGACACTGGCTCCCTCTGGGCAGGAACCCTATTTATCTCGCTTGTGTAACAGAGCCTCTAGTAGGTACTCAATAAACATTCGTGAATTACTTAAGCAATTGCCTAGGAAAATGGAGAGCTAGAAAAATTTTCTTTTCATTACATCTCTAGAAAACTTTACCATCAACAACAGACTATGATTAACAGCTTGGAATGAGTCAAATAGCTTTGATTCAAATTCCAACTCTACCATTTAAATAACTATGACCTCAAGCCTTAAATTATATTCTCTATACTTCAGTTTTCCTTGCCTTTAAAATGGGAAAAACAGTAACACTGAGTTAGTGTTACTAACTTAGTTACAGGGTTATAAGGAGGATGAGAATTGAGGTGTTAAAGTATTTATTAAGTAAGCACTTGACAAACCTTTACTACCACTACTACTGCTACTATTGCTACTACTACTACTATTACCACTACTACTGTTACTACTGCCACTGCTACTACTGCTCCTGCTAATGCTACCACTACTGCTGCTACTGGTAGTACTACAATTGCCACTACTACTACTGCTACTGCTGCAACCACTACTGTTACCACTGCTACTACTACTACTATTGCCACTACTACTACTGCTACTGTCATGCTACTACTACTACTACTGCTGCTGCTGCTGCTGCTACTACTATAATGACAATTACTACTACTGCTATTTTCTCTGGATTGCAGTTTACTCACTTATGAAACAATGTGTACCAATAACAAGTAGCTTTCAGACATTTTTAGTATAATAATTATGGTTCTACCAGAGAATAAAATCTATTTGAGTGACAGAGAATAAGGGACTTATTTTCGGTATTATAATCGCATACAGAGGCCTGAGTTGTGAAGATGTCTACGGAAGGTTGTTGCATCTATGTCTGGTAGGGGAGCCTTAAGCTGCGGTAGGTCAGCAGAACCCGCAGAATCAGCATCTGGGAAGAATCCTAAGCAGGAAGCAGGAAGAGCATGGACTAACTGGATCTCTCAAGGACAGCAGAAACCCACAAGGTCAAACTGGAGTTTGCCTGTGTGTCACCACCTCTGACTGTGATGATGTGGGTGACCTGCAGAAGAAGCTAGCACCCTTCACCGCAGTGGAGTTGCATTGCAACTGGCTAGGACAGAGAAAAGCTGAAGGAGCTGTTGCTATTTCATGCAAACAAGATGATCTGGTAGCTCCATGCCAATGTATATGAATTGTCTCCTACAGTGAACTTCAGAGAATAGTAGCTCTCTACTTGCCTACCAAATCTAATTTAAACTTCCCTTGTGGCCAATTCTGCTTGTATGGTTCCCTGTGGAACCATACAGAGAAGGGAATTATGGAAAATGTAGTTGTAGTTAGGCTATGTCATCACAATACAAAACCAGTGCATTTAGCCACAGTAGAACCATTATAAATCCTCACATAGGGCCTGCAATACCTGAAAACAAAAGCAGAACTACCCTAACTGAAAGGGGCAAAGGTTAAGAAACCTGAACTCTCTGGCTTCTTCCTTACAGGCCTCCGACAAGCTTTCCCCTCCCCAGAACTCTCCAG
Organism: Smutsia gigantea; assembly: GCA_032199065.1. NCBI lineage: Eukaryota > Metazoa > Chordata > Mammalia > Pholidota > Manidae > Smutsia > Smutsia gigantea. The sequence goes on along the minus strand of JAVSCE010001413.1, from coordinate 564,558 downwards.
TTTGAAAGCTATTTTCATTGAGCTCTCTTTGTCTGGAAAATACAGATCAGTATGTAAAATGTTGGCCAGGTCTTATATCATAGCAATATGATGTTAATTAGACATCAGACGGTTAAGTAACATATAACTGGATTTCTAGTCAAGAAAATACAAATTTTTTAAATTAACTCTAGATTGCATCATTTTTCAGTAGTGATCTGAGATATTCCCCTGAATAAGAGGGTATCAACTATGTAGACAACAAATGTCTTAATAATGACTATACTGATGTTTCAGTCTATTATGGGGAATAAGGAAGGAGAATATGGATGCTCTCAAAGGAGTCCGATCAATTTGTGACCCCAGGATTTAAGTATATTTAATCTATGTGATTTGTATTTGCACAATATGTTGTCTTTAGTTGTTCTTTTGTAACTGTCATGATCCTGATGGTAAAAGTAGGAGATTGTTTTCCTATTAATTTTTAAACTTCAAAAGAATATTCAAAATATGAAATGATACTTTCCATGAGTCAAAGTGTTGGGAGTGAAAATATTTTGACAGGGCACACACCTAGGTTACAGTTTGTGTGTGTGTGTGTTTATTTGTCTGTCGGTGCACATTTTAGTAGCCATCTGGGATTTAGAGGTAACTATCTCTGGGACCAGCAAACTTTTTCTGCAACGAGCCAGATTATGAATATTTTCAGCTTTGTGGGCTATATGATCATAGTTCCAACTACTCAAATCTGCTACTACTGCAAAAGAAACCTGTACATAGAAATATGCATAGAATATAGATAGAAATATAGTGCAAAAATAGACTGCACATAAATGAATGGCCATAGCTATATTCCAATAAAGTTTACTTAGAAACACTAACATTTGAATTTCAGGAAGTTTTCATGTTATGAAATGTTATCCTTTAAACATTTTTTTCAACCATTAAAAAATGTAAATATGATTGTTAGATCACAAGATATATGAAAATATCCATGAGCTGGATTTGACTCACAGGCCATAGTTTCCAACCTCTGAGCTATCTAAATAGAAATCATTAGTATTAAGAAAATGATTGCACATGTAATTGTAGATTAATGATACCAAAATAAATTATATTAAAAAAAGTAAAAAAAGTAAAAAGTTTTGACCAAAAAACTGCAAATATTTATCCAATTTTTCTCATGTAGAAATGGATTTAAGAAACTTGAGATTCTTAAAAATCTAATTTTCTATTACTAAAACAAAATGACTGAAAACTACAATCCATTTAGATACTCAAAATTGCAGTATTTTGTTTCCATGGTTGTACCAAAACAGTACATATGCTTCACATGTGTGCTGTTGTGTTGAAAAATCTATTATATTATTAAAATAAGAAAAATAAATTTTTGTGTTTGAGTTTGTTTTTAAATCAATGCATGCCTTTAACAAAGTTAAGATGACTTCTTAGTTACATAGGAGCATATCAAGAATAATTAAATAATCTCCTATCACATCATCACAGCTAGTTGCTGATGATCTTACTTTTTCTATCTTACGGAAAAATGAAAAACTAAGCATTCTGCCAATACACTGCTTTCCCTAGTGCTTCAAAGATTTACAAACCCATCAGTTGCCATAGAAGCAAAAGAATATAAGTTGTAATACATAAAATATGTCCAAACATGATATGGATTATCAGATCAATCTAGTGTGTAAGTAAAACCCTCACAACTCTGCCAGTTGACTATGGGTTTTGTATCCCATGAGGGATAAGCTTGGTATTCCATGAGGAAATATCATATTACAGTGTTAATTCCATTGTGTTTATCTTTAGCAAGTGTTCTGGGCAATGTTATCAGAGATAACAATTTTAAAAAAGGAGTTTCAACCTTTTAGCAAAAATCAGACTAAAAATAAATCAAGATTAAATTTTCTCTAAAGTGAACCTAGACTTCAATATAATATATTTCCAGGGAGGAATAAAACTCTATTAAGTTCATATTCGATTTCCTTTGTCTGTAGCTATGCATTCTAAAATTGTGATTTTTATGTTAATTAAATAATAATGTACAATGTGAAGAAAATTATTTCTCCAAATAACTTAATTAGTATAGAAGATCATAATCCAAAAATATTCACATGATTTCATTTAATTTCTCCCAAACTCAGGTTTGCCTAAATTACTTTCAACTTTCTTTTTAGCTTATCTATTTTGGTTCTTTTAGTATTTTTTAATTGAAATCATTCCATATTTATGAAAGTGAATTCATTCCTATAAGTACTTATTATTATATAACTTATTTTAACTGGAAACAAGCCATGTAAATATTGGTTCTCATGAAATAACAGAGAAAAGGAATGAGAGTTCCTAGGATTTAAAAATAATGCATCAGGAAGTCAGACTAATTAGAGAGACTTAAAAGAGAGTAAATAAAAATATACTCTAAAATGTGGCATTTAAACCTACTCATTGTACTCTTCAACCATTCGTAAATGTGAACTAAAAGTGAGGAATGGACAGTAAAATACAGTTCTTTCATAGCATTCCAAATTCCTTGTTGCTATCTAATAAGTGCTTTTTGTATGGATAAATGTAAGTGAAAGTATATATGTTTTCACTATGAAATGTGATATGTATTCATCAGAAATTCAAATAACCAAAAAAAGGATTGAAAATGCTTTTTGAAAATATAATTGATAGCAGAGGTGAGAAGTTACATAACTGCAAGTCCCCAAATAAATTTTTTTATCACCCCCGAGCATAAACATATCTATAAGACCTCATTCCTAATCTATAATTACTTATCTTTTGCAATGTTTCTTTCTACAAGGTGTAAGATGACTGCTTCTTTTCTCCATAGAAAGCTCTGGCACTCAAGTGAAGGTTTTCATTGTTTATTTTTGATGTATCATTAATCTTCTCTGAACTTCAGTCTCTTCATTTATAAAATGAAGATAAGCATATCTACGTCATCATGCTTGGGGAGAATCAAGTGAGATTATGTACGTTAGAATATTTTTCAATCTGGAAAGCATACAAGGTAAATCATCTATTGTTTTTATGATCTCTTATAAATATCACATTTCTACAGTTTCCTTCACTACCCACACATTCCCTACCACCACTATCATGGAGTCATTGAAATAAGTGAATGATGGGAAAATTCAAGCCCCCTTAATGTATTGCCTCATCAATATTCTTTTGTATATGTTTTTATCTGTTTGGATAAAGCCAATCAGGAGATCTGGGACCAATCTACAGTGCAGCAGTGATGGAGAGGCAAGGCAGGCAAGGAAAACCTTCCTGAGCATATAGCATGCCAGGCATTTTGCTAGAACTGTTTGCATATTTAAAAAAAATTTCTAGGGCAACACATAGGAAGAAATATTATGCCCATTTTAAAGGTAGGCAAAGTGATAATCAAGGTTCAGAGTACAATGTTATGATATTGGTTCTGCCTCTCCAACATGCTGGATAAAGAGATAATTTTCAACCTCTTAACCAACACCTACAAAAAGTGCCTCTGTTGATAACTCCCTAAGTGGAGCTATCAGACACAATGCTATAAGTGTGGTTGTGAACAAAGTCTAGCACGTGTCAAGCAAATGGAAGTTTTTTGGCTGTAAAATAGCCCTCAATGAGTAACTACACAGGTGATTCAGTGACTGAAAGAAAGGCATCAAAAGTCATTTCTAAATAGTATGCATCATCACCCAGAAGTTAGCTCCTTCCCAAATCCCTTTCTTCAGGCCTCTCTCACCCAACCTTAGCCTTGTCATACATACAACAAAAGTTCTCTTTGCTCCACATGCTGCGGTTGCTTATATTTCATCTCCAGTGGAATGAGTTATTTTTCAAAACAACATAGTCACTGTAATAAAATGGCCATGTGGTTAGGTTAGCGCAGAGCATTTTTGTGAAGAGTAGAACTTTGTTACTATCTTTTATATAACCAACATTCATTACCGAAGCCTGAAGTTTACATTTTAGATAACCAAGCAAAACTTTCAGAAAGGGGTTCCTTTATCTATTTTGCTCTTAGTTTCTCGTTGCTCTTATCCCTTTCTAACAGAAAAATGAGCAGGCCTCAGGGTAATAGACACTTTCTTTTCCTGATCCCTTTCAGTAGAGAAAGAGCTTGGTTCTTAAAAGACTGCAGGGTTTGAACTCAGATCTGCAATGACTGTTCAGACTCTATATGATCTTAGGTAAACTTAAAAGCCCCAATTTCCTCTTGGGAATGATAATGACCTTGGCTAACACTGTTGCTGGGACAAACAACTGGGCTGAATGTGTGAGAAAGTCCTCTTTAAATGGTAAAGCCTTTACTTCTGACACTTCTTCTATGACTTGTTCTTATTTAGCCATTTGTCCATGGAACATGAAATATTTCTAGAGTGCCTACTATGTGTCAGGTGTTGTGCTAACTGCATTGAATGATTGCATCTACTAATACCTGTATAAAACTAGAAATAGAAATAGTGGTGTCTAAATTCTAGCACATTTTATAGGGAGAGACAACTGTGAGCTGTAAAATTTGCAAATGATACAAAAAGGGATATTCATATTGAAGTAATGAAAAATATGAATATGTGTTAGGAGATGAAAGTTTTGACAGAGCAAACAACGAGATATGTTCAAGGAACACCAGACTGGTTCTCTCATGGCAATGGTGATACCATATGGAGCAACTTACGCAGCACACTGAAAATCAAGCAAAGGAGTATAGATTTTATTATAATAGGAAATAGAGTGTCTTTGACAATTTTGTCTATAATGAGGTATGATCAGAGGCAGGACTTCCAGAATGGGGGTATGAGGGACTGAGGGAACTCCTTCCCAGTGAAGTAACCATTTAACTGATAAAAATTATAAATGGTATATATATTTTAAAAAAACCAACCTCTTGCCTCTGGAAATTTTAAATGGGCAAATATTTATTAAAGGGAATCTACTAACTCTCAGCAAGAACAGTGAGAGCCTGTGGCATCTTGGTCACAACCTACTCCTGCCCCTTTCTCTTGATCAGTGTAGTAGCAGTTCTACCTTGAGCAGGTGTTGTCAAGGACACAGGGCTCCCTCTTCTCCAGCTCCTAGTCCAGGATTACAATTTCAGCCCGGGAGGGGCTGCTGCCATCTTCCATTCCCCCATCCTGTGTTGCAGAAGCTCTTGCAGGCAGGCACACTGAGAGGACTGAGGCTTATTTCCCTACCTACCCCCAAGTCTCAGGGCAGGAACTGCACCCACAAATGTGGTGGGTCAAGAAGACAAGGCCTCAATTGCCCCCACCCCAGTTCACTTGTAGGGTAGAGGATGCATGCCGGAAGGGGAAAGCTGCAAGAACCAGGGGCTACCTCCTCATTCAGTTCTCTCCACTGGAAGAGTAGAGTGTGTTTGTAGAAGAAGCAGGCCTGTGTCCCCAGCCCCAGCCCCACTGCAGTAGAATAAAAGCTCCATCCAAGGAGTGTGGGTTAAGGGGGCCACAAGATGAGAAAACACTGAATTCTCTGTTTCTCTAAGGAAACACACTTCATTTACAACAGAGCTTGGGGAAGTTCATGCCTGAAAGTGTCGCAAACATTGGTGACCTTGGTGGTGAGCACTGAGGGAAAACTGATAGCTCTATGGTAGCTATAGCAATGAGCAAAATGGTAATCAGCTGGAAGTTAAAACGGAGCAAAACAGAGAGCTAGGAGGAGTCCTGCAGGGTAGAGCAAATCTCGGAGGCTGGCAATACCCTTCGCCTACAAAGGGACTGGCCATTAATTGGATGAAACTTGGAACAATATAGCAATCAGTTAGCAATTAATGGAAGCTAACATTTGGAGGTTATACTGAGTATCCTCAAAACTGTCCTCAGTTCCACAATTTACCAGGACAACTCAGAGGACTCAGCATACACTGTATTCAGGGCTATAATTAGTGCAGTGAAAGGCGACAAAGTAAGATCAGCAAAGACAAAAGTGAATGAGTTGAGGTGCAGACCACACCAGGTGCAAGCTTCCAAGAGGCCTTTCATGGACTCATACAGTGCATAAATCTTCCAGTCACACAGTGCGATAATACTTGTGAAAAGTTGTCTACCAGGGAAGTTCATTAGAGACTCTGGTTTTTATTGGACGCTGGTCACCTAGGCACTATGCCTAGCATGTACAAAAATTCCAGAATCCCAAAAGGAAAGCAGGAGTTCAACATAAACCACATCCTTTGTGCAAACAGTTTAAGCACAGTGAACCTTTCTCACCAGTTTTAGTAATGGTGGTAAACCCTCCCTTAGATCCAAGTCTGTGATTATGAATTACATTACAATGAAGCTGTTAAAAATTATGTAATTGAAGCTGAACTTCTGAAAGTTTAATGCAAACTTAATGTGGGAGGACTAGAATGGAGAAAAAGTGAACACAGAAGAGAGAGTTAGGGAGTTTCTGCATTAGAACAATCAAGAAGTATCTAGTTGCTGAAGGGCAGAGGAAGATAACCATCATTTATTGAGCAGTAATTGTGCAAATATCATACTTGATATGGCCCAAACTGTTATTCACAGTCTTCTTTCCCATTACTCCTCTTCACATATCCTATATTGCAACTAAATTCGGTATCCACCTAAGATGGTAATAGTAGGAAATGGTAAAGATCATGATGAAGAATGTGCAATTACAGTTTTCTTTCTTATACACAGACTAAACTACTCAACAAATAAAAACAATATTGCCAAGTATTAGATGGGATAGATTAGATTATGCTACTGCAGTAGTGGTCAAACTTTAGCTTGTGTAAGACTATCCTGGAGGGAATTCCGATGCTGTAGATTTCTGGGTCCCACCCTCAGAGATTCTGACTCAGTATTCTGGGATGGGGACTAAGAATTTTCACTCCTAATAAATTCCTTGTTGAAGCTGATGCTCTTGGACCACACTTTTAGAACACCTGTGCTATTAATACAAACATTCTCCCACTTCCTTGTGGTTTATCACAACAAAAGATCATTTGTCACACATGCTACTTGCCCATAAAAAGCCACCTATAGTGGGGTGGAAGTTGGCGATTCTATGCTCCACATAGTCACTCAGGGACACTGGCTGTGCTCCATTCTGTATCTGGACCATCTGGAACACACCACATCATTGGTTGCCAAGTAGTAGAAGAGAGCCATGAGATCTGATAGCCACTCTTCTGTTTGGCCCAGAAGTGGCACATATCATGTCTACTCAGGCCAGAACTAGTCATACGGCTCACAAAATCTTCAGTCTGCCCAGAATGAGAAGGAAATTGGATATTAGGAGATCTAATTTTCTAATGTTGAAATTACATGTTCATCGTAATTAGCTTTAGCTAACTGAACTAAGAGTTTTATGGAACACAATTGATCTACCTATATAAAGCTGCTGACCTTCAACTTTTATAGTGACTGATTAGAATATAGTTTCATAAATATAATGTTCTACAGTAAAAAAAAAATGGTGTGATACTGGCAGAAGATGGACATATAGATAGACCAATGGAACAGAATAGAAAGTTTAAACATAAACCCTTGCTCATTCAGTCAAATGATTTTTCACAAAGTTTACAAGACCATTCAATGGTGAAAGAACAGTCTCTTCAACAAAACTGCTGGGAATACTGGATATCCACATGTAAAAGAATGAATTTAAGATTCCTAGCTTACAACACATATAAAAATTATCCCAAATGGATTCAAATTTAAATTTAAAAGCTAAACTAAAACTTTAAGAGGAAAAACGTAGGGCAAATCTTCATGACCTTTGATCTGACAATTGTTCTTAGATATAAAGTCAAATCACAGGCCACAAAAGAAAGAAAATAGATAAATTGGACTTCATTAAAATTAAAAACTTTTATACATCAAAATACATGATCAAGAAAGTGAAAAAGTAACCCACAGAATGAGAGAAATATTTGAAAATCATAAATCTGACAAAGATTTAATGCTCAGAATATATAGAGAACTCATATAACTCAACAACAGGAAGACAAAGAACCCAATTAAAAAACATGCAAAGGCCTTGAAAAGACAGTTCAGGAAAGAAGATATACAAATGATCAATAAGCACTTCAGAAGATTTCAGCATCATTAATCATTAGGAAAAATGCAAATCAAAACCATAATGAGATACACATACCTACTAGGATGGCTATAATTAAACAAACAAATAGAACATAGCAAGTATTGCTGATGATATGGAGAAACTGGAACCCTTGTGCACTAGTGGTAGGATGCAAAATAGTGTGGCTGCTGTTGAAAACAGTTGGCAGTTCCTCAAAAAGCTAAACATGGAATAACTATATATATAACCTAGCAATTCCCAAAGAATTAAAAACAGGGATGCCACCAGCAACACCTATGTCAGTGTTTTTTGAGGCATTATTCACAACAGCCAAAAGTGGAAACAACCGAAGTGGAAACAACCCAAGTGGTCATCAGCTGATGACTGTGGTATATTCGATGAAATATTATTCAGCCATAGAAAGGAAGGAAGGTCTGACACCTGCTACAATATGGATGAACTTAGAAAATGTAGTAAGCATAATAAGCCAGACACAAAAAAGACAATTATATGATTCTACTTACATGAAATATCTAGAATAGGCAAATTCATAGAAACAGAAAGTAAATCAGTGGTTACAGAAGGAAGTAATGGGTAGTTATTGCTTAATGAGTACAGAGTATCTGTTTGGGTTAATGAAAAATTTTAGAGATAGATAGTGATGATAATTGCAAATATTATGAAGGTAATTAATGCAACTGAATGTACACTTAAAAATGGTTAAATAGATTTTATGCTATATATATATATATGTCATAATAAAAAAGGAAATAAATACTAATATTATAGTTCCTATGTATCATAATAAAAAACAAATCTCATTTTAAAATGAATATCAGAACTGTCTTGTATAATATATATCTGAACATGGACCATGCCCTCAAATAATAGAAGAAATTTGTTATTATTAATCTATTGTTATTAAAAATTATCCTAATATTCTATCATTAATGATATTTAATGATATTAAATTATCATTTGTCTACAACTTAAGTTTCTATAAGAGACACCAGGTGGAGTCAGGTACCAATCACATAGTAAAGTGGTGTGAGCACAGACCTCCTGGCTGTAGTTCACTGGATTTGAATCCCAACTCCTCCATTCGTTATCTTGTGTAAGTTACTTAACTCTTTGTGTCTCGCTTTCCTTTATTGACATAGAGCTAATAATAATACCTACCTCTTGCCTTGTTTTGAAATTTAAATTAACACTTAATTAATACTTAATTATTTTAATACTTAATACTTAAACAGTGTCTCTTTAGCCTCTAGATTCCCAAAGTAATATCAATGTAGTAGCTACTACGGTGATATCATAGCTCTGCACTTGAAACAAATTTCATGGAGGTTATAGTTTTTGTATGACAAGGAAAAAAAATAAAAATGATTAAATTATGTTAAACCGCCTTTGTACCTGAGAAGGATCCAAAGGAAATACAGTTTACTCCAGTCCTTCTCACCTGGATGGATGGAAAAATGATGCCCAAATCTCTCTCCTCCCCGGAAATGGGGAAGTTCAATTTAGTCCTCCCCAAAGGCTTCCACAGGGTGGGGTCTGACACTGAAATCCCAGGAGTCAGCTGAACTAAGAGCTGAGATTCGCAAGTCCAAACAGCCAAAAAGCTAGGCTATGTGGTAGGAATTAAGAGGGATAGCCAGAGACTCAAGTCCAAAAGGAGTGAACCTAAGAATAACAAGTCAACTTTTAACAGGAAGAAATCTGGGTTGACTGCCTGTAATTTTATTGTTGGCTAAACCTTGCTCTCATGTGTAAACCACAGCTATGAAACTAGGAGGCAGATTGTATCACTTGTTAATTCAACAAGCATTTAGACATATATTGTACCCTGCTCTGAACACTGGCACTACAAGTAAAATGACATGTGGAGCCCTCAGACACACTGATGTATTGTTAAAAAGGAAAAGAACCTTTGAGATTTAAGAGGGACCCCAGGAAACTCTAACATTATTGCTGTTGTTTTTAAAAGGAAGTGAAAAAGGATACCGAATCCTTGTTGCATGAAGTCCCTGCAAGGAAATTCTTACACCTAGTTAGGAAAAAAAAAAAAAAGATTAAATCAACTGTGGGAATAAAGCTCTTTTGACCTGGTGACTTATCTAAGCACAAAGTTGCTTCCCTTGATGGTAGTTGAGATGCCTTGTTTGTACTCACTTGATCCCTGGACTCTTTTACCCTGCCCCCAACTCCCATTTGCCTGAAAATAGTTAAAAGGCAAGCAGTAAATCAGGAAGTCTCCAAACACAGCAGGGTTCAGTTTACAGTACAGCAGGGTTAAGGCTGAAAACCCAAGTAGTCTAATTCCATTTTCAAAGCTGAACATCTAATGGTGGATTATCATTAATGACAGACAGCATGGTGTCAAAGGGTTGTGTTGAGTTCCAGACCTTTTCATGCTTTAAATTCCTATGTTTAATCAAAGGTTAACCAAATCGTTGCTGGTAGCAAACTGCTGCTTCAGGGTACCATGGGTGGCCTGTCTTTGCCACTGAATAAGCCATTTCTGATAAGAAAAAGAAGGAAAAGAATACACTTATAGTACATATGTACACATTCCTGGATGTTTACCACTTTGCAAAAACTGTAACACATAGCTCATGAGAAACTGGGGCTGGAAAATTAGAAGCTATGCCATTATCTTTAACTGGGGGCTAATTTGATTTTTTGAATATATGATTTTTGATTTGTTAAATAATTTCTTTGGTCAAACAAACAAAACGTCCAACACATTTTTTTTTCTTTTAATTTCTTGCTTCCTTTCCAGGCCTTACCTTTTAGCTGCTTGTCTTGCCAATGGGTTTCAGACCCAGACAAATTCACTATGGATTCAATGAGACCGAAGAATGACAATGGAAAGTTCTTGGGGTGAAAGGGTTTATTCCCAACTTTATTCCCATGGTGGCAGGTCAGTCACTAGAATCCTGTCTGCTCAGAGCAAGTCTGCATGCAGCAGGCTGTCTGCTTCTGGGCCTCTCTACCCCCACAGCCGTCTCAGTCTCTGTCCTCATAGCTGCCACCAGTCTCTGCTCTCCTGCAACCTTGCAGCCCAGAGCACTGGGCAGAGCTCTTCATAGAGAGTCAGTAACAACATATTGCCCACACGTGGGTAGCGAGCAAGCCGACCAGGGCCAGGTGAGAATCCTGGCCATACAAACCTTCACTTTCTCCACACTGCTTCTCCAAGTTACCAATAATTTTAAGGAGCTCCCAGCTAAGCTCTATGCTGGGCCTGCAAAGACTTCAATGTAGAAGGAAGTTCCTGCAGGTGCGTTTCATCTTGGCTTACTCATTACGGTTGATGGTGGGGCATGAATTTAGGAGTTTGAATTATTTGGATTGGCAAGAATAAAGAAAGATTAAATTTCCTAAATACATAGTTGGAGACTTCTTATTTTTTATAGGTAGGAAGGCCATAATCAGTGATTCTTAAACTTCAGAATGCATAAAAATCATCTGGCTGCTTCTTGGAAATGCAATTCCTAGTGTTATTAAACCTCTGGGGATTATTTAATCCAATCCCTCATTTTAAAGATGCAGAAATGGGGGCAGGGAAGACAGAGGGCCAAGCCATGTACCTGAGGGCACCGGCTGGTCAGCAGAGCTGGGATTAGAATCTGGGTGTCCTGTCTCTCTTATGTGGGTAAGTACTCAGAGTTGAATGAGACAAGATTCCTGTTCTTAATGTAGACACATAAATAGAGTATTTAATTCATTGTGATAATTATTATACTAGTGGATAAACAAGGCAAGACTGAGGGGATTGCCCTCTGCTGGGCAAGTTCACCATGGATTCTATGAGACTGAATAACGTTAAAGGTTAAAGGGTTTATACCAAGTGTCTTGCCTGAGGGTTTTGGTCCCAGGCAAGTTTACTAAGGATTCAGTGAGACCAAGAAAGGACAATGGAACATTCTTGGGTAAAAGAGTTTATACTCAGCTTTATTCTCCCAGCAGTAGGTTGAGCACCAGAATGAGGTCTGCATCCAGCAGTCTGCAAGCCCGCACTCCACCTCTGTCTCCGTCTCCACCCAGAGCACTGGGCAGAGCTCTTTATATAGTGACTCAGTCAATAATTGTCCATTGCTAACAGGTGTGGAAGCATTTGCCTAGCAGTAGGCCAATTACATCATCAAGTAGTTTAGGGTCAGGTGAGGTTGCTAGCCACAGGAACTTCCATTTTCCCTATACAAGGGCTTTGAGATTATAAGAGAGTGACTACTGGACACAGCCAAGCCATGTTGAGGGTGGACTTGGAAAGCATGGGCTTATCAAAGTGAGCACAGTGCAATCTAAACAAGATTGTAGGAACAGTAATTCAAAAGCAAGGATATAGTGAAGAGTTTGGTGTGGTCAGGAGACTGAAAATTGTGGGTGTATCTATAATACATGCATGCTCAGTGTTGGGGTCATTTGCAGGCCAGGGCAATGGCTGAACACAGCTGGAGAAGTAAGTTAGGAATAGACCATAAAGAGCTTTCTATGATGTTCTGAGTCATCACTGCATCCTGTAGTGAGTAGTTATTTAATTTAGCATGTGTGAGATTCACCTGGATGGCTCTTTCAAGCATAGATTGCTGGGCCGACCTGCCTGAGTTAAGCAGGCCCGTGGTGCACAAAAACTCGCATTTTTAACAAGTTCCCAGGGGATGCCGCTTCAAGGGATCACACTTTGCAAACCCTGTAGGTAATAGAGAGCCAGAACAGTTTTAAAAGATCAGAAACATGATAGCCCTTAAATTGTGGAAAGTCCAAGGTAGGATGGGAAAATTGGAAAACGCTGATTGCAGGGCAAGAAGAGTTCTCATAATCCATTTATTGTCATTCACCATGTAGTATCCTGAGCCAAGAGTTTCCGTTTAACACACTCAACCTGTGCATCGCCCAGCCTCAGGCATACGGTTTTGATTAGGCTGTGTATTAGAATTGCAGCTAACAGCTTCTGGAGTAAAGTCTGGAACTTTTCCACTGGAGTGAATAGAGCTTCGCACAGCTCGCTCTTCGTCATCTGTGATGGGGGAAGGGACCCTTGTCCCCCCTCCACTTCATCTGGGCACCACTGGTCCTCTAAATCAGGAATGTGAGCCTCCATCTGACCTCACCTTGCAGATGTAAAGGCAAGTCACCTAGACATAGCTTAAAATCCTCTCCTTCATCTACATCACTTTAGTTCCCACAACCTTTAAACAGACACCATTTATTTTTTAGTGCTTGGTAATCTTACCAGACCTCAAATATGCCATTTTTAGTCCCATCTTCAGTCAGTTCTTATTCCAGTAAAGCCTTTCTCCTTCCTATCAAGTCAAATCCTACTCATTCTTGAAAGCCCAGCTCAGAATCCTCTTCCTTGAACCCTCTGTATATTTTTCTAGCCTGCACTGATTTTACAAACTGAAATTTTCTGTAATGGCAATTGGCTTAAAACTCACAACTTAGTCCTTAACTATTATGTATATTCCTGCCCCCTGTTCAATGTTTCTTCATCCGTCTTGGTTTCTCAGCCAGACTGCCAAAGCCTTGAAGTCATCTTCTGTGCTACCCAGGAAATTAGCAAGGTGCTCTGCTCAGAATAGGGAAATTAGATTCTCCAGTGCTGATTCATAATATCAATCCATAAGGTCAGTGAAAGCAAGTATAATTAAAACCTGAATCAAGCATACATTTTAAGTAGCATAGTAAGATGTTGTGGCAAATTACCTAAAATAAAAAAGGTGAAGTAATCTAAATATATCTGGTGGACATCCCATTTGGCCATCCCCATTGTGCTTGGCCTATGGTAACATCTCCATTTTCTGATTATTTGTCCCTTATTCTTGCAGGCATTTGTTTTCTCTTTGCTTTTAGATTTAAAAAAAATTTGTGCTAGTTTTAAGCTTCTGAATTGCAAACCCTGTAGGCATAGGGAGAGGCAGGATTAGTATAGATATAAAAGCTTGAAATCCAGGCTCCAGGAAAGAATCCTCTGCACTCCCACCTCAACCTTCCTCTCCCTGGGTCTGAGATCAGCTCTAGCTTGACTTGGCTCCTGGATTATGTGGCGTCCAGACCTCCCTCCCCTTGGCAGACTCCTGCACTCTCCCACCGACAATAACATCATTTTCCTGATCATTCCCAGATCTACATTTCTAAGCCTCACTACTCCTCCTGCCCAGACCTATCCTTTAAGCTTTCAGATGTTTTTGCCTACATGTTTCACAGCCTGCAAACCTATCATCATATAGACGAACATAACACTTGCTATTTCCCCCAAGGCCATGTTCCTCTCTTCATTTGTAGTGTGAGTGTCACATCTTTGCAGTTGTCACAGATAGCCAATGTAGGGATAATTGTAAGTATTTCTATTGGTTTATTTTTTTACTCTATATCTTGTCCATAATATTTACAACATACCCACATTTACCACAAAAGGTAAAATCCGTGTCTTGGCCATTGCATGGAGGAATTATAGTCACTGACCTCTCTTTTCTTTTGTCCATTTAATTTGTCCACATTACATGTGATTGATAAAGATTCTAACATGATTAATTCCCACACACAAACCATTTTTCCACAGAATATTATAAATTCTTTAAAAATAACTGGCTTTGAAGTTGGCCACACGTGTATCTTTGTTTTTAGTCTCTGTCTTCTTCCTTCTGACTCCTGCAATCAAGAGAGATGTTGGCTTATCTTCATCCCTTTCATTCTCTTTAATTAGCTCTCTAGTTTCTTTTATTATGTCCTGAAATCTAGTACAATCTTCTTGAGTTAGAAACTATCTTAGGATCCCTTGTCCTTCAAGGAAGATCAAGAATTGACTAAAGGGGCCCACTTGCAATACCAGTCTTAAAAGGATAGAAAGTAACTGGACAGTTACATGTAAGAGAATGAAACTGGATTACTGTCTAACCCCATACACAAAAGTAAACTCAAAATGGATCAAAGACCTCAATGTAAGTCATGAAACCATAAAACTATTAGAAAAAAATATAGGCAAAAATCTCTTGGACATAAACATGAGCAACTTCTTCATGAACATATCTCCCTGGGCAAGGGAAACAAAAGCAAAAATGAACAAATTGGACTATATCAAACTAAAAAACTTCTGTACAGCAAAGGGCACCATCAGTAAAACAAAAAGACATCCTACAGTATGGGAGAATATATTCATAAAAGACAAATCTGATAAGGGGTTGACATCCAAATTATATAAAGAGCTCATGCCTCTCAACAAAAAAAACGCAAATAAGTCAATTAAAAAATGGGCAGAGGAGCTGAACAGAAACTTCTCTAAAGAAGAAATTCAGATGGCCAACAGGCACATGAAAAGATCCTCCACATCTCTAATCATTAGAGAAATGCAAATTAAAACCACAATGAGATATCACCTCACACCAGTAAGGATGGCCAACATCCAAAAGACAAACAACAACAAATGTTGGTGAGGATGTGGAGAAAGGGGAACCCTCCTACACTGCTGGTGGGACTGCAAATTAATTCAACCATTGTGGAAAGCAGTATGGAGGTTCCTCAGAAAACTCAAAATAGAAATACCATTTGACCCAGGAATTCCACTCCTAGGAATTTACCCCCAAAATGCAGGAGCCCAGTTTGAAAAAAGACATATGCACCCCTATGTTTATCGCAGCACTATTTACAATAGCTAAGAAATGGAAGCAACCTAAGTGTCCATCAGTGGATGAATGGATAAAGAAGAAGTGGTACATATACACAATGGAATATTATTCAGCCATAAGAAGAAAACAAATCCTACCATTTGCAACAACATGGATGGAGCTAGAGGGTATTATACTCAGTGAAATAAGCCAGGCAGAGAAAGACAAGTATCAAATGATTTCACTCATCTGTGGAGTATAAGAACAAAGAAAAAACTGAAGGAACAAAACAGCAGCAGACTAACAGAACCCAAAAATGGACTAACAGTTACCAAAGGGAAAGGGACTGGGAAGATGGGTGGGAAGGGAGGAACAAGGGGGAAAAGGGGCATTACGATTAGCACACATAATGTAGTGGGGGTGGGACACAGGAAAGGCAGTATTTACAGAGAAGACGAGTAGTGATTCTATAGCATCTTACTCAGCTGATGGATAGTGACTATAATGAGGTATGTGGGGGGGACTTGATAATAGGGGGAGTCTAGTAACCATAATGTTGTTCAAGTAATTGTACATTAACGATACCAAAAAAAAAAAGGATAGGAGGTATATGGATTATTGGATTATTTCCAACTTTCGATTAATAATCAACCTACATGAACTGTCCACACTTCTAGCCAAACCTTTATGTTGATTATATGGGGAAAAAGAAATCATAGGCCTAACAGTCTAAAAACTTGTAAGGAATACCTTGAGATAATGAGGGAATCTGTAGTGGCAAAATTAGTTTTCCCTCCCATTTCTTTTTGTGTCCTAACATCTGTTATGGTCTTTGATGCAGATAAGTGCTAAATAAATATTTGTAAAATGAATAAATTTACATGAAAATAATGCACATGAAGCAGGAGCACATGGAAATGTTCCCACTGGTTCCAAAGTATACATTGTCCTCAATTCAATATCCTATAGTTTAATTTCTATTTTTGAAAACAACACTGAGGATACAGCCAAAATGCATCATGTAAACTACATTTTGAAAATCTTGGTTAATTTATGTTTCCTTTTAAAAGAATGGAATTCCTAATTTATTTCTCATAGTCTTGTCAAGAAAGTGGTATTGATTACAATGTTTTATTTATGCTTTGGAATCTCTCTAAGGTTTAAACTCAGCTCAAAAGCAGGGTCATGAATCTGTTTTTGAGTAAATATAACACAAAACTGCTATAATCAGATAACTTCAGTATTCACATTAAGAACAAAAATAACATTGAAATCATTTTAGGTAGACTGTGTGTAATGACTCCCCAGAGTTCCCTTAAATAATTTTACATTCTTAGATATCTGAAACTTTTATCGATGCATTGATAAATGCTTACTTCTGTTTTAGATAATGAAGAAGCCATTGACTATAACTAAATTCAAGTTTGGCCCCTAATATATCATCCAATGAATATCAAACTATATGAAAGCCTAATTCACACTGCAATGCAAATCATGAATATTGTTCTGCCCATAAATCCCAGCTTTAAGTCCAGTTCTTACAATGACAACTCTGCTTTTAAACAGTTAGACTGTGGATTAGATCTCTCTGAAGACTGACTGCAGGGATTACAAGGTCATCTTTGGTTCCAGTGAAATTCATAAACTTGTGAATAAGAAGCCCTTATTTTTCCAGGGTTTTAAGTGTCATGATACAGAATGGAATATGTTAATAATCTGCTGTAAGGGTTTCCTGTCTTAGGTCTCTGGATTTGATCACAGCTCGGGTAATAATTTTGCCTCATAATTATTTAAGGAGAATCATTTGGGAACATGGATGGCTACACTGACTTTGAAATAATATTTGGAGTTACTTGGAACTCAAGTGAATTAATTAATTTCCATATATTTTAATATCAATCCCAGGATAATGAACCTAAGTTAACTGAATTTGAACACTCCTTTGATTATTCATATCATTATTAATGCTTGACTGTTTGCTTCAAATTGTTCTTTTTTAAGTGAGCTTTACCTGATACTGAACATCAATTCTAATCTGCATTGCAGTCTTGAAGTCCACAAAAGCTTTCTCTATGTCATTTCTCTGATTAAGAAACTAGAGTTTCTCTCTCACTACAAATGCCATTTTCCTAATCTGAAAATACCTGATTTCATAGCCGCTTGAATGATGGCTCACTTTTCAGCGTGTGCACCTGACTCCGCCTTATACTTTCGGTGCACACACTTGATTCTTTTTGCTGCTGTGCCCTCTGACTTCAGTATCTACCCTTTTACTTTCCTCAAAGTCAAAAGACCTTTGCTGAGAGTCTCAGCTCCAGGGTCCCACTCCCTTTATTTTGAATTTCCTGACCTTTATACCTATTTGTGTTACTCTTTATTTCATGTGTCACTGGCCTGTCTCTCATCCTCAAAAAGGCAGAAGCAATGTGGTTTTTCCTTGGTATGTCATCCAGAGCCAACTGCAATACTCAGTTTATGGCAGATGCTTCACACACGCTCAATGAGTATGTGAAGAAGACGTCAGTGCAATTTGGGAAAACTCAGTAGAGTTGTCTTGTCCCCTCAAAAATTCTTTCTCTTTGTTAACCCCTAAAATAACTTTTGAAAACAAACGACATGAATTATTATTATTACATTCTCCCACTTCCTTTCTGATAATCATTTTCAATGGGAACTATTTGGAATTATATTGCCCAAGTGCAGGCACTTGGAGAAAAAGAGGAAGGAATTCAGGAAAATGGTTCATCTTTAGGCTGATGATTCAAGATTGGTCTTATTGATTAATGATCGTAGTTTATTATGTAATTCTGAAAGAAAAAGAAATTTTTAGTTTAGAGACGTAGCTTGAAATAAATTATTCTATTTATAAAGTTATAGAAAGAAAGAGTCAGGAAATTGTGCCTGCTGGGTACTATGTGTTAGATTTTTCTAGCTAAGTCATTTCTGAAATAATCTAAATATGTAGAAATCTAGTTACTCTTCTGGAAGCCTGACATTGTTTCTTAGACTTGGTAGCAAAGCAGAAGCAAGCTGCTGAATTAAATGGAGCTGAAGCCAAAGGCTTCCTGCGCCACACCTGTTCATCACCGAAATGAAAGGCCAATTCAGGGTGTAACACACACTGCTGGTAGTCAGAACTGCTTGTGTTACCACACATCCACCAATGACTCTCTTGGGAGCATCCCTGCTGTGAAATCTGTAGAGCTAGAAGCTGACCCCAAATTCTGCTCAGTAGGGAATGCAAACATTTCACTCAAATAGCACTTGTTTGTCACATGAGCAAGAGCAGGGAAATTGATGAGGGTACTAATTATTCTTGAAAGAGGCAGAGAGGAGTGGAGAACATTCAAAACTTCATAATGAGGTGTGGAGCAAGGGACTGAATTTCCCCAAACTTTAAAGGACTTCAGATCCACAGACAGTAAGCTGATGAGCAGGGCAGGACTTTCTCAATTAGAAACAGGTCTTATTGAAATCCTTACTTCTTGTGGTTTAAGGCAGTTGGAGTATAAATTTTTTTTAATTGTGAAATTTTCTATTTTCTTTCCAGCACTGAATATCTATGCATAATAGAGAGTTATAGACCATAACCAATTTGGCTAATTTTTGTCTTCCTGAGTTTTATGAAAATTAATACTTTTCTCCTTAAACACCACAAAGGAACACTATGGTAATTTAAGTGATGAAGCCTTTCAGAGAAGTCTCAACTACTCACTGCTTAAGCAGCTAACTCTGCAAATGAGCAATCCTGGGCCTAAGCGAAATTACTCTGGATTTAAAGCCAAGTAGAATTTGGTTTTTAAGCAAAAGATGCTTGCCTGCATCAAAGTTACAAGTCAAAAATTTCAAGAAGTGTTAGAATAAATTCTTTACTTAAAAGACAAAAACAAACTGGCCATAATTTTAAGTTCTATGCAAGGGAAAATAAAATGTCCCTATTACCTTCTGCATCCCTTCTCCAGTTGTTAGATAAAGAAGATACTAGAAAGCAAGGGCTAGAAAAAGAGAAATACCCTGGGAGAGTGGGCAGCCATTGCCATAAGCGGAGACTTTGGGTTCACTCTGCCCAGGCATATTTGCACTTTTAGTTGGACATGGTTAAAGACTGAGAAACTTCCAAGTCTAAAGAAATGAAATCCCACTGTTGGGAAATCAAGTGGAGGGACTTGTGTTCAGGATGGAGAATATTTAAATGTGTGCTGGAGTAGGCTGAACTATTTGATATCCATAAAATCATCACAGTGAGATAGCAAAAAGTTTTCAGGGAAGGATTACCATTTTCAGAGCACCGTTTTATGTTCTATGGCAACTTGTACTTGCCCTCAAATTGCTTATAATTCAGTAATGCAATAAGAAACGCATGGGAATCTACTGAGAAAGTGTTTAAGACACAGCATAGAAAGAGATGCCACATGAAAGTATGAAGATTGGAAAAACAGTTCTCCCCGTGGAGGTGGTGAAGAAAACTGATGGTAAATAAACATGCAGTTGCCTGCTTTGCCCAGTTGTAGAAACATTTCTACTGATTTCACTATGCTTTTCTGCTTTTGACTTGACCCTGAAGTTTTTCATTATTGATTGAATAGGGAACATGAGCAATCCTGAGAAATCCACTTCCCTTTCTCACCAACTATGTTGCTTCTTGACTATCATGACTCTCACAAAGGGGGTTGATTTAAGAATATGTTTAGCACAGTGGCCATACTATGAAATGTCTAAACTACCCCAGGGACTCAAAGCTGAACATATTCAGATAAAAGGTAAGGCTTGGTTATTAAAAGAAGCTACCATGAGGAGTTACAGTTGCTTGATCCCTTTTGAACAAGAAGGTATGTTGGAAACATACTCAACTAGAACAGAAAGGACATGTTCTTCCCAGAGGCTTGTCAAAGCTTGTTCTAGGCCAATGCACTTGATCTTAATGATCTCCCACAATTAGGACTATTGGCTTAATAAAAAGGAGTTATATTTTCCCTGGCTTCTAAAAATAAATATAAATTGTGGGTGCCATCAGTACATGTAGGTGCAGCTGAGAGTCTTGTCCACCCTGTGCCCAAGTGAGGGCAGCACATTCTGTCCAAGGATGCCTGATCTATGCTCAGAGATGCAGCCAAAAGCAGGAAACTGTTTCCCAGGCAGGTGGGTCATTCAAAGGACTTGTGAATGTTCTTTCACAACCACTAGGTCTGGATTGCAGGAAATTATACCTAAACTAGCACAGAAAATCTACACTAGGAGCAATGCAGATAGACTTCCGGATAAAGACAGTGGCTCAAATCCTTAGAGAGAGTTTTGCTTTGGTTTGGTTTTGTGTGTTTCCTGGAGAGCTGCTCGAATGGCCAAGCCTAGGTCCATGGAACAGCAAGGTGCTCCCACTATCTCAGGCAGATTATCCACATCTGTTTCAGAGAGTAAGTCTTCACTCTGTTGGTATAAGTACTTGAGAGTTAATTATATATATCATACTCCTTTTTTTTTTCCAGCTAGGTCTAAAGCAGGAAATGATAGGTTGTTCTCTGGCTATTTCCTCTCATGTGAGAAAAGAAATATCAAACAACTAATGGGCTCAGAAATTTTCTGCCCAATTTTGTGGATCCAGGGTACCTTGGATATAAGAAAGACCCAAACTGAGAGTGAAGCATGGGTAGGAGAGCCCTGTCCTTAGAAGCCAGCTTATTTGAGTTATTGGTTATATGTTTTCTCTCTTCTGCCATTTAAATCATCCCCTCTCTTGTGTTTTCATTTCCCTTCTTTGAACTTCAGGCAATAATCAAGATCTCAGGCTCTTCTGACTCTTAGAGGTCCCCAGAGATTTTGGAGAAGATGGAGGTTTAGACTCCTACGAGCCACCTCACATATTTGCCACATTAGCCCACTCAAAACTGTCATGTTCTCAGGTCTTCGTCATAGAAGGGCATTTCCCTTGGTTGGAGGAAGATTTTTCTCACCAGAACTTTGGACAGTCAAAAAGCATTTCCTCATACGAAGCACTTCTGAAGGACGCAAGTCCTTCACAGCGTTATACGATCACAGATGTTTCCCAGTAGGCAGTATTAGCTCCCAACCCGCACAAGCAAGCTGAGTCCCACTCGAAGCAGTAAAAGCACGCGCTCTATGCTTTCTCTTTTCTGAAAACAGTTTAGTACCTTTGCAGTAACATATCCTCAAAGAATTCTAATGAGCTAAGGAAGGAGAGCATAGGCTGGGCTCCATCAGACCACGTGCTTGCTAGTGTAGCGCTGTCGGATTCCTCAAGGGCTACACAATTTCTCTCCCCACTGAGATTAGAATGGACTGATGGATAATTTCTGAGTAATTTGCCAGCCTCCCCCCTTTTTATCATAATGGGGTTATGTTAATCATCATCTCTGTCTTCAGGATTCTCATTCTGAGCTTAACAAATTTATGAAAATATCAACTGACATTTCTACAGCTTCCACTCTAACTTCCTTTATCAGCCTTGGATGTGTAATGTTTGGCTTGGTGCCTTGTCAGTTATAACATCTCATACTCGCGGAGTCCCAGCCAAAGCTGTTAGCACGGTTTTACTCTCTTTGATATCCAGAGCAACTGCATCCCTAGTTTAGGCAAATCTAACCTCTCCCTGCTCAACATGGGTTTTAGATGGGAGAATTACTGTTCTACAACTTTCCTACTTCCCTGGGCTTCATTGCTCTCATTTCAAAATTCTGCTGTTTTTCTTTTCCTTTTCTGAAAACAATTGTTGCTACACTATTTATTTATTGTCTATAACAGAAATATGATAAACTAAAAGTTTAATGAAAAAATATATCTCCCAGCATATCAAACCTCAAATTCTCTAAGGATATAAAAATATTTATTGTCCTGGAACTATAGTTTTGAGAAAGTGCAAATTAAAACAGTAATTATGTATAATTTTGGCTTATCAACTTGGCAATATAAAAAGGAGGATAACTTATTGAGAGTGTAATTGGCATACCCTTTCTAAGAAAAAGCAGAAACACATATCAAAAGTTTTAAAATACACATATGTTTTATGTAACTTTGCCTTAAAATTTTTACCTGAAATTATTATTTAAAAATTGGCAATGAGAGTGATGGACAAGGAGGTTTTGCTTAACTATTACTTGTAATCAAATATCCTACACTAGGCGGTTAAGCAAAGTGGCTATTCATGGAATAAAATATTTTGTGGATATTTAAAAATCATGTTTTAATGTGAAATTCTTGTACTTTTAAGTAAAAATTAAGCAGACTATAAAACTTTACATATGAAATGAGGATCTATTTAATCATACATGTATTTATACTGAAATACAAATTTTGTATCTCTATAGAGGAAGTTGTTTTTCAAGTGTCAGGTGTTTAAATATTGAATGCTTCTATTTTACAACAGATCAGAATTACAACATATAATTTCCCTATTTAAAAATGTATGAAACAGTTATATAAGCCTTTGTAAACATAGATCATAAGTATAAAGAGCCGGTCATTTGCAGGCTTCAACTTTTAAAATCAAGTTTATTACCTAAGACTTCAAAAGCAAGGCTAAATGAGTTTTATAATGTATTATATTGTTTAAAAAACAAATTACTAATATTCCTCTAAAAATAGAAAACTAGAATAAATCATTTAAAGAAAACTGTTCTATAATACAGAGTCATTGGATATACAGTATTTTTTTTCCCTTTCAAAACACTGTGGCTATAAAAGTTTGCAGAGTGGATATGTGGTACTTGTCTTTCTACAACCTGTTAACAGAATTCTCAGCCAGGTCTCTGGGTATTAAGAAGATATCCTAAAGGCAGACAGACAATACTATTGCTCTGGTTAAAGCATATGCAAAAAGGCAAATTGCCAGCTTCCTTCCAACTCAATAAGCATAGTAATATACTAACAGTGGGTCCTCAGAGAAGATTCACTAATTTCAACAGTTATTTAGTGAGCCTCTACTACATTCCCAATTCTTTCTAATCCTTTTATAGGTAAGAAGAGGTATAAGTATTGCTGCATTCTAAACTCAAAGCTTAAAATAGCAAAGTAAACAGCAGCACAAATGAGCATTAGGAATAAGACAAACATAACTGAGATGGAAAAGTGGAAATCAGAGGCATGAAAAATCAGAAAAATTGTCAAAGAGGTATAAGAAAAAGGTTACAGGAAAATATGAGCATTGTTGGTTAGATGTGAGCAGCCTGCAGGATGTAAACTCAGCCACAGAGCCGGGACAGCAAGGAGAATGTACAAACCAGGCTGCTGTAAGGACGTAGCAGGCAGGGATGGAGGCCACGGTGAAACACAAAAGGGGTGCTCACTGCTGCCTCAGCAAGTCGTTGTCAGAAGGTCACGACGACCTGGTGGTGTCAGATTTGGGGTTTTCAATACCAGTTGTTTGTAGACCAAAGGGAGCCATGGCCAAGGCAGTGGTGCCAGTGCAGTGTATGAGTCGGGGTTCCAATTAGAAAAAAACCCTTAGGATAATATATATATGGATGATTTATTAGAGGGCTTTGACCTTAGGTAATTGTCAGAGCTGGTTACATAGTTTGCTTGAAGCTCTTGTTTATTGTTTCCTCTTGTTTTTCGTGTCTTGTGTCTCCTGCTGGAAACTGAAGTCCAAAAGACAAGGAGTAAAGAAGGGACAATGGGGATGAGGGGAAAGCAAGGAAAAACTAAAATCTGTAAGGTTGAACTGGAACCCATGAGGAAGAAACTGTGGGGTGAGTTCCTGCCCCCAGTACACAAGCAATAAGGTGTCTGGACTGCAAAAGCACCATGGGCTCTCTGTGATCTGCACACATAAAATATGAAAATTAAGATGACTGCTGCTAGTGCAACCTGCCTGATCCTGTTCAGCATTTCTTCTCTCGGGACAGATGTGTGTCAGTGTGGGTAATATTGCAGCATTTCCAGACTCTCGCCTTGTCTTAGTGCGTCTCCATATCAATAGGTGTTTCCAAGGCATGGAGAGAAGTAGTCCATCTCCATATCAGTAGGTAATTACAAAGGAAAGCAGGGCATATCCGCATCCAGAGGTTGGGTGGGGTCCCTTTTGCAGCTAGGTTGCGAGAGATTGGGTGAGCAGAAGTGATCAATTGCTTGTAGGCAAAACAGGTTTCTCCCACTTTATTTCTCCCTTTGACTGATTTCAGTTTCAGAGGTATTTGGCCCCAGACTGGTGATGCCGGAGTTCTTGTTCACGAAGCCAAAGAATGAGCTTAGCATACACCCAAGGTAGGAGAGCAAGGTACAGGCTTTTATTTAGAAATAAAGAAAAGGACAGAGCTCCCAGCTCACGCCAAGAGGGGACAAGAGAGTCCGGTGTGGTGCGTTGTCTAGGGGTTTTATAGGCAGATGAGGATTTTTCGAGAACATGAAAAAAAGGCTTAGGGGTGTGGACTTGTACCACCTGTCCTGCCCTCAAGGTGGGCTGGGTTGTTCTCTGCTTGCTAGGGCTGTTTACAGTGAAGTCACCGGTTATACTGAGATACCCTTCTTTATTTGTGAAACACTCAAGCATTCTAGGCCAAGTTGCTCCTGGCCTTTTAACCTGTAACTGACCTCACTGAAGATGTCTATATTCTTAGTATGGTATCTTGATCCTAGAGAATTAGTGTGACCTTGACTTTGCATAATGCTTAACACAGTTTCAAAAGGGACTTCTTTGCCCATTGTTATATTACTCTGACTGTAAATATCCCACCCTGCTTTTTCTGGAGGCCTTCACCCTACTCTGACTACACCCACAGTCCCTGTCTCACTGGGAGAATATTTTCCCCCCAGAGTTACAATCAGCTTCTTTACAAAGGGTGCTATCTCTCCCTCAGGACACTGCCATCATCAAAGCTGGAGGCTTGGAAGAGTGGAAAGAACTTGGATGAGATGTTAAGCAATCTCCATTCTGGACTTTGCTCTTGGCTGGATTAAATGAATATAGGCTAGTCACCTAATTTCTCTGGCCCTTAATTTTCTTATCAATAAGTTGAAAGAATTTGGGTCACCTCCAAATGGCAAGCCTAGGAAAGCAATGCCTGGGTAAAAAGGAAAGTAATACGCAAAAATTGCACTAGGAGAGGCTGCTCGTAGCTTGATTACATGGTGTGTGTAGGTGCTGAATGGGAGATCAGAAATTAAGACTATAGGTAGGCCAATTCAGATGTAACAGTGTAAAATAAGAAGAGACAAAAAGACCAGGGTGGGGCCAAGAGAATAGGATGGAGAGTTGGGAGATTGCGACTCTTGTCTTGGTTTCATCACAGACTCCTTGAGCTAAATTCAGTCATTTAGTTTCTGAGGTCTGTTTTCTCCTTTTCAACATGAAGGCATGTGACAGGGGTGCTTACCTTGACTCACAGTGGAATCCCCTCAGGGGCTTATAAAAAATATTGATGTGCGTGCGGGTCCCATCCCCAGAGATCCTGATTTAATTGGTCAGAGATACAGCTTCGACATGAAGATTTTTTAAAGCTCTCAAGATTCTAATGTGCAGCTGAGCTTAAGAACTCTTCATTGGAATTTGCTTTGGAAAATGTCAGTATAAGTTAAGCATTGTGGGAAGGCTCCCTCGACACCATACATGTCCATTACAAACCTGTCAGATTACATAATAGTTCATCCTTAGAGAATCATCCCACTGGGTATTGAAGCCTCTTCATTACTTATTAAAATTCATATACTCCTGCTAAATGTGACACCCCGAACTTAGAGTAAGTATATCTTACCTAGAATCATAAAAACTAATTTAGAAAGAATCTCAGAGGCCACAAGTTCAAACGGGCAAGTATTTTTATTGTGATTTTTATAGATAAGAGAACTGAAACTCAGGGATGTCTTTCTCCACTGTTAGATTTTCCTACAGTATTTATCTTGGTGTGAATGTGGAGAGAGATTTTAATTAATGTCATCTTTCTTATGTAATATTTTTAAAAATAAGAGGTTTTGGACTTTGAGTGACCATGCATTTTAAAAAGCCACCTATGCTTTTAAATATCTAAATCTATTTTAGAGTTTAAATCCTTTTTGGGTAGGAATCCTCAGGCCTGATGGTTTAGCCATTAATATGCCTCATTTATCTAAATAAGCATTTTCTGGCCTGTCTTATCATCACCCTATGATTGCTTGCTATGATCTACCTTTCATTTTAATCCACAATATCTGTGCTCTGCTGGCCAAAAAGAATATGTCATTGCTAAATTCAAAAGCAAAATAATCTCCTCCCTATATCAGAAGACATAAACAGCTGTCATGTAATGTACATGTCTGTTCTCAAAGACATGTTGGGCATTTTGCCTGTCTGGAAATCACCTGGGGTCCCACTGGGGTGAATGGATCCAACCCTATAAATTTGTAACGCATCAAATTAATCAATCTCTCAAGGTAAAGTTCTAGTCTGTTGCTTTGGCTGTTCTAATTGGAGCACACCCTTTCCGTCCCCTCTAATCAGCATGATCCTGTCTAAATCAAACTGTCTAAATCAAACCCAAGGTATCCTAGTACCAGACGCTGGTGAAAGGATGTCTGCAAAGGGATGACCTCATCAGGGATTCCATAGCAAGGAATTTTAAGGGGCTCACCCAAGCAGGAGGTTATGACCAATACGTTTATTAGTCTTTGTGGCTTAAATTATAATTGAAATCATATAAATCTTCTTGCCAGAATTCTATTGCTGGTCTACCTCTCCACTGGGGGAAAACAATCAGTTTTCTGTACAAAAATAACTGTAAGCTTTTAAATAATTTTTATATTCTTATAAGCCTGATGTTTTTCTTTCTTTAATATTTAATCTAAAGCATAAGGATTTTAGTGCAGTGTTTCAGGATAGTATATTTTGTTTACATTAAGAAATATTATTCATATTAAGGGACATGACTAATACTATGTTGAGCTGAGAAACATTTGTTGTGTTACATGTTCCAGTCTGAAAGAGAAGCGATCCCTTAATATTTTCATAAATGTGGCCATGGTTTTTCTATTGATGGGCTTCATTCATTTTTTAAAAAACTGAATAAGCAATTAAATCTTTAATGATACCTAGCCAGGAAAACCTAAAAAATGCATTACTTTCACTTGGAAAGTTGCTAACATGATCTAAGGTGCTACCTTTTTAAGACTTAATATTTTAAAAGTCTTGTGAATTTTCCTTGGGAATCTTGCAATTTACTTATAAATTAATAACTTTGCAAATTTAAATTCTCTCTTCTTTATTTAGAATCAAATGATATGCAAAAGGTGTTTTAATAAAATTAGTTTTGGTGGATCACACAGTTTTAAATTACAATAATCAGCATAGAATGATGTAATAAGTATTCCTGAATTCCAGTCTTTTTTCTACCACATGCTAGTTGTGTGAAAATTGCCTTTATAAAAAGCTCTAGTATTCTCATTTGTAAAATTCATTGTGTGAGAACTCATGATATTGTATGTTAAACACTTTGAAAAGTGCCTGACAAAAGAGTAGCTGCTTAAGAGCCCTTTTAAAACAAAACATGTCTATTCAAAGAGAGTTGTTATTTAACGAATTACCCCTATCCATTAAGGATTCTGTCAAGCTTTATCTTCTCCAGAAGGACATTACATTACATTATTCCATTTATGTGAAAATGTCCAGTATAGGCAAATCTATTGAGACAGCAAAATCTAGAGTTAACCACTTCCTCCTCATTCTGAAGGTATCTTCATACTTTGCTACCTGATTACATTCAGTGTGTTGTTATTAAAATGTTTATTCATTTCTGTTTAATATTCTCATAGAATAATGATATTTAACATTAGAAGAACTTCATGAAATAGTCTATTTCTAATACAGAAAGGCTTATTATATGTTTGTGCATTTGGGTACATTTTGTTATAGGGGATATATATATTCAATACCTGTTTTTTGCTTATTTGTTTAAATTTGATGACTTTATTGATATATAATTCACATACAATACATAGTTCACTCATCTAAAGTATATAACTCAATAGTTTTTAGTATATATGCAGGGTTGTTCAACTATTACCACCACAAATTTTACAGCATTTTCATACCCTAAAAGGAAACCCTGTAGATATTAACTGTCACTTCCCATTTTGCCCCCATATTACCACCCCAGATAACCATTAACTTATTTCCTGTCTCAATAGATTTGCCTATTCTGCACATTTTCACATAAATGGAATGGAATGGAATGTCATATATACATACATACATTTTGTTTATTATTCATTAGATGATGGACATTTGGCTTGTTCCTTCTTTGGGGCTATTATGAATAATACTGCTATGGATATTCATGTAGTAGTACCTGTGAGATATGTTTTCATTTGTCTTAGGTGTACTCCTAGGAGTGGAATATCTGGGTAGTATGATAAGTCTGTGTTTAAATTTCTGAGGAACTACCAGACTATTTTCAATGATTTTACATTACAAACAAAAATGGATGAGTGTTCTAATTTCTCCACATCCTTGTCAGTGACTGGTTATTATTATCTGATTTTTTAATTAAATCCATCCTAGTGGATATGAAATGGTATTTCACTATGGTTTTGACTGTATTTTGTATTTCCCTGATGGCTAATGATGTTGACCTTTTTATTGGCTGTTTGCATATCTTCTTTGGAGAAATATCTTTTCAATTTCTTTCCCCATTTTTGACTGGGTTTTCTTTTATTATTCAGTTGTAAGAGTTCCTTATATATTTCAAATACAAGTCACTATCAGTGCAGTATTTTCTTGCATTATGTGGTTATTTTTTGACATGCTTGATGGTATGCATTAAAAACAAAAGGTTTTAATTTTGATGAAGTCCAATTTATCTGTTTTTTCTCTTGTTGCTTATATTCTTGATGTTATATCTAAAGAAGTTTTTGCCTAACCCAAGTCACAAAGATTTACCTATATTTAATTCCTTAATGATATTTTTACTATTTTTTTTAGTTATTTCTCAGTGGTTGCTTTAGGACTCACCATATATACCTAAACTTACCAGAATCTACTTCAGATATATACTGACTTTATTTAAATTAGATATAGATTGCTACTCCTTTATACCCCTTTCCCTCTTTACCTTTTTGTGCTATTATTGCCATACATCTTGCATCTACATATATTGCAAGCCAGAAATACATTTTTATGCTAATTATTTTATGGGTTTTAAAGAAGCTGAAAGAAGAAGAGTTAGAGTACATTTATATAACTTGTTAAATTTTTTTATTTACTATTTCCTGATCTTTCCTTTATTTTTATGGATTCCAGTTACTATATGGTAACTATTCCTTTAATACAGCTTTGTTCCTATCCACTTTCTATCTGCTATTATTGTCAAATACATTACATTTCCATATATTTTAGGGCAATAACAATTGTATACATTTTGTTTTATGAGATTACTTCATAGCTCAATTAAAAGAAGAAAATAGAGGAAATATTAATTTTTACTGTCTTTTATAGTTATCTACAAAATTGTCTTTAGTGTTTGAATGGAGCCCTTTGTTTTTTCAGGTGGATTGAATTACTGTCTCGAGTCACTTGCTTTAGCTTGAAGAAATTCTTTTAGTATTTCTTTCAAGACAGATCTGCTTGCAATAATTTTTCTAGGTTTTGTTTGTCTCAGAATATCTTAATATTGCCCTTGTTTTTTAAAGATAGTTTTGCTAGATATAAGATTCTTGTAGTTTTTTTTTAATTTCCAGCAATTTTAATATCATCCTACTGCTTCTGTCCTCTGTTGTTTCTAATGAGAAAACATCTATTAATATCATTGTTCTCTTGGAGTAATGAGTTGTTTTTCTTTTAGCTTTCAAGATTTTTTTCTTTATTTTTGACTCTCATTCATTATTTTCTCTATAATATGTCTGGACGTGGATCTCTTTCTGCTTATCTTATTGGGGATTCCTTGAGTTTCTTCAATGCATAGATTAATATTTCTCATCATATTTGGGAAGTTTCTTTGATTATTTTCTCAAACCTTTCATTCCTCTCCTTTTGGCACCGCTGCTAGATTCCTGTTGGTGAGTTTAGTGGTTTCCCACATTTCTCTGAGGCTGTGTTCATTCTTCTTCATCATTTCTTCCCCTCTGTTCTTCAGATTATATAATCTCTGTTAATTTAATCCTCAAAGTTGCAGATCCTTTCTGTTAGTTCAAATATACTATTGAGCTCTTCATGCGAATTTTTTATTTTGGCTGGAATTTCCATATATTCTTTTTATAATTTCTATCTATTTATTGATATTCTTTACTTGATGAGATGTTGACATCATATTTTTCTTTACTTCTTTAATGATGGTTTCCTTTAGTTCTTGAACATGTTTACAATAGCTGCTTTGGAATTTTTGTCTCTTAAGTCTGACATCTGGGCCTTCTCACAGGCGGTTTCTGTTAGCTTTCTTCTTTTCTTGTGTATGAGTCACACTTTCCTGTTTCTTTGCATTTCTTATGTTTTGTTTTGTTTTTTGCTGAAAACTGGACATTTAAAAATTTATATTTTAATGGCTCTTCATACTACACCCCTCACCCCCTACCCTCTACCCCCAGGATTACTGTTGTTGTTTGGTTATTTATTTGTTTAGTGACTTGGTGGGCCTATTTGAGTGAAGTCTATGTCTTTTGCAGTATGAAATCTGTGATGCTGGCTTCTCAGAGGGCACAACCTTGGTCATGTGCACAGTGTCCTTGCTATGACAGCAGTTTTAGCAAGGTCTCTCTTTGGTTGCGTTTTTCTCTGATCTGTGTTAAGCTAGCTGTTTCTTTTGGTTATCATACCCAGCTGTTGGCTTCCACTTGTTGCTATTTGTTGCCCAATTGTTTTCAACAATTCTCTGAGTCAGAAACTGCTCCACATTCTGGTCCTATTAAATTTAGATATCTTTGAAGGGGTGCATTTTGAGGCCAGGCTTTAAGGTTTGTTCTAGATACCCAGAATATTCTTCTTTGTTGTCTCTTTTTGGTTCTCTCTGTGAACAAGCTGGCTTAAGACTTAGTTTGTTACTGTCATGGCGCTACCAGCCCCCTCTTTATATATTACCACCATGGTTTTCAAAAGTGCCATTAGGCTGAACTTCCCCTCTGTCTATTCTTAATAAAGTCAGTTCTTTGGGGAGAGCCTTGGGACTCTGTTATTATGATCTCCTCTTCCCCACTAACCCCAGGAAAATTCACTGAGCTCCTACTCCAGAGATTGAGTTACAGTCTGCTTTATGAGCATATCACTCAGCAGGGGTCACTCAGCATCTCTTCTCAACTTTTAAATTAGTCAACTCTCCCAGAGTAGAATCTTTTTCATACAATTGAGCTGGAATGGGGTACGCTGGGGTCCCAATTTCTGGTCTGCCATACCTGGAATAGAGCCTCTACCCCCTGAGAGGGGTCTCTGTGTGGATGAAGCTCCCTTCCCCTTGACCTCTTAACCTCACTTACCTAGAATACAGCCTCTACACCACAAAGTTGAGGGAATGAGAAGTGTCCTACCCCACTTGGAGAGATACCATATCCCTCAACTGAGAGCTGTGGGGCAAGGAAGGGGGAGCAAGAGTCTTGTGCTCCTGTTTACGCTGACCCAAAGTGGAGCTTCCATCACATTGAGCTGGGGGCAGAGGAGGGAGGGCGCGGGTCATGCTCAAGCACCACAGTCTGTCACTGTTCTTACTGACATTTAATAGATTTTCCTGAATAATTTTTTCCATTAGTTATATGCCCAAGGAATATATTTCCAGATACTTGAAATGGTTGTCTTCTTATAATTTTCATCAATAAGGTTTTTCTATGGGGAGCAGATCTGCAGAGCTCCTCACACTGTCGTTTTGGAAGTGAATCTTCTTATCAATAAATGTTTAGCTATACAGGAAAAAAAATTCTTTATCCTACCACAAATAACTGATTCGAAAATTTTGGTTATTTCCTCCCAGGACATTTTTCTAGGCTTAATTTCTTTCATTTGTCTGTCCATCTATCCTTCCTGCCTTCCTTCTTTTCCTCCTTACTTTCTACTTAAATATTGGAAATAATTCTCTTTGTGCAGTTTTATATAGTTTATTCAAATTCACTTAACATTCTAAGATACAAATTTTATTCCTTATTTCATAATCTTCATTCATATCAATACTAATGGGTGCATGCTACTCTATCAATTTGATCTGTCAGATTTACTTAATGGTCATCTCCCTATGGCTAGAGATATATTAGAAATATATTATTGCCATTTATTGAGCACATGCTGATAAGTACTTTATATATACTATATCGGTACCCATAGGAGTTTTAACTCTATCATGTTTTATAGATAACTTGACTGAGGTTTTCTCAGAAAGAAATAACCCTCAGCCACAGAACTAGAAAGGGATGGAACCAGAGACAGCACAGATCTCTCAGGTTCTAATGAATATGGTTGAACATCATCTTTTCTGCCTTTATTAGTATTTCTTTTCTTGGTAGATTTCTATAAGTAAAATTGCTAGTCCAAAGGAGCATAATACTTAAATTTTCTTGATAAGAACTGACAAATTGATCTCTAGAAAAATCATTTTTTATTCATCATTTTTCATTTATTTATACATTTTGTACATGTGTCTATTGAGATTGCTGAGGCTTTCTTACTATTTTTTTGAGCCTTTACATGATATAATATAGATAAAAGCCATTCATATTTATTACAAGTACTTTTACTTAACTTGTTTTCACTGTTTTATTTTTAGATGAGTAAATTTTTTATTATCTATACATATACAGATAGTCAAATAAGCAGACGATCTATTTGATTTTTGAGGTGAGTAAAAAGACAAACAGAAATATTTATCCTAGAGATCACAATTGTAAAAATGACAGTAAGTCACCTTTGGTTCATGGGCACTTCCCTGGAAGTGGCTCCCCTCAAGGGCTACAGGAGCATTGCTTCCTTTGAAAGGCATGCCTCTCCTCAGGCGTCTGGCATAAACCATTAATGGGCATCTCATCAATTCACTTTTTTCAGGTTAACTCTCTTTTAGGGACTATGCTTAAGATTCCATTCCAGTGGACTGAGCATAGATCAGCTCTCTCTGCATCTTTTTGACCCAAATACTTTAGGAGCTCTGATATTCTATATTGTATACATCAATTTTTCTTTATCTAGGAAACACATCTTTCACATTATTTGATGCATTACCTGGGAGAAGCTAACTGGGTAATGTAAGCAAAAGCTTACATTTCTCAATTCTAATTGTTTCTCTCATCTACCTGGTTGAATGAAAGTACCTCAATTCATCTTGAGAAAGTTTTGGTTACTTATCTCCTGAATAGTCCTTAATATGAGGGCACCTGTGTGTGCCCTCTAAAAGATATACTTCACCATTAACTTATGATCTTAGTCCCCAAGTCTTTCTTAGAAAACATCCCCACCTATTCAAATGCCTCCCATACATGTCTCCATTTCTTTCCTTCAAGAGGGCCACCACATTTAGTCAGTCCTTAGTGGTTATCTGTCTATACAGCTGAAACTAGAGTGTTCTAGTGACTATATGCTTCTAGGTCAGCTGTGAAGACAGATAACCACTGATGATCCACCCCCATCTCCAAATCCAAACAAACAGGCAAATGAAAACACAGACACATACCCTGCAAATTACTTACTTCTTATTATTAATTTGAGATGGGACTAGTGACAAGTGTGATTTTTTTTCTTTCCCTAAAATATCTGACTGGTAGTGGTATTAATAGAAAATATTGATAAAAATAACTAATAGTTAATTTGGGATAGTAGTCAACTTCTAAGAATAATTTTACTCTTCCACTATGAAATAACATATAATCACATTAATTTCATCCAGGAGTAAGTTTAAATTATGTGTTATCCCCCATTCTCCCTAAATACACATCATGGGCTATAATAACTTGTAGTTTTCTTCTGCAATGAAAGCAAAACTTTCTAACTGAAAACCTTAGAATCATATAACCTATATTTTATTTGTGGGGGTGGGAGGGTATCTTAAATATGGAAATTCCAAGCTGGCATTTTCTCCACAATCTTTTCAGATGTGACCTTATCCTGAACTTCTGTGAAGCAGCACCGTCAACTGAACATATTTGGCTCTATCAGTTCACTAAATTTAAAGCCATATATCTATATCTGTATCTGTCTATCATTATAGATCTATAGAAACAGACCAGGTATTATTAGGGAAATGATAGTCCAAATCTTTAGGCATTCAAGACCTCTACACATGAAAACATGAATGGTTGTTATTAGTAATTGAAAATACTCTACCTGTTATTATCAGTTCCTGTGTGGGTCTTCCCTTCATAAGCAAAAACATTAGATGGATAAATAATAAAAAACATAATAATGAATAATAAATCCCCAGAGTGTGCTGTTAGCCTGTATCTGCTTTGAGTAGGGAGAAGGAAGTCAATGACCAATTTTGTTTTAGGTAATTGTGATAGCCATAGTTACCACAAGAAACAGAAATGCTTCATAAACAAACTCACAATACAGTGTGTTTTTCCTTCAGAGAATAGGTATTAGACAAAGGTCCTACCCAGACAGACCGCAACATACCATGCTGTACTGGCACATCCTTACCAGAGCCATTCCTAATGGCTCAGAGGGAAAAAACAATAGAAATTCCTCTGAGCAAGAATGTGATTCTAGCCCAGTGGAGAATGTTCAGTGATACCAACCTTTGAAAAGTTTGTTTTTTGAAAGTGGTTTCATAAGCTTTAATACACAGACTCATATATTTTGCTAGTGAACATTTTAAAATAAATATGCCACAGATTTAGTTTATACATCCAACTTTTGACAGGACTGAGAAAAAATAAAACCCTCCAAAAGGGAAACATGGTCATCTTTTGTTGTGAATACTCATATGTCTAAAAGCATGCGGTAAAAAATACCCTCTTGCAAGCACACTTGGCCCAAACATCTGTGCTCCATTGTGTTTTCCTGTACAAATCAACCTATTCAAGGACCATAAAGCAGGAATTCATATAAAAATATATGTAAGGAAGATATATTTCTCTTTTTAAAAGCTCGTCATCCATGATGCAGCTATGAAAAGAAGGTTCAAGTTAAAAAGAACAAGGGATGATTGTGTGGATACTGTAGGGAAGGAGCAAATGGTGGTGGGTTTAGAATGATGAGGACCCTGCAACCAGACAGACCACAAGGATATGCCAAAGATTCATTGAAAACAGCTGGCAGACATTTCAGCTAGCCAGGGAAGCATGGTGCCCGGGTGTGTTAGGGTTATAAGAGGAGAGGCAGAGCATGGGGAAGGTGATGGAAAGGAATGAGCAGTAGCAATACACAGAAGTTTAGGAGGAAAAGCCATCAGAACCTAGGAAGCACAGCTCTAGCATGTACCAGGGGAGGTATGTTCAGGAATAAATCTCGGATGCCACAAAGGGCCCGGGTTCTAAACAAACTGGACCCTGGGGAGGCTCACAAAGCAA
This sequence comes from Smutsia gigantea, assembly GCA_032199065.1. NCBI lineage: Eukaryota > Metazoa > Chordata > Mammalia > Pholidota > Manidae > Smutsia > Smutsia gigantea. Next base: position 528,529 of record JAVSCE010001413.1, on the reverse strand, counting down.
GGGGTAACGTATGAGTGACCCTGCTTCTGACAGCAAAGGGCCCCAGAAGGATTCTGAAAGATGGGAAGGGGACACTTCTCTCTAGGCAATCTCTTTCAGGACCTGCTTCAGGTAAAGCCATGTTCAAATTATACAATTATTCTGCCCTGTCTGGGCTCCATTCTGCTGCAATAAGCCACTGTTACTGATGGACAGCTTCTTACTGTGCTGGGGCAAATAACAAAGGCAGAATGCTGAAAATCACTGAAATAAGGGCTTCAGCATAAAAAAAAAGCAACTAAGGACCTCAGTTCCTGAGTGCAGGAGCAGAAATACAATTGCATTTAGGTCGGTCTTAATGCTGAGCTGTGAGCATGAGGCAGCTGATACAACAGGAAGCTCATGTACTTTGGAGTCCTATTGGCCGGGGTTCAATTCCCACTCTGCTGTGCCACAGGCTTATTTTTAAGCTCACTGACTCTCATTTTTATGCTACTTCTTCAGATCCCCACAACCATGTGTTTAGAGAAAAGTACACATCTGGTGGTCCAACTTGGAATTCCAGAAGCACATTTTTCTGTACTCAGTTCTTCAGTGGTTTACAGCGTTCTTCCTACTACCCCTCCATGATCTGTTCCTTCACAACCAGCTGGAAATGTTCCCCACTCAGTTTCTCAGGTAGAGGATGCTGTGGCGGGAGCAAAAGAAATTATGAAGAAGAGTGAATTGGGAGATAGATGGGGAGTAATGATCATGAAAACGGGCTCTCGGCAAGTGAGGGGAGGGCGGTGCTGAGGAGGACCTGGGGCCCATCTGTGTGAACCCCAAGGGGCAAGTGACATGGCCAGAGGCAGATCACCCCTTTGTGCCCTTTTCAGGTCCCCAGCCAGCACCTGCCATCTGTGACAGGGTCTCCTTGTCCCTCTCCTCCTTGGTTCTCTGAAGACTATTGTTTCAAACATGAAAAATCAATAAATGACACAGATAAATATATAATTACAAATCAAGATAAGTGCTAAATAAGAAGAGAAGAGACTGCAACAAGAGAGTATAGTGGGGATCTGATTAAAATTTAGGGGTTGGGGTTGAGAAACGGGGCAGTTCTCCAACTTGCCACTGATGTTTAAGGAACTTAACCCTAAGGAAATCCCATACAGCTGTCTCATGTGTGCTCCACGGACTAAGACTCTCAGCCTCTTCCATTTTGTTCATTGTCTTCTTCTGGCTAATGAACCATGGAGCAGCAGCTCTCCTGTGCACTCACCTTCTCTCCTGCTGCGCTTGGCCAACGGCTGATGGGCACCAAAGGAAGGCTTTGCCAGCTTGCAATGTCTGTCTTGAGGCAACTGACTTATTATATCAAGGGCTCTACTGACTGCACCTAAGAGTGGCTTCTGTCATCATTGAAGCTTCTGGCACTATTTCTTGTTAAAAGTTTCTGATCTCATTGTTTCACAGAGATTACACTGGGAAATAAACTAGGTTTTATTCACTCATTTCTGTAGAGCTCCTCACCTGAAGATTAAGTCATGAGTCCTTTGGGACTCGGGGTAAGACAAGTCCAAATGATAAGTATAATAATCATACACAGGGTTGCTTTAAGGATGAGCAATGGGCTTTTCCTTTTGCCTTTCTCAATACAAGGTCTTTATCCCCTTTGACCAAAGTATCACTAGCCATAGGAGACATTTGGGTGTTATGGGAAAAGAGTAAGGTAGTACCTGGCCTCTGGGATGAGAATAGAATTTTTAGGTTCCATAGAGCCTCTTCTCCCCTTTGAGGTTATAAAAAATGCGCTCAGGGGACTCACTGTGGTGTGGACACTGTGCTCCATCTGAGTTAAGTGAATGTAAAGAGAAGATATGATGTGCAGAAAAAAGAAGAAATGCCCAACCCTTTTCAGGCCTAGGGAATTTGTTGGAAGTAGAAGAGAAGAAAAAAATGAGAATGTTAGATAGGTAGGTATCTTCTGATGTCCTCTCTGTAGTGAAAACGAGAGTACATTCCAGAAAGGTGAGGGAAACATTGAAGGCAGAGAAGGGCTCTGCATTCTCCACATTGGTGCCTTTAGAAAGAAGTCATCTCTGAAACATTCCCCAGTTAGCAAGCTGGGAAGTAGCCACAGCAAACTTGGCAATGTTAGGTGGTCAGGCAGAGGAAGGCTTCAAGGGTTAACTTTCTTGAGTCACCCTGAGTTTCAAAGCAGCTGAGATTCTGAGTGGGGAGCTTGTCACAGGTTTCACAGCACAACTTTGTACAAAGGGTTACTGAGCAGACTGCAAGACTCAAAGCCAACTAAGTTAGACCGTGCAAGGTCAGAACACAAGCAGAAGCCAATGTGAGGCTTATTTGCCAGAGAGGACTGCTCACCCCTGACCATGCTGAGAAAGACCAGCTCATGAATTGTACCAGCTACAAACTTCAGTTGCAAACGACAAGAGGACCAGGAACACAGTCTGGATGAGGGACATTGTCCTAAAGCCCAGCATGACAGACAGCACACAGCCTGAGGCCCCAGCTCTCCCCATTAACCTAGGGTTAGGTGCTCTGTACCTCTTTTTCCATATTCTCATGCACTGACTTAGGGGGAGAAAGAGTGACAAGACATGGTATTTTAATGACTTTTATGACACTTAAATGGGCTATTTAGACAAATATTGAGATAAAGTGGGTTATTTATTATTATTGTTTGATAGTCGTTTTTTGAAAGTTGGTGAATTGTGTGAGCACCTATGTTAAGGATTATGCTTTTTCATATTTGCATCTCTTCCAGTACCTGACCCATAATTCGGCACGTAAAGAGAGCACCAAAAAAAATTCCCTGTAAATAAGTAAAGCATAAGTAGATGTCTTTAAATTTCACTGGTTCACAAAATCCTAGAGAGCAGCTCAGATTATTTTAAATTTTATCCCCCTATTTCCACACTTCCATAACTTAGGGCTCCAAAGATATAAATCAACTCCAGCAAGAAGAAACCATGTCTACAAGACTGGATTTCTAAACTTTAAGAATTTTTCTGTTTCCCAGTCATTTAAAAAAATTTTTTTATTTTGATATCATTAATATACATTCACATGAGCAACATTGTGGTTACTAGATTCCCCCCATTATCAAGTCCCCACTACATACCCCATTACAGTCACTGTCCATAAGCATAGTAAGATGCCATAGAGTCACTACTTACCTTCTCTGTGCTATACTGCCTTTCCTGTGTCCCCCACCACTGCATTACGTGTGCTAATCGTAATGCCCCTTTTCTCCCCTTATCCCTCCCTTCCCACCCATCCTCCCCAGTCCCTTTCCCTTTGGTAACTGTTAGTCCATTCTTGGGTTCTGTGAGTCTGCTGCTGCTTTGTTCCTTCCGTTTTTGCTTTGTTCTTATACTCCACATATGAGTGAAATCATTTGATACTTGTCTTTCTCCACCTGGCTTATTTCACTGAGCATAATACCCCCTAGCTCCATCCATGTTGTTGCAAATGGTAGGATGTGTTTTCTTCTTATGGCTGAATAATATTCCATTGTGTATATGTACCACATCTTCTTTATCCATTTATCTACTGATAGACATTTAGGTTGCTTCCATTTCTTGGCTATTGTAAATAGTGCTGTGATAAACATAGGGGTGCATATGTCTTTTTCAAAGTGGGATCCTGTATTCTTAGGTAAATTCCTAGGAGTGGAATTCCTGAGTCAAATTGTATTCCTATTTTTAGTTTTTTGAGGAACGTTCATACTGCTTTCCACAATGGTTGAACTAGTTTACATTCCCACCAGCAGTGTAGGAGGGTTCCCTTTTCTCCACATCCTCGCCAACATTTGTTGCTCCTAGTCTTTTCTGTGTTGGCCATTCTAACTGGTGTGAGATGATATCTCATTGTGGTTTTAATTTGCATTTCTCTGATAATTACTGATGTGGAATATCTTTTCATGTGCCTGTCGGCCATCTGAATTTCTTCTTTGGAGAACTGTCTGTTCATGTCCTCCACCCATTTTTTAATACGGTTATTGCTTTTTGGTTGTTGAGGCATGTGAGTTCTTTATATATTTTGGATGTTAACCCCTTGGTGGATATGTCATTTACAAATATATTCGCCCATACTGTAGGATGTCTTTTTGTTCTGCTGATGGTGTCCTTTGCTTTACAGGAGTTTTAGCATGATGTAGTCCCATTTGTTCATTTTTTATTTTGTTTGCCTTGCCCAAGGAGATATGTTCAGGAAAAAGTTGCTCATGTTTATATTCAAGATATTTTTGCCTATGTTTTTTTCTAAGAGCTTTATGATTTCATGACTTACATTCAGGTCTTGGATCCATTTTGAGTTTACTTTTGTGTATGGGGTTAGACAATAATCCAGTTTCATTCTCTTACATGTAGCTGTCCAGTTTTGCCAACACCAGTTGTTGAAAAGGCTGTCATTGCCTCATTGTATATCCATGCTCCTTTATCGTATATTAATTGACCATATATTGTTGGGTTTATATCTGGGCTCTCTATTCTGTTCCATTGGTCAATGGGTCTGTTCTTGTGCCAGTACCAAATTGTCTTGATTACTGTGACTTTGCAGTAGAGCTTGAAGTCAGGGAGTGTAATCCCCCCACTTTATTCTTTCTTCTCAGGATTGCTTTAGATATTTGGGGTCTTTTGTGGTTACATATGAATTTTAGAATGATTTGCTCTAGCTCGTTGAAGAATGCTGTTGGTATTTTGATAGGGATTGCATTGAATCTGTAGATTGCTTTAGGCAGGATGGTCATTTAACAATAGTAATTCTTGCTATCCATGGGCACAGGATGTGTTTCCATTTATTGCTATCTTCTTTAATTTCTCTCATGAGTGTCTTGTAGTTTTCAGAGTATAGATCTTTCACTTCCTTCGTTAGGTTTATTCCTAGGTATTTTATCCCTTTTGATGCAACTGTGAATGGAATTGTTTTCCTAATTTCTCTTTCTGCCTGTTCATTGTTAGTGTATAGAAATGCAACAGATTTCTGTGTATTAATTTTGTATCCCTCAACTTGCTGAATTCAGATATCAGATCTAATAGTTTAGGAGTTGATTCTTTAGGGTTTTTTATGTACAATATCATGTCATCTGCAAACAGGGACAGTTTAACTTGTTTCTTGCCATTCTGGATGTGTTTTATTTCTTTGTGTTGTCTGATTGCCATGGCTAGGACCTCCAACACTATGTTGAATAAAAGTGGGGAGAGTGGGCATCCTTGTCTTGTTCCCGATCTTAAAGGAAAAGCTTTCAGCTTCTTGCTGTTAAGTATAATGTTGGCTGTGGGTTTGTCATATATAGCCTTTATGATATTGAGGTACTTGCCCTCTATACCCATTTTGTTGAGAGTTTTAATCATGAATGGATGCTGAATTTTGTCAAATGCTTTTTCAGCATCTATGGAGATGATCATGTGGTTTTTGTTCTTCTTTTTGTAGATGTGGTGGATGATGATGGATTTTCGAATGTTGTACCATCCTTGCATCCCTGGGATGAATCCCATTTGATCATGGTGTATGATCCTCTTGATGTATTTTTGAATTCAGTTTGCTAATATTTTGTTGAGTACTTTGCATCTATGTTCATCAGGGATATTGGTCTGTAATTTTCTTTTTTTGTGGTGTCTTTGCCTGGTTTTGGTATTAGAGTGATGCTGGCCTCATAGAATGAGTTTAGGAGTATTCCCTCCTCTTCAACATTTTGGAAAACTTTAAGGAGGATGGGTATTAGGTCTTCACTAAATGTTTGTTAAAATTCAGCAATGAGACCATCTGGGTATTTTGTTCTTGGGTAGTTTTTTGATTACCGATTCAATTTCCTTGCTGGTAATTGGTCTATTCAGATTTTCTGTTTCTTCCTGGGTCAGCCTTGGTAGGTTGCATTTTTCTAGAAAGTTAACCATTTCTTCTAGGTTATCCAGTTTGTTAGCATATAATTTTTCATAGTATTCTCTCATAATATTTTGTATTTCTGTGGTTTCTGTAGTGATTTTTCCTTTCTCATTTCTGATTCTGTTTATGTGTGTAGACTCTCTTTTTTTCTTGATATGTGTGGCAAGGAGTTTATCTATTTTGTTTATTTTCTCAAAGAAGCAGCTCCTGCTTTCATTGAATCTTTCTATTATTTTATTCTTCTCTATTTTATTTATTTATCTTCTAATCTTAATTATGTTGCTCCTGCTGACTTTGGGTCCCATTTGTTCTTTTTTCTAGTTTCTTTAATTGTGAGTTTAGACTGTTCATTTGGGATTGTTCTTCTTTCCTGAGGTAGGCCTGTAATGCAATATTCTTCCCTCATAGCACGGCCTTTGCTGTGTCCACAGATTTTGTGGTGTTGAATTATTGTTGTTTCCCAGTCATTTTTGTGTTGGAAGGAGGCAATCATATCTAGTTTGTGAAACTCTGGCTATAAGAGATTTTCAGTCACCACACAAAGGTTCACAGAGGTTATTCTTTCCAAGAATAATCTCCCAGGACCCCATTCAACAATAAATATTGCCCAACTTCCCCATGCAGAAGTCAGCATAAGGCTGCAAACACTAAGGAAATTGCCTCTGCACCCAGCCGGCTGATTTGGCAGGCCAAGAGCCAGTGCACAAAGGTCTGTCTGTTTGTTTTCCTCATACTGTTCCTCCTCTCTGAGCGGTAAGCCATCGAGAGTTATGGAAAAGCCTAGGAAGAATGTATTAGAGACTCTCTCTTCCCCACAGACTCGCTAATTATGAAGAACCAAAGTTTTTACTTAAACTGACTGGGTAGTCATGATTCTGACCACTGAACATACTGCAAACATGGATTTATGTGAACCCTAGTCTAAAAAGAGTCTGGGGAGAGGAGCCTCAGTGTTTTCATTCACTTTGTTTCATTTTCAGGCTCCTTCTCTCGGTAAAATTAAAATACAGACAACAGCCATTTTATGACTGATTGCCCTTGTTACCCAGTAGAATCCTAAGGAAATATTTCCTCCTGGGGTCACAGAGGGAAGACCAAAATAACAGGCAGTTTGCTCCCTTAAAATGACAAAAGGTCAGTATTCTAGAGACTCAGCTTGTGATTCTGGCATGAGTAAAGCCACTAGCTTTCTTCATGGCATGAGCCTAGTACCTTTACTTCTCTGGGTCTGAAATTCCATCCTGAAAAAAAACAGACCTAATAAAAGTGTTTGAATTTCACCATACAAGATAGTTTTTTCATTATTAACTGGACATAAATCTTGACACTTTGGCCTGAATTACACTTTTTTTTTCAAGAATATTTTTAGGTGATTTTTCTAAATCCATTTCTTGAATTGATTAGTTTATATTATTCTCTAAATAAAAATTTTTTTCACAAGATATTTGAATACCTTAAGATGAAATTCATATGGGAAATGTAGGATAACATTTTTTTCCCATTGTCCTGCATTGTATGATGAAAGCCAAGAGACCTGTGATTCATGCATAGAGTTGTTCACTTGTGATTTTCTTTTTGGAGTTCTGAGTAGCTCTCTTCTAAGTAATTGTGTTTTTATGCTATAAAAGCATAAAAGAAGCAGACGCAGGATGTACTTTGTTGTGATATTCAACTGAAATAAGATATTTGCTGGAACCAGGATTGGTTCATTTACTAATTTCTGAATAAAACAAAGCTCATAGCTTTATTAATCAAAGGCTCTATGTTGTATAATCTTCATTCTGGGCCATAAAGATGTATTCAAATTATCTCGGTAGTCTCAATAAGAGAAACAACACACCTTATAATGAAGAAACAATGTCAGTGAGATATTGAGATGCCAGCTCAACTGTTAAGAAATGCCATGAGAAAGAGGTTTGTGTACACATTCAGAAGTGTATGTAAAAAGTGATTATGCAAAATTGTTCCCACAATTTGTACTCAGTAGGCAAAATGTATGTCAATTTGTTTGGATTTTGCATAGTTATTAGAGGAAGGGCATGCTTTGGATGTTTTAACAAAAGTATACTATTTTTTATTATTTTTATTTTTTTATAATTTATTTTGGTATCATTAATCTACAATTACATGTGCAATATTATGCTTATTAAACTACCCCCTTCATCAGGTCCCCCCAACCAACCCCATTACAGTCTCTTTCCATCAGCATAGTGAGATGCTATAGAATCACTAATTGTATTCTCTGACTGTACAGCCCTCCCCCTCCCCCCCCCCGAACATTACATCTGCTAATCGTAATGCCCCTTTTTCCCTCTTATCCCGCCCTTCCCACCCATCTTCCCCAGTCCCTTTCCCTTTGGTAACTATTAGTCCATTCTTGGGTTCTGTGAGTCTGCTGCTATTTTGATCCTTCAGTTTTTTTCTTAGTTCTTATACTCCACAGATGAGTGAAATCATTTGATACTTGTCTTTCTCTGCCTGATTTATTTCACTGAGCAAAAGACCCTCTAGCTCCATCCATGTTGTTGCAAATGGTAGGATTTGTTTTCTTCTTATGGCTGAATAATATTCCATTGTGTATATGTACCACATCTTCTTTATCCATTCATCTACTGATGAACACTTAGGTTGCTTCCATTCCTTGGCTATTGTAAATAGTGCTGCGATAAACATAGGGGTGCATCTGTCTTTTTCAAATTGGGCTGCTGCATTCTTACGGTAAATTCCTAGGAGTGGAATTCCTGGGTCAAATGGTATTTCTATTTTGAGTTTTTTGAGGAACCTCCATACTGCTTTTCACAATGGTTGAACTAATTTGCATTCCCACCAGCACTGTAGGAGGGTTCCCTTTTCTCCACATCCTGGCCAATATTTGTTGTGTGTGTTTTGGATGTTGGCCATCCTCACTGGTGTGAGGTGATATCCCATTGTTGTTTTAATCTGCATTTCTCTGATGATTAGTGATGTGGGGCATCTTTTCATGTGCCTGCTGGCCATCTGAATTTCTTCTTTAGAGAAGTGTCTATTCATGTCCTCTGCCCATTTCTTAATTGGATTATTTGCTCTTTGTTCGTTGAGGTGCGTGAGTTCTTTATATGTTTTGGATGTCAACCCCTTATCAGATATGTCATTTATGAATATATTCTCCCATACTGTAGGAAGTCTTTTTGTTCTACTGATGGTGTCCTTTGCTGTACAGAAGCTTTTCAGCTTGATATAGACCCACTTGTTCATTTTTGCTTTTGTTTCCCTTGCCCGGGGAGATATGCTCATGAAGAAGTTGCTCATGTTTATGTCCAAGAGCTTTTTGCCTATATTTTTTTCTAAGAGTTTTATGGTTTCATGACTTACATTCATGTCTTTGATCCACCTTGAGTTTACCTTAGTGTATGGGGTTAGACAGTAGTCCAGTTTCATTCTCTCACATGTAGCTGTCCAGTTTTTCCAGCACCAGTTGCTGAAGAGGCTGTCATCTCCCCATTGTATATCCAAGGCTCCTTTATCAAATATTAATTGACTGTATACGTTTGGGTTAATGTTTGGATTTTCTATTCTGTTCCACTGGTCAGTGGGTCTGTTTTTGTGCCAATACCAAATTGTCTTGATAACTGTGGCTTTGTAGTAGAGCTTGAAGTCAGGGAGTGTAATTCCCCCTGTTTTATTCCTCCTTCTCAGGATTGCTTTGGCTATTTGTTGTCTTTTGTGGTTCCATATGAATTTTAGAATTATTTGTTCCAGTTCATTGAAGAAAGCTGTTGGTAGTTTGATAGGGATTGCATTGAATCTGTAGATTGCTTTAGGTAGTATAGCTATTTTGACAATATTTATTCTTCCTAGCCAAGAACATGGGATGCATTTCCATTTGTTAGTGTCCTCTTTAATTTCTCTTAGGAGTGTCTTGTAGTTTTCAGAGTACAGGTCTTTCACTTCCTTCGTTAGGTTTATTCCTAGGTATTTTATTCTTTTTGATGCAGTTGTGAATGGAATTGTTTTTCTGATTTCTCTTTCTGTTAGTTCATCATTAGTGTATAGGAAAGCAACAGATTTCTGTGTGTTAATTTTGTATCCTGCAACATTGCTGAATTCAGATATTAGTTCTAGTAGTTTTGGAGTGGAGTCTTTAGGGTTTTTTATGTACAATATCATGTAATCTGCAAATAGTGACAATTTGACTTCTTCTTTACCAATCTGGATGCCTTGTATGTCTTTGTTTTGTCTGATTGCCATGGCTAGGACCACCAGTACTATGTTGAATAACAGTGGAGAGAGTAAGCATCCCTGTCTTGTTCCCAATCTTAGATGAAAAGCTTTCAACTTCTCGCTGTTAAGTATGATGTTAGCTGAGGGTTTGTCATGTATGGCCTTTATGATGTTGAGGTACTTGCCGTCTATACCCATTTTGTTGAGAGTTTTGATCATGAATGGATGCTGAATTTTGTCAAATGCTTTTTCAGCATCTATAGAGCTGATCACGTGGTTTTTGTTCTTCCTTTTGTTGATGTGGTAGATGATGTTGATGGATTTTCGAATGTTGTACCATCCTTGCATCCCTGGGATGAATCCCATTTGATCATGGTGTATGATCCCCTTGATGTATTTTTGAATTCAGTTTGCTAATATTTTGTTGAGTATTTTTGCATCTACATTCATCAGGGGTATTGGTCTGTAATTTTCTTTTTTGGTGAGGTCTTTGCCTGGTTTTGGTGTTAGAGTGATGCTGACTTCATAGAATGAGTTTGGAAGTATTCCCTTTATCATTATATAGTGTCCTTCTTTATCTCTTGCTACTTTCTTCGTCTTGAAGTCTATTTTGTCTTGTACAAGTACTGCAACACCTGCTTTTTTCTCTTTGATGTTTGCATGAAATATCTTTTTCCATCCCTTCACTTTTAGTGCGTGTATATCTTGGGTTTGAGGTGAGTCTCTTGTAAGCAGCATTTGGATGGGTCTTGCTTTTTTATGCATTCTGTTACTCTGTGTCTTTTGATTGGTGTATTCAGTCCATTTATATTGAGGGTGACTATCGATAGATATGTACTTATTGCCATTCCTGGCTTTAGATTCATGGTTACCATAGTTTCAAGGGTTGCTTCTTTACTATCTAACAATCTAACTTAACTTTCTTGTTAAGTTATTGTAAACACCATCTGATGTTTCTTTATTTCTCTCCCTTCTTATTCTTTCTCCTCCATTCTTTATATACTAGGTGTTTTATTCTTTGCTTTTAGTTAGTATTTGGATGGTCTGCTTTCTTTGCTATGATTTTATTTTCTCTAGTGACATCTTTTTAGCCTTAGGGGTGCTTCCATCTAGAGCAGTCCATTTAAGATATCCTGTAGTGGTGGTGTATGAGAGGCAAACTCTCTCAACTTTCGTTTGTCTGGAAATTGTTTAATCCCTCCATCATACTTAAGTGATAATCGTGCTGGATACAATATTCTTGGTTTGAGGCCCGTCTGTTTCATTATGTTAAATATATCACGGCATTCTCTTCTGGCCTGTAAGGTTTCTGTTGAGAAGTCTGATGATAGTCTGATGGGTTTTCCTTTGTAGGTGATCCTTTTTCTCTCTCTAGCTGTTTTTAATATTCTGTCTTTATTTTTGTTCTTTGCCATTTTAATTATGATGTGTCTTGGTGTTGTCTTCCTTGGGTCCCTTGTGTTGGGAGATCTGTGGGCTTCTGTGGACTGCGAGACTATTTCCTTCCCAAGCATGGGAAAGTTTTCAGCAATTATTTCTTCAAAGACACTTTCTATCCCTTTTTCTCTCTCTTCTTCCTCTGGTACTCCTATAATGCGAATATTGTTCCGTTTGGATTGGTCACACAGTTCTCTTAATATTCTTTCATTCCTAGAGATCCTTTTATCTCTCTCTGCCTCAGCTTCTCTGTATTCCTGTTCTCTGATTTCTATTCCATTAACAGTCTCTTGCATCTCATCCAGTCTGCTGTTAAGGCCGTCGATCGCTTGTCTGATTTCTTCATTGTCTTTCCTCACTTCCCTCACTTCTTCCCTCAGCTCTTGTACATTTCTCTGTAGATCCATCAGCATGGTTATGACTTTTATTCTTAATTCATTTTTAGGAAGATTGTGCATTTCCATCCCTTCAGACTCCCTCTCTGGGGTTGTCTGGTCGATCTTAGTCTGGACCATATTCCTCTGTCTTTTCATGGTTATAGAAGTGTTCGCTGGTAGTTGCCATGTATGTCAGCTGGGCTCTTTGAAACTTTAAAAAGAAGAAAAAAAAAAGAAAAAAGATAGAGGGGAAAAAAAACAAAAAACAAAAGAAAACAACCAAAAAAAAAAAAAAAAAACGCCCACCGGGAATAGATTCTGTGGGGATGCTGTAGGTTGTTGCTCCACTATTCCGCAGCCATGGCCACGCCGCTCCGCAGGGACCTTTATAGCTCTGGCTCGGTTGGGAACGAATGGGAGGCTGTTGATAAGGGCAGCCACCCTTTCCCAGTCACCAGCTAAGGGGTCTGAAACTCCCCAGGACTCCCAGCCTGCTGAGCTGTGTGCCGGGGCGATCCGGCTCCTCCGCTGGGCTCTTGTCTCTTTAAGATCACTGAATAAAGAGCGTGCTTTTCTTTTTTTTTTTTCTTTCCTTCCCGGGAGCCGGCTGCAAGCACCCTGGCATGTTCCCCGCCCAGATCCTGCACCCTCTGTCTCTCCAATCTCTGCTACACCACGCAATGTGTGTCAGCGCTCCTGGCGCAGATCACCAGGGCTGGTTATTTCGCGGGGTGTACTTCCACTCCCTCCCAGCTCTGAATCCTCTCCTCCCGCTGGTGCACTAGGGTGGGGGGAGTGCTCAGGTCTCACCAGGTCATGGCTCCGTATCTTACCCGTCTTGCAGGGTGCCGTGTCCTCTCAGTGTAGCTAGCTGCACGCTGTGCGCTTTCCTGTGTATTCTGGTTTCTCTTTTAGGAATAGTTGTATTTGCTGTATTTTAATAGATACATATAGTTTTTGGAGGAGATTTCTGTCCCCCTGCTCACACCGCCATCTTCCCAGAAGTTCACAAAAGTCTATTTTTTTAATGTTAGATTCAATATACTCTAAACATACTTCTCTATTATCAATAGTCAATTGATTTTATTAAGTTCTCAAGATTTTATTAAGGTTAGCAACATCCCATACTTACACTTGGCTCAAACAAGTGCAAATATCTAACAGAAATCAGTAAAGACCATGACATATGGAACCATTACTTGTCTGGTTACAAGGGATTATGTTCACAAAGAATGCAATAATTCCTTTAATGTTAACTTTACTTAGACGTCCATTTTCACCTTTGTCTCTTGCCAACAGCACAATAATTATTCCAAACCTGGACTATTTAATAAACGTCTGGGAATAGTTTACTTACCTGAGCTGTTTCTCATATTAAGACATAAAACATAAGGTACTCTGCCATCTGGGTCCTTTATATGTGACTTTTCCTAGTAATCCACCAGAGTTAGTCACATGCTCTGACATACAATAATGCAAATAACAAGATAATATTTCACCTTTGGCTCAACATGTTATTCAAAGAGCCTAAGGAAGTCAATGAAACTATTCATTTGAAGTAGGATTGAAAAATGCTTTGTTGGAAAATAGTGTAGAAGATGCATTTGTCTTTTAAATTTCTAAAATCAGTATCAGAGTATTGGGAGTTTACAGCTTGATGGTAATCCTCCAAAAAAAAAAAAAAACACCAGGTAGAAAGGGCAGTTTAGGAATCAAATGGTCACATTTTAACATGTAATCAGGGAGGATGATGAAAGCGTATTAAGAATGAAGAAAAGCCAAATACTAACAGATGTGCAATATTATTCATAATACAAATCCTAGGAACATCCACATAGAAAAGAACCATGGGAATGAAAAGCTAAAAGGAGTTTTGTGAGGTTGTTTAAGTCTGTATTCAAGTAGTCTGGGCTCAGTCTTTGCCTGGAAATTTGCATTGGCCTGCCCAATCTGGATATCTGATAAACAGGTCTTGGATGTAATGATAAGTGGTCAGCCCATGGATGGAAGTATGGACTGGGAATAACACAGCGGAGACATTCCAAGTGCTTGAATATATAACACTATATACATTATATTACACAGTGTACTCTTGAAAATGAGAAAGCTGGTCCTTCTGGATACTTCACTGTGGACAACACTCCTGAGAATTGTCTTCCTTGAGTTTCACCCCTGACCTTTATCCCGGGTCCAGGCTGAATGTGTCTATACATAATCTACCAAGCAGGTATCCCCTTGGAATCGTCACCTGGTTTTACCAGGCAGTCATCAGAGTGCTCACATGGTTGCTCCTCACAAACGGCCTAAGACTGTTCTTCAAGAGTTTGCTATGACCTGCAGAGCACTCATGGGATCTAGCCCCAGCCTACCTCACCACATTCAGGAGCAATCACTCTGTGTTACTCTCCAGCCACACTGCATTTCTGTCAGTCTGTAATGTACCAGAAGCTGTTTCCTACTCCTTGCCTTTACTTTTCCAAGATTCTTTACATAGGCAAGTTGGTCTGGTTCTTCAGATATCAGCTTAAATATAACTATTCTGAGAAGGCTCTCTTGAACACAAGGTAGAATTCTTCTACTTTAGGTAGAAAGGAATCAGTCTCCATTAGGACCTATCACAAACAGCAACCCACTACTCTCCTATGACTTTGTTTACTTGTTTACTGCTGTTTTCCTCACTGAAATGTAAACTGGGCAGGAAAAAGTTTTGCCTTGTTCATTACTGCATCCCTAGTGCCAAATACAGTTTCTCAAACACGGTTGGTCCCAGCGTGATGTTGTTACATAACTGAATGAAAGGAAGAGTGAAAAGGTTTTATAGTGAAATGGAAAGATGAAAGGTGAGAAGTTCATATACACAGTGAAGGAGAAGAGGGAATTAGGACAAAGTTTCTTTATTTCCTTTATTTTCAAATCCCTCATTTTCCCCCACCACTGCCCAAAACCTAATGGACAAGAGAAAGGTGCATGTCAGCATATCTCAGGATCCTTCTGGGATATAACAATGGGATTTGACCACACAAATGATAGAAAAATGAGGGGAATATCCAAAAGACAACAAAAACAATTCTCCAGATACTCTGTGGGAACTAACTGAGCCTCCTGACTCACTCATACGCTGGTTACCTTAGCCATCTACCCTGTTTGTAAATTGGGAAATTCAGCTAGAAGATTAAAGTTTAAACATCTTAGATGTGTTAACTCAAATGATTAATGAAAATGGAAGACAAAAATTGGAACAAGATTAGTTAGAAGAAAGGAAACGATAAAAAGAGTGCTTATTATGTCTTTGGGAGTGGGGTAAGATTAGAGAGGTACATGTGAGGAGGTGAGTGAGAGTTAAAGCCAGAGCCAGATGGTAGCTGAGAATAGCCCTGTGCCCACATGCAGGTAGGTCCCCTCCGTCCCAGGACTCCTACCATCTCCCTGTAGGTTGGTTCGGGAGTTCAGTGACCTCCAGTTAAGAGCTGTGTTGGCGCAATGTACCTGTGAGAATGGATGTTTCCACTGCTACTGAATATGAAGCAGCTTTTTCCTGATGTCTGTTAAGTGGAACTTGGACGATAAAACAACAGCAACAAAAGGAGAGTAGACAACTTAAGCATTTTCCCATAAGCACAGGACTCTCTTTCATCCCTGCCAAGGGCTCTAAGTCATTCTGCATCGAGCAGCAAGCTGAAACCCGTGGAGCAGACAGCTGCTGCTGGCCTGGAGCCCACTGTGAACCTGAGGAGAACAATGCTCCCCAGTTCATTCAGGGTTTAAAATAAAGCTGCATCACCACTTTGGAGATACAGAATGTGTCTGGGAGGGCTGAGGTCATTGTTTGAGATCTTGGGTAGGATAATAATAGAGGCCTTTGGAAGATATGTTAACCAAGCCACAAACTGTATTGCTTCAGGTCACCGATTTGAATTAGTTTCCTGTTTACTATGCAGAAGATAGATGAATTTTTCAAAATTATTTTTGCTTCTCTTCTCATTTCAGAATGTTAAGGATGACCTTCCATTATATATTTAGAAATATTGAAAAATATTTCTAAAATAATGCTTTCTGAAGAGATCATAGTGATCTCCTAGACCAGTGTGTTTGTGGTCCTAAATATCTAGGGGCATGCAGGGCCCAAGGTCATTGTCAGGAGCCCCTCCATTTCCTTCCCCTCATGCCCCAAGGCGGTGGCAGAACTTTAAGAAATAGATTTAACACATATTTTTGCAAATGAAACTTGTTAACCAGAAAAAAGATGAGACCATAGCTTCTTAGAATACCCAAACAGTGTAACTATAAAGATTTTCTGGGATTTGGCTCCCAGAGATTCATCTTCCTTTTTGACAAAGGGTTCTTAAACACATATAATAATTCACCATATACAAAGACTTTTCGTCATCAGAAACAATTTATGAAGATGGAGGAGGTTGTATATGGCAGTATATTAAACACTTGTTGAATATATAAATAGCTGGGCTTATTTTTAACATGAAATTGATTTTTCTATTAATCATCTCATGAACTTTAGAGGAAAATGGATACCATACAAATGACACGGGAGCACTGGTAGATGCTGAAACATCTTATGAATCCATCTAAGAAATGATGACATTTTAATGATGTGTATTTGGTTATAGACTGTTCTTTGACAGTTGGCAAACTACTGCTGTTTTTAACAGAGGGACACAGATGGACCAGAATGTTCCAACCTCTATTTTTTAATCATTCATTTACTAAATATTTGTTGACATGTACTACATTCCAGGCACTGTACTAGAAACTAAACGTATAAAAGTAAAAAAGGAAAGACAAAATCCATGCCCCCCTGCCATGGGTTATCGGAGGAAGCAGACTAATTTTCATATTTAGCTATGTACTTATGTCTATGAAAAGTGCTCCTTAAAACAAATAAATGTCACTCAAAGAACTTAGGATATCCTGCCTACTTCAGATGAGGGTTCTCTGAGGATGTTACATTAATCTGAAATCTGAAGGATGAATTGTATTAGATAAAGAAGCAGCAGAACATTCTAGGCAAAAGAACAGCAAAGATTTGGGATAGAAAGAAGCTTAGCAAATTTAATGACCAAGTACCAATGTGGCTGGATCATCAAAAGCCAGAAGGAGAGTGATGGGAGATGAAGGTGTTAATGTAAACAGAATCTTGTTGATTTTTTTATGTCAAAAATTTGCAATTTTATTTTAAAAGTCAATGGGAAGTACTTGATGCACTGGAATGCTATGATTAGATATTCATTTTTAAAAATCCATTTGTTTTGCTATTTAAAAACAAATAAATTGAAGAAGGATATATGTAGGGAGGTGCATTTAACAGCTATTGCAAAAATCCAGAAGAGAGATAACAGTAGCATGAGTTTGGGTGGTATCAGTGGAAATGGAAAAACTACCTGGCTATGCATAGAATGATTAATAATTGATTTAGCTGGTACATAGTAAGCTTCAATAAATACTTATTGAATCAATGTCTGAGCAGTTTTACATTTAGGAAGAGGAAAAATCAAGGATAACTCTTACATTGATTTATTTGAGAACTTATTATACATATAATATGTATAATATTTATAACAACTTATAAAGTTGTTCTCTATTCAAAGTGTTGTTCACAGTAACAGCAGCAGCAGTGTCACCTGAGTGCTTGTTAGAAATACAGACTCTCCAGCCCACCCCAGACCTCAGAATGGGCCTATTAGTGAGAGTCCCCAGGTGACATGTAGGCACATTAAAGTTTGAGAAGTGTTCCAAAGTAGGGCAACACTGAGGCTGAGACACAAATGAGGTTAAGAGAGCAGATTAGAATCAAAACAAAAAGATGGAAACACAGGAACATATTTAAATTACATATGGATCAAGAATAAGAACCTATTCAAAATGGGCTTGAGTACATAATTAGGTGAGAATTCTTATGGAAACTCATAACCAAAAAGCAAAATTTCAAATTCCAAAAAGTGATAAGACAATGCTGGTGATAACTATTTCTCTATCTAATAAAAAAATAGCCATAATAATAAAGTGATGATAATAACTAAGACTTGTTTTACTTGCTTGATTTTATATACTTCTGCTGGAGAAATTCAAGAGTATGGAGGAAAATAGCATTTATCTTATGGTATGTGCAAGAAAATGTTGAAATTCTTCTTTACTCCCATGTATTTTGACAGAAGCTAATTAGAAAAAAAATGAGATCCATCCTAAAGCTCTTCATAATAACCTTCATAAAATCTGTATGCCCCGCATATGAGAAAAATCATGTTGGGTTATTTTTATAGAGCAAGCACAGAAATATTGGAACATAGAAAAGATTTGTGTCCAGGATTGCTATTTCACTATGAATCTTGAAAGGACAAACATGCCAAAAATAGTTCTGAGCTACATTCTAACTCAAGTACATGCAAGCAAGATTACTAGACTGCTTACCATTATGCAGTAGATCAGCTCCATATACCCCAAAAACATGGGGGCAGGGGAGGGGAGCCACATATTTCATGTATCCTTAATATATTACCAAAAATAGACAAGGTTCAATTGCTCCTGAGGTTATAGAATGTCATTCATTTGTAAAGTTCCAGCTGGCAGTTACTTTCTCTTCTCTCATCTGCTCCCTTGTGTTTATTTTATATTCATGCACATGAGAGCAGAGTTACTGAATCAGCCTGTGCAATCTTGCAATTGTTTTCAGGAAAACGCACCTGACAATTATTAGATCAACAATTGAATAATTCAAAGCAGTCACTTAATATTAATGTCATGTGTGCATAGCTTGAAGAGGGCATAGAGAAGAGCAACAAAAATGTTGCAAGGCCTAAAAATTTGACCTTTGGGAAAGAATGAAAATAGTGACTTACTTGACCTTAGACATGAGAGGCTAGTGGAGAAATTAGAAGCCTAAAAGTATATAAGACAGGCTTTAAAGGAAGAGGTCCTAGGACCTGGTCACCAAAGCAAAAGAGGAACCCAGCAAAAATGAGTTCTAATGACGACAAAAGAGGTGGAAGCTAAACCTTCATGTCATTAGAGAACACTAGCATAGTGGTTGCTAACATGGGGCTTTAAATACAGTATTCCTGGATTTAAATCCTGGCTCTGCCAGGTTAGAATCAAATTGACCAGAGACTGAGGATGGAGGGACACTGTAGACTGCTATTTTTGTAATAGTTTAGAAAGGGTTAGAGAATGAAAGGTATGGATTAGATTATTTGAACATTCTTATAGTAGAAGAGCAGAACATATAACCTTAACCTCTATTTTGTATTGATTCTGTCAGTTACTTGGTAAATTCATTTTTTCTGATTTAGAGCCTTTTTTCTTTTTCTTTTTTCTTCCTTCCTTTTTTTTTTTTTGAGCACAGCTCTAAAGTCACTCTTTCCTGGGTTTGAGTCCTGCATTTGAATATTTACTAGATATCAGTTCTCTTGAAGTCTCATGCTTGTAGAACAGATAATAATAATAGTACCTACCTTATGTGGTTTTTGAAAGATTTAATGACACCTTTCAAACACCTTTCAAGCTCTCCCTTGGTATTCCTGGCCTATGTAGAGCACTCCCTAAGCCCTGTGAAGAATTCAAAGATTGGACAGATAATGAACCTGAACTCTAAAAGCTTTTAGAATACAGTTGGGGAAATATGACATGGACTCAAATGGCCATAATAAAGAGGAATCAATCTGCCTCAAGGAAGATACATGTAATTAATATGGTCATTTAAAGAGAACTGACTTTAAAGGAACAAGGGAGATATGGAGGGGCAATTTGTAGAGAAGGTAGTATTTGAACTGGATTTAGAAATATAAAGAGTTTGACCGTCTGGAGATAGGGGTGACATGGAGTGATGGAAGGGTAGTGAGATAATGCCTTCCTAACTAAGAGAACAGGAAAGGCATTCATCTTGCAAGGTTCTCAGACTCTAATGCTGACTTGAAGATTTCTTTCAACAAATTCTCCCTCTTTAGATATTCAGTTTGCTAAATTTCCAGCAGCCAGTCTGCCTCCCACACACCAGCCTCAAAAGCAGTGAGACATCAGTTTGTTAAGAAGCAGCCATTTCAAGGTCCAGCATTGGTACAGCCCTCACGAGTTTTCATTGTTATTCATTATTGAATTTACTTGCAAGTTGTATCATTTAATCATCCACATTGTGCAAGAACATTAGGCTATTCATGATTGTGAAAAGAAGAAAAACCTCAAATATTAAAAACAACCTATTTAGATTGTAACCAAGTACAAAATTCAATGTACATCTATTTGGGACTAATGTTCCATTTCACACTGATTCAAATTAAAAAGTAGAAAATCATGAATATCCATACATTAAGGATACTAGAAAAAAATGGATTAATTTTCTGAGAGATTTTATTGGGATTAAAATACTAGAGGGAAACATTCTTGGCAAAATGAATTCTTGATTTTCCTTTAGGCAGATAGTTTGGAAATTTTTTTGCATAACTGTAAGAGACTGTCTCCCAGACATAGTTGTGTTTTCCCCTCCCCTCCTACTTATACATATAGTTTTTAAAAATACATATTTATACAAATATAAATCTGTGACATTTATGCATTCCAATAAAAACTCTTTGGAGGCTCCACTAAGGAGACTTTGCCTTCTGAAACTGCTGATTTTTAGCCAGTCAGAATTAGGTATAAGGAAGGGAGGATGGCATCCCTGTACCAGTTTGACCCAATCAATTCAGACAGGCTGAGACAAAACAGAAGCCGGTGCAGACTGAACGAGCCCACCCTGTGGAACATTTGCCCCCTTGGCGAGATGTCCAAATGAAGCACATACGCCTTCCTCACCCATATAGATTGGGTAAACAATTTAACTCAGGTTGTCAGTGAAACTATGGCCATAAAAAGTGGTCTTCCCCCTTCTTTGGAATGAATCAAAGTTTCTTCCGAATTATGGTATCATAGGTTATTCAAATTAAATCTAATGTATGATCACATTTCCTATGACAAAAATCAAATTTATAATTTCATCAAAATTGATATGAACAGAATCTAATTCCCTGCAGAATCCCCTGGTGGGCTAATTTCTATTGATGATATTGTAACACTCTTTCTCCTTTCTACTTTGAGACACAATTTCATTTTTTTTCTTTAATAAAGGAAATGGTTCAGAGAATTTCTTAAGTAGGATTAATGGACAAATTTATGAAGAATATAATGTCTTGGGAAACATTTTGTTGTAAACATTAAAAAAAAGTACTCCTATGAGGCTGGACCGTGTACTGTGGGAAATGGAGGGGCTTGTTCTCATCTGTATGTCATATGAACTGATAGTGAACGACTGTGGTGTCCATGTGCATTTATTCACGTGTTAAAAGTCATAGCTACATCTGAACTCATATTTTCTAAGGAAAACCACATTGAGAATCATCAGATTGTAGCAGCATACTGAGGTTTATCTAACTTGGGTGAGGACAAAACTAGGTCATGAGAAATGACAACTACTGAGAAAAGAATGCTGTGCCTCCCTATGTCAAAAGAAGACACAACAATATTTCTTTTTTCATCATTACAGGAAGACGTGCACTGTGGACAGAATGTGAGCTTTAGAGTCAGAAACAGCTGGGTTTGAACCCCGGCTCTGTGACTTACAAGAATCCTGGTCTTGAGTAAGTTACTTATTTCTCTGAGTTCCAGTTTCTTAAATATCTAAGATAGAAATAATATTGCATCTCTTGAAAGCTAATTGTGGATAATAGACAAGATCATTGTGTATCTGAAGTGGTTCTAGATTTCACAAAAACTGTAGGTACTTTGGAGTCTCATTAATCGTAACAGTGCAGATTTCAGTGTCTCTTGCTCAGTCCCTCATGATGAAGGGCTTGCAGTCTGTCCAAGTCTCCCCGGTGACCTTTTGACACCCCCGGGAGATCTCCCGCACAGTATCAGCACCACGGAGCTCTCCTCATTGGCATCCCCCGAGCCTGAAGCCTTTTCCCTGTCAGTGCTGCTGAGGCACTTCATGAGAAGGCCAATAGCTCGGCTGACACGTTGGCCTCCAGTGCTGCCAAATGGAACCCTCAAAGGTATTTGAGCCACTGCTGGAATCCCCCTGGATCCATTGCACTGAAGCAGGATGAGACTGCTCAGAAGTGAGAGGACAGTCTCTCCTACTCAGCATCGTGCTATGTCACCTGAGCCCAAAAACTGTGTGTGCCACTCTGATATTCAGAGTCACTCACAAAACCAGTTTCTTCAAAGTATGCCTGCAGCTTCTCTCTCCAAAAGGCTCAGAATGGATGCACTTATGCCACAGAGCCTAGTGCAAGTTGAGCAAGTTACTTAACCTTGTGTATCTCAGTATCCTCCTATATTGAATAAGGTATTGGACTTATAAAGTGGTCATAGCCAAATGCATTAATGTATGCAGAACACATTGGAAGCACTACATATGTGTCAATGGTTAGTAGCGCTTTTAGTAGTCTCAGAATTGTTCTATATTATAGACTTGGGAACAAGAGGAAATTATTGAAAGAGGTTAAATAATGACTCAAACTATTTAACTGAAATATAAAAAGATGAGATTTATACTGTATCCTAGACTGCTACAGTTATCTCCACTCAGAAGATTAAAAAAAATAAACAAAGTGTTCTGGGAACATAAAGGGAAACTTAATTTGTTCTGGAGAATTTTAAGGGGGAATGGAGAGGGTTCATGTTGGAGTTAGTGCTTCCAAAAAACTTGGAAAAATTAGAATGACATTGAAAAAAGAGAATGTGAAATGGTAAAGCTAGACTGACAATGTCATGGCTATAGAAACAGGCACGAAAACCAACTACACTTGGGAAAGACGAGCGGTACATGAGGTGATGGAAATGGCAGAATAGTGAGAGCTCCAGCTTGCAAAGTAAGCTGGGATTGCAAATAATACTGAATAGCATTCTCAAAAGTTTAGACTCATTTTTGAAGGAACAAACAAACACTGAAAATTTTCATGAATAGAGCTCTTGACCATTTTAATATTTTCAAACAACTCTCACTTTCAGACATTATATTTGAAAACCCTAAAGTTGCCTTTTATGTTCTACATTTACATGTTTGTACTCCACCCAATAAATTACCTTTTTGGTTGTAGTGCATGCTGTATAATTTAAGTATGTCAGAACTTTAAAACAGAAATGTTTAAAAATTCTATGTTTTATTGTATTTCATTCATTTTATGTTATAAAAAGAAATATTGCCAAAAAGGTGTTGACATTAGCGATAACAAGCAAAGATTTCATGAAATTAATAAACCTGAGGTAAATATGGGAAGCATTAGACTAAACATAGAGACTCACTGAACCTAAGCCTGTTCACTCCTGAGTAATTAGGAAGGAAAAGAACAAAGTGAAATAACATGTATGACACATACACATTTTTCAAGACTGTCTAAGAAGTGAACTATAATTAGGAATTTGGGATCAATTTTTAGTCCTCCAGGAAAAAAGTTTTCCTTACAGAACAAAATTCTATTGGTGGCTCGCCTGGCCTTTGATAAGTTTTCAGCAACATTATTACATAAGGAAATGGGATTATCTGAAGCTGATATTTTAGAAAGTTAACTTGGATAGCTATATGGGTAAGGAAAGAGCAATTTGGGTAAGGGAGGAAGCCTTTTATAGCCCCATTTAAAAGTCATGGAGATCAAAGCCAAAGGCAGAGAGAATGAAGAGATTCCATAGCAGCTATTCAAGGACAAAGAAAGGAAGGCCGGAAAGGAAAGGGGTCAGGATGATGGGTGTGTCCTAACTCTTTTCAAGATGTTTCATAAGGTTTGCACAAGCTCGAAACAAATACAAACAAAAGAAGAGAAATACAGCTCAACTTTGTGTGTGTTATATACGTACACACAAAAATTCTAAGAAAATATTGGCAAACTAAAGAAAACAGTGCATAAAAAAATCATGACAACATTGGATCTATCCCAGTAGTGGAAAGTTGGTTTCAAAAAAATTTTTAATTCATTTATATCAGCACATCATCAAATTTAAAAGAGACATGATCTCAATTTGCATAGAAAAGGCCTCTGATTAAATTCAATGGCCATTCATAATAATATTTATAATAAAAAAATTTTAGCAAATAAGTACAGAAGAAAAGTTACTTAACTTTTTCAGGAGACAGAAACCACACAGCAATTTGAACAGGGGAAGTTTAAAGAATTTCCAACTATAATAAGCTATTGGGATAAGTGAGGGATTGGTTAGTGAGAAGTAAAGAAAATGCTAAATAACAAACAAATATAAGAAGCAGCACTACCCCTCGGACTGAGATACAGTGCGCAAGGAAGGTGCTCCTGCTGAGACCCAGACTTCCCTAGAGAGAAGGAAGGCAGAGAAGGTTACTGTCGTGTTCTAGCAGTGGAATTTGCTGGAAGTCTGCCCTCTAGAAATTGCCAGCAACCTACTCTAGGATTTGGGGGAAAGCCACTCATAGAAAGGTGTCTTGTTGGAGGAATTAGGAAACAATGAAACAATGCAAGGGGAGTGGAAACCTCCAATACAAGCCACTGGAGTCCACTAGCGCCTGTCGCTACTGACTGCCACATGCTGTAGGAGCCCAGGGCTGAAGAAGCAGCCTGTGTTGCAGCAGCTGTACATGGCAGAAGGGGCATGCACCGCAGGAGCTTGATGTTGGAGAAGTTGCCTGTGCTGTAGGAGCCTGGCCTTGTAGAGCTGTGGTGCTTCAGAAGCCAAATGCTGGGAAAGCTGCCACGCCGTATGAGCTGGGCACTGGAGAATCTATGAGAGCTGCATGCCCAGTAAGCATGCTGCAACCAGGAAGGATAACCTTCCTGCAGTAAATCTCTTCTTCTTCCACCGTGGAAGTTTAACTGTCAAAGCAAAAATATTTAAAGGTTCCATTTCTATTTTCACGAGCAGGCAATAAGGTATGCATGTGGAGCCAAGCGGAAATAAATTCATTATCAGCACAATTAGTAATCAAAATCTAACAAGAATATACAGCAACTACCGTAATTTATTTTAAAGTATTCCTTTTAAAATCAAGAACGCAGTAAGTATTCTAGCTATTCCTGCATCTATTCAACATTCAACAGGAAGATCAAACCAGTCAAATAAGACAGAAAATGAAATAAAACATTTAAACATTATAATCAAGGGAAATAAAATGCTTGTTTGAAGAACATAGAGAATATACTAAGTAATGAGCAAATTAGAATTTATGGGTTTTTTAGTCACCTTCATATATTGTCCTTTTAAATACTTTCAAATATTTTTCAAAGACTGGGAGCTCTAAATATTTGTATGTGGCACATTCTCAGACTCCATTCTACTAAGGCTGGAGAAAGTATTCTGAGTATTCTCCCATGGACAGGGGAGTTCATTAAACCTCTGTTAGTACACAAATACACACAAAAACACATACATATGCACAATGCCCACACACATACAAATGAATGCGAAAAGGAAAGAACTTGGAAAACATATCACATTACCCATGGGACCATGGCCTGACTCTCATTTCATCTGAATATCTGACACAGTGCTTATTTATGGTCGAGTTTCAATATGCAACTTCAATATTTAGTGAATATTCATTGAGCTCTTGCCATAGATGAAAGTTTTAATATGTTCTGAAAACAGCAGTTAAAAGGTAAAGTCCTCACTCTCTTCAATTCACATTCAAATTAAAGAAGTGCTATAAAGAAAGTGATATAGAATGGTATACTCAGAGTGTCTTGGTGAGCTTAGTTAGCAAAGTCTTTCTTCCAACAAATCAAAGTGCATACTGGAGTGCTTTCCTTAGTCTCATGAGTTTAAGTACTACTTACAAAGTTAAATTTGAGAAAGCATCTTTTGCCCAAATGCACACTTTAGCCCATTAACTTTAAGGATTATGCAATGCCTAATGGGCTGTTAAATAAACATACTTTGATTTAAAGGCTTGGCCTACTACTTATTAGCTGTAATAAGTATTGGCCTTATTGGCCTACTACTTATGAGACCTGTAAAATGGGAATAACAGTAGTAATGACAGTACATATCTCAATAGCATGATGTACAATCTCATAAGGTGGTTATTAGGATTGAAACACAACATTTAAAGCGCTCAGCACAGTCCTTGGAGAGTAGTTAGTATTCAGTAACTACGGGAGATGATAATGGTGATTACTTTTGTTTTTATTAAAGGCCATGCAACTTGAATCACAAGAAACCATACAATTTGAATCCTATCAAAAGCAGGTAGTCAGTCCAATGACGTACCTATCACATAGTTACTGAGAGAGGTGAATGAATTTGTTGGTCTACATCCAACCGAGATCTAAAGAGTTCTTCTGTTAGAGAATGATTAAAGTTAGGGAGACAGAGTTCAACATGTTTTTCACCACTGGATGTAGACTGTCCAGATTTAGTGAAACACATTTATGGGCAAGCTTACATAGAACTGTAGCTTTGGTTTACACAAAACTATACATTTTCAAAGCATGTTATGATTATTTACCACATTACAATGACAAAAAAACAAAATGTTAAGTCAGCTTTGAACAGGAAATACTTACAAATTGACTCCAATGAACAAATTAAAGGTGATTCAGGAAATTTTGAGAGAAAGAGAAAAAAAATCCCAGAATCCTCTGTGTAGTATTTTTTGTTATCCTTGTTGAATTGTTTTCGTGGTGATCATTTGAGTGAGGAGTATAGCTGATTGCAGAAGTTACCTCATGAGTCTATTGCCAATAGCAGATACCAGGGAATGGTGATTGTTGTCAAAAAATAGTTGAAGAAAGAAGGGGAGAGAGATACCGAGTGGGAGCCAGGGAGTCACAGAAGAAGGAGGAAAGACAAAAAAAGAGAGAGATCTTGTCATTCATGATGATTCATTTTTTTGTCCTGCATCTAAAGCTATTGCTGAAGCATTTATAAATGGAATTCTTTTCCTTTCGTTCTCATACTCTAGACTTTCTCTCATTCCCCTTCTCTTATCCTACTCTTTCTATATCCTCTGACTCTTCTCTAAACTTGGTTTCTTATGTTGGTGCTGACATTTCGTTTGTTTTCTATTTGTTAATAGAAAAGAATGATCAGTTCTGGTGGGCAGAGGAACTGAAGGCCAATGTTGTGCTGTTTTCCCCTATACATATTACACAACTAAAGCTATGCATAGAAGGAGGAATTAAGTAAATTGTCTAAAAAATTATTTCTTAGTGGAAGAATTCAAAAGGGGATTATTTTTCTGTTTTTCTAATCTTTAGAAAGAGGCTACAGTAATATTTCCCAAGAGCACCTTAATGATATCGGCTAACCCTAGGCAATATGATATATAATATATAGAACCATAGAATTGTCTCTGTGGATCCAGTCATATCCAGGAGTTATTCTCCTGCCTAATCCCACCTTGATTTCAGTTCAAGGAGTTGTCCTCTCCCCACGTGCAGTGTTGGTGATATGTAGTTTCTGCTTCCTATTACGGAGTCACTGGGATCAGATAACCCCTCTCCATGCCCCAGGGCACACAATGGATGGAATATGACCCAGGCCAGGCCAGTGAGATGCTCTCCTGGGACCTGAGAAATGATGCAAGAAAGTGAGTCATGGTCCGAGATTACTCTTTTACCATGGTAATGGTGACAAACTCCCTAAATTCCTGCTATATGCCATTCCATCTGTGAGCCTTAGATGGTGTCTTGCCAATGGGTTTCAGCCCCGGGCAAGTTCGCTATGGATTCAATGCGACCAAAGAAATTGACAGCAGAACGTCCTTTGGGGTGAAAGGGTTTATGACCCAGCTTGTTCTCCTGGCGGTAGGTCGAGCACTAGCGTCTCTGCCTCCGCCCAGAGCACTGGGCCGAGCTCTCTATATAGCACAATAATAGCTTATTGCCTAAAGGTGTGGAAGCAGTAGCCTAGCAACAGGCCAGTTACATCATCAGATGGTTTAAGTTCAGTGAGGATCCTGGCCATAGGAACCCCAACTTCCCACAGATGGGATCCATGTAAACTCCTTTTGCTTAGAATAGCCAGCATGGTTTTTGTTGCTTAAAGTCAAAAACTGAATTTTATAATTGCTGATTAGAAGTACTCCTGGAAGTTCTGTCTTAGGAAAAGATATAAGCAAGGTGAGAGTGGTCATCTGGAAAACAGTGTTCAGAAAAACCAGTCCTGTCAATGTTCCTCCACCCTCCCCCAGGAAGAGTGGCAATGGATCTGGAGCACACAGTGCTTTTATCAACAGAGGGGCGTTCAGACATCAGCTAGTATTGATTGTGCTCACTGCCCTGGGGAGGGGAAGTCACACTAAAGAGGAAAAGAAAAGTCAGTTCTAAAAAAAAAAGATACAGGATATAATAAAGGCTTTTTTGAGTTCCTCCCCTAATTTTTTATTACCAAAATTCAAGTTGTTGTATGTAACCATAGAGTTGAGAAGAACACATATATGTAAAAGCCAGGTTTCTACCCTGAAGCTGTTAAAAAAACAATTCAGGGCTGAGGTGGGAGAGCCTGAGACAGCAGCTGGGACACAGGTTGAGTAGTTCTCTAAGAAGTGTCTCATGCCATCTTCTCCATACTGTTCCCATTCCAAAAGAGGCTTGGTAGGTTCAGAGAGCAGATTACATGCACCCAGCTTCTGAGTGAGCTTAAGGAGGCAGATGTCTTCTTGTGATCCTAACACCCAGGGGTGGTTTGCAGTGGAACAGTAGACATAGTACCACATTGGCCAGGCAGAAGGGCTGGATGTGTCCCCTGATGCACCCCAAATTTTGGTGGTATTGGAAAGAATTGGAAGGTTTCTCTGGTCCTCACAAGGGTACAGAAGCCCCCAGAGAGGGTCAGCTCCTCTGAGCTGCCAAGATGATGTGTGTGTGGACTGGTACTTGCATATCATATGGAAACCTGCCTTCTCCACAGATGTCAGTGGAGACAGGTGCCAAAACATAAAGAAGAAATACATTTCAGTGGATGTCACAGTGGACACGTGAGGAAGTTGGACCATATTCCTGATCCTTTAAACGCAACCTCAGAAAGCCATTATGTTACATAAACCCTCTGGCATGCAGATCATTTCAGCTGAAAAGACAGGAATGAGGTGAAGTGGAAAATTGCTAATTTGATTGAGTTTATTTGGCATTGATAAGATTATGGAGCTTGAGAGAGAATCCATTTTAAATTACAGAAAAATAAGAAAATTTATACATTTTGGATAGACAAATTATGCATCAAAAATATTGTACCTAATAAATTTAACCAAGAGTATATTATTCACTTGGTTAAAGCCCTTCAAATATCTGATAGAAATCATTTCCCTGCCAAGAATCCATCACTACTTGTTCTGCTAGGAGCACTTTAACTTTCCTTCGGGAAATCCCTCCGTCTTCATCCTCTCAGTACTGCTCCCTTCAGACTGGCCCGCCCCCTGGCTCTCCTTGTAGACAAGCCACCCAGGCATAGCAGACCATGGTCAACGTGATTGGTTCCCAAATGAACTCATGACAATCCAGAGCAGAGTTATCTTGAAGTATTTTCACTATAATTATTGGGAAAAAGGTGTTAATGTGGAGATGCTGGTGGCTATCTTTACCACATTAAGGTAAAAGTTTGCCTGAGCGTGGAACCAAAATAGAGAAATTAAAGAAATGGGGAAACAAAAACTGTCCTGAAGTCCTAATTGAAATTCTGGATCCAGTTCTGACTGGATCACATTTATCCTTTGAATATGTTTTGATTATCTACAACATTTTTTTCTTTTTTTTTTTCTATAGTTTAAATAAAATTTGTTCACTGGTAACCAAAAGACCCAGAAAAGAAACAAATTCTTCTAAATTAAAAATAAAATATAGACTCCTTAGCCTGATCTACCAGACCCTGTATCATCAGCCGCTTGCCTGACGCTCCAGCCTCTTCCTGTGCCCTTCCTCCCTGCCTCCACTCTTACTGGATTATCCTCCCTCATCCTTCCAGCTCTCCTCTCTGTGCCTCACATGGCTGGCTCCTTCTCATCCTTCAAGCCTTGGCTCAAATATTAGAGACCCTCTCTGACCTATAACTGCTCCCCGTCTGCCCATCTCAAATCTTATTTCATCACCCAGTTTATTTTCTTCATGAAAATCATCAACTGAAATAATTTGTTTGTTTACTTTTTTCTTGTCTCCCCTCTCCAACCAGAATGTAAACTCCATGAGGGCAGGTGCAGATTATCAATCCTGAGCAGCCCATGGTGCCTGACCTTTGGCAGGTCATAATAAACACAGCTGAAATAAATCAAAGAATTTCGTATTTATATTTAACCCTTACATAGTGTTTATTATAATGTCAGGCACTGTCCTAAAGGTTTTCTAATTATTAACATTTTTGGTTTTCATAATAGTCCTGTGAGGTTGGAATTTATATTTTCTCTATTTGATCAATTATGAAGCTGAGGTACTTGATGGTTAAGTTATATGCCCAGTGGGAGGGCTAAGATTTGCTTCCAAGAGCTGGCTCATGACTCATTTATCTTCTGTGCCATGCTTGTTAAATGATTTTATGAACAAGTTGACTACTGAGAAACTGGTCATCTCTAGGTGGGCTAAGAAAACTCAGTTCAGAATTTAAGAGCAAGGATTGACCATGAAATTCATGATTCAGCCCAGATATTAGCCCTAAAAGGTCCAGTGACTGCAGGAGCTCCCCTTTCACTTACAGATACAGGACTGTGCATGCTTGGGAGAGTTGTTAATTTGCAATGGTGGGTATGAGTGGTTATGAAATATTTTAATTGTCATATAATTTTGGTCAGTTGAAAAGATACCAATTAGTTCATGGGGAAAGATTACAAGGGCTCTCAGTAAGTAAAACCTCAAAAGCGTATTTTTACCATTCTTCATAAAGCAACCATGACATCTTATAAAGTTTGATCAACCATTTTATAGGTACTGCTGTTGAATTTTTGTAGCATACTTCAAACCCTACTCCCCCCATTTAAAAAAATAATCTCACTATCTTTATGCTCTAACACTACTAATCATCTGGAAATAAGGTGAATCATAATAGAAAGGATGTTCCTCATTTAATCTTCAAAGACATTTTTATGTTAACCAACATTAAAAAGCTGTGGGTATATTCATTTCTTTCCACATTGAGAACATTAGTCTTCCCTTGTTGTAGACAACTTTTTTTTTCTTTTTCCTTCTTTGGGTAAAACTTAATCCTACTGAAATGAGTTGCAGCTGTTGTGTAAATTCATATTTTTTATACTGATAGGAAGTAGTCAGACATTTCAACTATTCAGTTTTGTTTAAAAGTAAGTTAACAGTTCAGTTCACTCTTAAGAAGACACCAATGAAGGAATTGTACAGGAATGTGTTTGTGGCCAACTGAATGTTTGTGATTAAAAATACTTGTAAAGGCAGCATTGCTAGACTTAAAAAGTTATAAGGTCCTGCAGCCTGGGAGAAATTCATTGAGGGAGAAACCACTAAAGCTTGAAGTGGTAGCATTTGACCTCTGACACTGGTAAATACCAGCCAGTGACGCACAGATTTACTTCTAAATGACTAACCCTTATTTCCTTTCTTAACAATTTCGTGAAGTCTCCAACTTTTAGAATTGCAGAATCTGATATAACATATAGGATATGTTTTGCTATTAGGCTCCCCTAAACACTGACCACTCTCTCCTCATATCTTCATTCCTGATTCAAACCATATTGATCTCCTTTTTGGAAAATTGGAATATATTAAGAAAACCAGCATTTTTCTATACTTTCTCTATTTCAGATTTCCCACTAGCAACTTATATCTTATCCAATCTTATGAAATACTGGCTAAAAGCATGGGCCTGTAGTTAACTGATTAAAGTTGGAATACAACTAATGGAAGTCTGTTAGAAAGTAGCCCCACCACTTGCTAGCTGTTTTACTCAGGGTGAGTTAGAAAAATTTTCTAAGCCTAAATTTATTCATCTGTACAAAGGGGATAATATTGCCTACCTTGTGGAACTTAGGGGCATTAAAGAATATAATCTATATTTAATATGTAGTATATAATAATTGATCAATAAAAATCCCCAATTGTGATAGGAAATATTGAAAGCTTAACCTATAATTAAACACATATCTGGCTCCAGCTTCCACTAGCTGGTAAAATTTAGAAGTAATTCAAATTAACTTAGGGAAAAAAATTCATTACTAATAACTCAAAATAATGCTAGTTGTCTCATAGAACCCCAGGACAGGAATGCCAGTGAGTCTCAGGAAGAACTGGAAGAGGAATTTCACAACCAGCAGGATTCTTTCTGTCTCTCATCTATTAACATTCTAATATCCACTTGATCCTTTCTCTTCCTCTCTATTTCCTTCCTCTTATCTTGACTGTTTGGTGGAAGCCATGACCATTAATATCTCCCAAGGCTTACAAGGTCAGCCATTCAAAAAGGAAAAATTACTAATTTTTTGCATGCCATATCCAGATCTCTGAGAAAAAGTTTCCCTAGTCTACTTTGCTTCACGAGCCCGCTGCTGGTCCAGTTACTAAAGCCAGGTTGCTCTTTGCTACAATCGCATTGATGGAAGAGGTTAGTGGTAGGAAGGAACAATTCAGTTTCTAGGAAAGGAGTTCATAGGTGGCCACGAGAATTGCTAGCCTTCTCCAACTGTCTGTTCAGCTCTCTTCTTATAATGGGACCTGTTCACTTGAGAGGGAGCACTCCATTCTCCCCAAGCTGCTTCTTGGTGATCCTGAGTGCCATTATTGCTGATACTATTCCTCCCAGGCGTGGAACCCTTCTGCAGTATTTAACAGCACACCAACTGCCATTGACACAACATGCACAGGTTTCCAAAAGTGCTTATTTGATCCATGTGCCCCTGTCTTCCATTTTATGTATATATGTACCACATCTTTTTTATCCATTCATCTATCGATAGCCATTTAGGTTGCTTGCATATCTTGGCTATTGTAAATAATGCTACAATAAACATACATAGTCTTTTCATTTAGTAATCTTGTTTTCTTTGGGTCAATTCCAGAAGTAGAATTGCTGGGTCATATGCTATTTCTATTTTTATTTTTTCTGAGAAAGCTCCATGTTGCTTTCCATGGTGGTTGCACCAATTTGCATTCTCACCGGCAGTGTATAAGGGTGTCCTTTTCTCCACATCCTTGACAATACTTGTTTCTTGTCTTGTTGATGTTAGCCACTCTGTGTGGCATGAGATAATATCTCACTGTGGTTTTGATTTGTATTTCCCTGATGATTAGTGACGTTAGGCGGCTTTTCATGTACCTGTTGGCCTTCTGTATGTCTTCTTTGGAAAAATGTCTATCGAGGTCATCTGCCCATTTTTTAGTCAGGTCATTAATTTGGGGTGTTCAGTTGTATGAGTCTCTATATATGTTATATATAAGCCCCTGATCAAATGTAAGGTCTGAAAACATAGTGTCCCACCCAGTAGATTGCCTTTTTGTTTTCTTGATGGTTCCCTTTGCTGTGCAGAAGCTTTTTAGTTTGATGTAGTACCATTTGTTTATTTTTGCTTTTGTTTCCCTTGCCTGGGAAGACATATCCAGAAAAAAATTACTAATGTTCAGGCATTCATTGCCTGTGTTCTTCTAGGAATTTTATGGTTGATTGCCAGTTTTATGTTTAGGTCTTTAATACATTTTGAGTTTATTTTTGTGTATAGTGTAAGACAATGACCCAATTTCATTCTTTTGCATGTAGCTGTCTAGTTTTTCAAACACCACTTATTGAAGACTGTCTTTTCCCCATTGTATATTCTTTCCTCTTTTGTCATATATTAATTGACCACATAGATTATACACACACGTTTTAAAGATAAAAACATGGAAGTCCATATAGATGAAGCTAATACCTAATATCAAACAGCATATTAATAAATCAGGGTCAGAAGCCAGGTTTGTGCACTTGTAGACTAGCCTTCTTCCTAAACGAAGTTGGATGTTCTTGTCACCAGTCACCACTCACGATCCAACTCTTTCTCTACATGATGTCTCTGTGTCTGGAGTACTTTCTGGGTCTGGAGCACTGTTCTTCAATGAGAGTAGCTGCAACCTATCCTGGTCATAACTTTGCTGATTATATCCAACTTCAGAGAAGCAGCTGCTGCACATGACTGTGAACTTCACTTGCTTTTACCTTAGGGGCAACAAAGTACACCTGCAAGGGATTTAAATTATTGTAATTATTCTCTTTTTATCCATTTTTTTCAAAAGTTCCCTGTTATTAGTACATATATTAAGAAGCTAAGTATCCCATTAACGATGCTTTTGAAAAATATATATGGGTGAGCACAGCAAGAAAATTCCTAGTAATGAAGAGTTTGGATGGCATCCTAAACCTTATTATACATCTGCCTGTGCCTTCAAGGTAATCTGCCCCTTTCTTGCCCATTTCTAGAGGGAAAGAGATCACTGGTTCCAGGAAAAAAAATCGAACACTTGTAGAGAGGGCCTGATGGAAAATTCTTTCATCTACTTTTTGGTGATCCTCCAAATAAGCCTAAATATTATGTATTTGAAAAAAAAATAAGGATTACTGTGTAATTACTGCCTAATGTCAAATATTTCTAAGACTAGTCATAATGTACTGAGCTCCACAATTATTTGCTTTTATTTTACATATATTTCCTATTGATATAACATCCATATAGTTTCCCTCCTCTCAATATAGTTCATATCTATTTGTTTTGGATTCTCAGAATAGCACTCTAATCTTTTAAGTCACCCCTTCTCCATTCCAGTCCCTGTGGTTCTAGAGAAGATGCCTCCACTCTTCAATCAAGGGCTGGCATGTAATGAAGATATGACCAATTAGAGACTGAAGTCTCCTGGCCATGGTGATGGGCTTAGGAAAGAGAATGTGTCCCAGTCAGAGCCAAGGAGACTCAATTTTAAGCTATTTATTGGAATCATTGGGTAGAATGCTGAAAAGGTAGATTGTAAGTTAAAGTTGGTGGCAATCGCCAGGGAAGTAAAATGTTTCTTAGACTGAACATAGAAGAAAGACAAAATGAAAGATGACTAGAGTAATGTGGAGTTCAGGTGATGATACTGTTTGAGACTTTGGATCTAGTCTTGCATGAAGTGTATTTGTTTGTTTAACTTAAGGTAGTTTTAATTATTTTTATCTGTCACTTGTAGTGGAAAGAATCCCGACCAATTCTATGTGAAAAGTTCTTTTACAAATCTGTGTCTCTATAAGCACTTTGCATTCTACTTTTAGAAAAGCAGAGCTCATTGAAAAGTATAATTGGAAACAGTGCAAGATCCCAAAGTGGAGGATGTCATGTTTTCCAAATGAAGGGAAAAGACTAATACAAATACTGGGTTGATACAGAATTTGAATTTTTTAGAGGTAAATTATAGTAATCATGATGGGAGATAGCACACCCTAA
Organism: Smutsia gigantea; assembly: GCA_032199065.1. Lineage (NCBI taxonomy): Eukaryota > Metazoa > Chordata > Mammalia > Pholidota > Manidae > Smutsia > Smutsia gigantea. Next base: position 493,294 of record JAVSCE010001413.1, on the reverse strand, counting down.
TTAATGAAGGTAGAAAGGAAGGAATGCACAATTTTGATGTTGGAGAGGAAAAACATCAGCACTTATTAATACTAATGATATTTACCCTCATGTTTTTGTGCTTTGGGTGACACGTAGTGTGATTCAGTGCATTGGCAAACTGGGTGGTGGGGGACAGGGGCAAACACTGCTCTATCTGCTGAATTTCCCTTGGGAATTCTGGGACTGGACCATAGGTGCATAAGTACATTTGCACGTCATGTGTAAAGAAGGTGGTTTAATGAGAGTAGGAGGAATTAGGTACATCATGGCCTATAAAGATTAGAACACAAATCCTAGGCTGGGCTGGCAGGAGCTCACAGAAATTGTAAAGAGAACTGAATAGAACCTGACATATAAAATTTTTAAAGGTAGGGGAGGTAAACTGGAGAAGGATGTACTTTTTCTGTTTTACTCATATGATGAGGCCAAGAAAGATTAGTTGAAAGTAATGTTCTAGTCCAGAGCCTGTTTTTAAAAGGTCACCCATAGTATTACATAAATTAAGAGAAAGAAAATTGGAATCATGAGTTCTACTTTAATGTCAATTTAGCCATTCTGTCAGTCAACAAACTTCTAGTTTATTTGTTTTAAAAAATAATGTGGCACCTGTGACAACATGGATACCTTGAGAGCATTATGCTAAGTGAAATAAGTCAGACACAGAAAGACAAATCCTGTGTGATATCACTTATGTGTGGACTCTAAAGAAAACAAACAAAAATAAATAAATAAAATCCTCAGATTTTAATTAAATTAAAATGGCAGATTAAAATCTTCAGATATATGTTCAATGCAAAATGTGAAACCAAACAAAATGTTGTGGTTGTTTTCTTCTTATAAGATGCCATATGGTGACTATAATTAACAATACTGAATTGTATACTTGAAATTTTCTAGGAGGATAGATTGTACATATTCTCACTGCAGAAAGAAATAAAATGAGAGAGAGAGAGAGGGAGAGAGAAAGGAAGGAAAGAAGGAAAGACGGAAAGAAGAAAGGAAGAAGAGAGGGAAAGAATTAAAGAGAGAAAGAAAGGAAAGACGGAAGGAAGGAGACAGAAAGGAAAGAAAGGAGAAAAGGCAGGCAGGTAGCAGGTTGTAATACGTGAGGTGATGGATATGCTAATTAGCCTGACTGTGGTAATAAGTTCACAATGCATATTATATCAAAATTTCAAATTGTACACCTTAAATATATACCATTCCTATTTGTCAACTATACCTCAATGAAGCTAAAATAAAATGCCACATGTCTAAACAACTAAATTTATGGCTATTAATCTAATGGGGAAATCCTCCTTTAAAAAATGAGCATTAATGGTATTTAATAATATCTGATGATTCATAGTATATGGCATTGCCAAAACTTTATGCGGGTGTCTGTTAAAAAAGATTTTTTCACTAAAGTATCACCTTAGCATAATTTAATTAACTAAACATATAGAATCATTAATATTCTTATTTATATAGAGTACAAGAATCTATCATTTGAAATAAAGAATACACATGGCCTAATACTTAACTTTCACATGGCCTAATACTTAACTTTCTAGGAATTATTAAAAATATTTTAAAATTATTAAAAGAATAGGAAATTATTTATTTTTATGTGTGGTTTGAATTACTATCTCTTGATAAATCTCAAACGCATTTCATTATATTACCAGAACATCATGCACGGGATTTTGTATAATCCAGGAAGTAATTGCAGAAATCATATTAATGAAATAATTCTAATAGAATTTCCAAGGATGTTCATAACTTCACAGAGCCATGTGACAATTAGTTGTTTAATAATCCCTTTTCTTACAAAGTTAAAGATACAGATATCTAGAAATTTTAGTACATTTTAGATTTTAAGAATAAACTTATAAATTTGGACTTTAAGAGTATATCAACCAAAAAAGAAAAGTCACAGGACAACTGATGGATAAAAGTTACATATAAAGTATTTTAATGCTCAATCACTGCTAAGTAAAAATAATACATTTATATAATATTCATGCTTAAACCCACCTGTTTTCAAGCTTCTGCACCTATGTACCTAATCAAGGACCCCCCCCAAAAAATGCATACTTGCCTTTCTCTTCACTTCTAATTCTAAAAACAAATCTAGTTCTTCTCTTTCTCTAGGATGAGAGGGGAATTTAGAGGGACACAAATATACAGAATGAAATCAGAAAATATAATTTAGCCTTGGCTGTCTACCAGTCTAGAAATCCTTAAGAAATTTGCTGTGGGACCATTCTTAGGATTTGAGGGCAACAGAACCTGTTTGGGAGGTGGGAACTGTAAGACTGCATTTGCTAAGCTATTTCCCTCTATTTGACTTCCTGGTAGGATTCTCTACCATGCGCTTCCAGCTCCCCTTTAAAAAATTCCCCAAAGGCACATTTCATTTACAGGGCCTCCCTAACAATTCCTGCCCTACTTGGCCCCAACTATTTTTAGAAGACAGTTGTAAAACGAGGAACAAAGTATAAATGACCAGAAGTGTTAATCACCATCTGTAAAACTAAAAATATATTGCTAGTTGATGCTGTAAGGGTCATAGCTTTTCCTTGACCTGTAGTTTTTATGCAGTCCCCACAGTTTATCTAAATCTATTTTGATCACTCAGACCATATTATCTTCTCATAGAAGAACATTCTTTCCCTTTTATACTTCTAAAATTTACTTTACATGCTCAGGAGTTTGACTCACTACCTCTTAAAAATTCCAATATTTATTTCTATGTTAACATTACTGGGGAGAACATTTTGATTACAGCTTCTAACCATAAAATCATCTTTTGTGATCCTCAATATTTATATTTTTGTGAAGGCATGCATAGTATATATATGCACATATTATATATATAGTGGTATATATGGTGAAATGTACAGTATTAGGAAGCGCACAATGGAAGGGCTGTGAACAATTAATTTTAATGAAGCACATGACATCATTTAATGATACACTTATTTAGGTAGAATAATTTTCATGTAGATAGAAAGGACCAAAAAAATGTCATAGACAAAGTTTAATTGTGAATAGTAGTAATAAAAGAAATATCCTATTTCATCATTCCATATTTTTCTATTTTTCTATAACCACCCGGAAGCAACAAAAGGTACATGCTTTTTGTGCTATTTGAAAAACTATTGCATTTCCTTTTTATACATTTAACACAAACTACAACATGATTGCTTCAAACGCATCCACATGATTTAAATTGTACACCTTAAATATATACCATTAAAATGGCAGATTAAAATCTTCAGATATATGTTCAATGCAAAATGTGAAACCATACTAAATGTTGTGGTTGTTTTCTTCTTATAAGATGCCATATGGTGGCTATAATTAACAATAGTGAATTGTATACTTGAATTGAATACTAAATTGTTTTAAAAGTCTGTACTGAAGTTTTGTTCTCTGCCTTTGCAGCACTGCTCCTTCTCATAGTATTCATCCTAGATTTACATTTGGGAATCCAAATAGTCAAGGCTGCGTGTTACCTAAGCTAAAATGATCCACATATCCTGTTACCTTGATTATTTTGCTAATTGTTTCCCATATGGGCACCTTAATGAGTGATAGCAAGAAGCAATGGAATTTTTCCAGGGAATGTTGTGAAAGAGGCTTGTCTTTCCCACTGGCATGCAACCTGGGAGCCTGTACTATGATTCAGCCACCTTGCCACCATAGTGGAAAATACCGGAGCTTCTGAGGTCATGTGAGTGAACCTCAGAATAAAACCACAACAGGGACAAGAAGAGCTGACTGATGAAGAGAAACTGAGTCCTAATTACCGTTGAGCCCCAAGTCCATCCATGTTGGTGTCCCTACTTCTGAATGTTTTTGAGATTGATAAGTGCATTTGAACTGCTTAAGTCTCTTTTGCTATTTTTTGTCACTTACCATTTGAGGGCATCACCCTTGGTTAGAGTAGGGTTTCTGAAAGTATTGGCGGTATGTTTTTCAAAGGTACTGCTCCCAGGAAATTTCACACCAAAATGTTTCCATCATCAAATACAGTTGGGAAATGCTAAATGTAGTACTTCATTTTTCTTCAGGAAAATCATATTTTAACACCAGTCACCTCATTAAAACCCTTTGCACTTAAAATAAAGATCATCTTTCATGTGGCCTATAAGATTCTATGTGAATTTGCTCTTCATTATTTCTTCACCTTCACCTTGGGCCTCTTGTTCTCTGTCCCCTAACCACACTGGCCTTTTATTCCTCCCATACAGCAAACTCTCTTCTATCTCAAAGCTTTGGATTTGCTGTTCACTCTGCCTGGAATGCCCGTTTATCTGGCTATTAACTACTTTTTTTACCTTCAACTTAAATCTCACTTCTTATTGGAGTCCTTTCCTAAATCTGTCCTCCAATGAATGGTACCTGTTCTTCGTTGTTTATGGAATCTTCTTTTCTCTTCATAGCACAGTATAATTAACTGCAATCCAAGTATTTATATCTTTATTTGTTTAATCTCTCCCTTCCCATTACTTTGAAAACCTATGAGGACAGAAACCATATCTGATTTGTTGACACTTCTTTGAGCAAAACATGGTGCTGTTCCTGGCACACAGTAGAGACTGGATAAGCATTTATTGCCTGAATGCTCTCTAGAGCTATAAAGCACCTTAGCATATTACAGCCTTTCAATAAAGGATCCTATTTAAATTTCTTTGATCTAGAATTCCCCAAATTTGTTTAAAAACTGAACTTTTTGTGAGTGATTAACATATATGAATATTCTTATATACTATTATTCAGTAGCTCACATTTCAATAAACACTTTTATATTAGTTAGATCATTTGTCATTTGAGGACTCAAGTCTAAAAGCCTAAGCTTACAATTTTACAAGCAATGCATGGGTCTAAACTTCAGAAGTTCAGTTGAGACATGACAACAATGGTATTTGAGGACATGAACCCCAATCATTTTGGGGACCATTGTATAGCATGTGTGTTTTACTTTTCTTATGCTTTTTTAAGGGAAACCTTTAAAGCATTTATCTCACAGATCATCAGCATGGAGATTCAAATATTACATTTGAACTTTTGTATACTCCCTTTGATAAAGAAACTACTTAACCATTGTGCATTGAAGAATATTGTTCTAGCTTTCATTTGTTAGGTTCCCCTTAAATTAGATAATGACAGTCAAAAACATTGTTATGATGAACAATTACTACCCCAGGGTATGTTCTAAAGTTCATAGTAATATAGGCTAAAATATCAATAATTGATGATGATTTTAACCCTGTCCCCATTTACATTTGAAATATATATTTTACTAATACAGAAAGTTCCATATAAATGTCTTTTTAAAAAATCTCCAGAGAACATTTAAAGCTGGTACTTGCACTTCCTTTCATAATTTTGAAAGGAAACTTCTAACTGAGGTCTACCAAAAGCAGATGAGACAGTCCAGGAATATTTCAGATGCCCACCATACATATCAACAATCAAATCTTCTAGCTCAGGTTCCTAACCCCAGAGCACAGTGGAGTGCAGAAAGCATAGTAAATGTCCATTAAGTTGAGCAGGTATAGAGTGAACTATTATTTGCAGACTTCTTTCAAAAGCTACAAGCTCCTCACTAGCCACACACATGCATGGCTTGCTCAAAGAACAGTTGGGAAACTGTCATCAGCTGAATCTGACACTCTTCTCTTCTGCTCATCTAGATCTACTTTTCCAACTTCCTTTAAGCCAATGGATTTCAAATCAAAATTTATTGAGAAATGTTACAGTTTTCCCCTTGGGGTTTGCCCAACACCATCTGTGATGGCTTTCTTGATGTGTTCAAATTCATTTTCAACAGCTGTGGAATGTAAGAGGTTTTTCTCTCCTCCTTACCCCCACATTGGAAAATAAAACACATACCATGACCTTTCTGGAACTTGCACTTAGAAAGCCTGGACAACAAAGGAGAGACCCTTTTCACTGCAACTGAGAGCAAGAGAGGAGACAGAGGGTCTTTTCAATAAAAAAATGCACTGGTGTCCTGCAAGAGGCAGACCCACTTAGCTATGCCAAATTCTGCTTATCCTGTAAAGATATAGCACCGGAATCAGACTAGGAAGACATTTTCTAATTGGCTCCCTTCAATTTCCTCAGCATTCCTTGGATTTGAAATCTTTCTAATTTAATCCAGGGAGGAAAAAAATCAAAACAAAACTATTAGAGCTGCATAACAGACATCCCCAGCCAAAGGAGAGCAAGAAGGAGCAAGAGGTGGTATGGACCTAGAAGGCCAATGGTGAAGGGATGGACAGAGAAGGGTCCCCAAAACTGCCAAGCTCCATGGGGAGCAGGAGAGGGGAAGACTATGCAGAAGAGAGAATGGTTGGCAGAAATGGGGAGAAACACTCCACCAGTTTGACCACCGGGTAAGGCCACACTGCCGTGAGCAGACTCTTCTGCAAAAAGGATTGTTCTGCACATTCCTCTAGACAACTTGCATGTGACTAATGAGCCAGCACTAATACATTTCAATGTATATTTATAAAACAGCTGATTTATGCTCTTCAAGAGGCCAACTTAAATTCATATGCAGATCCCCAGCCTGGGATTCAGGTATGCTTGGGTGTGAAGGGAGGACTTACAGGATGGGTCCACCAGGGGGCTATTCATCTGATGGAAGAGCTACCTGGGAAAGATCTCATCCCGAAGAAGAAAAACACAGGCCTGTGCGATTAGCTGGTAATAGCACACCAGTCTTAGGAGGAGCAGGCCTCTCTGAAAAGAATGTGGTATCTCTTATCCAGCATGCGCCTTATATTGAGTTTGCCCACAAAACCCTTTGCAGCTGAGGCTCATCCTCCACTCACCTCCCTGCCCTCTGCCCCTTCCTTTCCACACATGTCTGTCTGAGGCCTAGGGAAAGGAGGTTGCTTACACTAAAAACAGTTAACAAATAAAGAATAAAAAAATGTTTAATCCCAATCTTTAGGAGGCTCTTTTCCTTTTTGGCCAGTGTATCATAAGAGAGGTATTTCTTGCTTTCCTGGAAAACACACCACAGATCTCTGGCGAGTAGAGGCTGTCTCTGGCACAAGAAGAGCATCGCCAGGGGACTGGAAGTCGGGAAACCCTGACATGGCCTGGCTGTCAGGCTGTGCGGTGGGCACACCCAGCAAGGGCGCATCCTCTCGTGAGGTTTCATAGGCATGTGAGGCCTGAAGAAGGCAGAGAACCTGGCACCTGCCACGTGATAGCAGAAGTGACTCATCTGTGGGCCCACATGAGATGTCCCCAGGGACCTCCCACAAATAGTATAGAGACTATGAAGGAGAAGCTGGATTTCCATGAAGTTTGTTGGTGGGACTAAAGCCAGAGAAAAAAATGTATGTGACCATAACGTAGCCCTGCCTTGGTTTGAGACTAGACTGGTCTGTAGAACTGGGGCTATAATTCAAAATTATAAAAGGCACAAAATGTGCAAAAATACATTAAAAGTGTAGATAAAAAATGACTGGCATTTAGAATATATGCCAGTTACTATAGCAAATAAAGTCATCTTTAAAAAATAAGACCAAAATAAAGATGACTCCAAGTAAACAAAAACTGAGAGATTTCATTACACAACAGTCCTCATGAAAGGAACTGTTTAAAGAATTTTAAGGGAACTTTTTTAAAGGGTGTCCTTAAAGAGAAAGATCTGAGATATAAAATGAATGGTGAGCAAAGAAAATTGTAAATATATGGAAAATATAATCTAATAGAAATTTATTAAATTTTAATGATAGTGAGCCGTTTGTGGGATGAATAATTCAAGAGTGCACAGAGCAAAGTGTATACCATTACCTGCAGTGGGCATTCAGAGGTAAGCCACTTTAAGGTGCTTGTCTTACTCAGGAGAAGAACAAAAGTTATTTATTAGCTTTAAAATGTATTAGCTTACTTTATTATTTTAAATGTGTACTGTAACCATTAAAACTATATAAAAATGGTTTATATCTTCCAATCAGAGAAAATATAAAATTGTGGAAAAATAAAATATCAGTCCAAAAAAAGCAACAAAGAAAAAAATTAGAGAAGTGAGCAAATAGATGGTAGAATATAAGATGGTAGAGTTAGTCTAAATATAGCAGTAATTATATGAATATGTGTAAATGAGATGATTTCTTCTCTGAACAAAATCAGAGATTTTTAGACTGAATAACAATAAAATCTGATTTTGTGTTATTTACAACAAACAAATTTTAATTTAAAAAATTAAAAACATGTCATGTAAATATAAGTAAAAACAAGGCTACTTGAGCTTTATTAATAACAGAAAATAAATTTTCAAACAAAAAGCAATATAAGTCATAAAGAGGGTTTGAAATGACATAGTAGGCTTTGAAATGACACAAAATCCATGCAAATAGATGCAGGGCAGAGATGCACAGCAAATAAATGGGAAAAGGAAGAAGTACTATTTGATAAATGATACTGAAAATGGGGGAAAATGGAAACGGATCTCCACCTTGCAATATACACAAAACATTTCCAAAAGGATTAAATCAGGACTTAAATCTTAATGAAAAACTTTAAAACTTTTAGGAAAATAATATAAAAGCTGTAATTAGGGAAGAATTTCTTAAACAAGACTCTAAATATGTTAATTCTAAAATACTTGTACAAGTCTGTAAGAAAAAAACAACTCAAAAGAAAAATAAGCAAATGCACAAACATTTCATTGGAAACAAACTGACCAATAAAAATATGAAAAAATACTCAACTTTGCTAATGACATAATATTTCATACTACTTTGACTTGCAAAAATGTTAAATGTCAGACCAAGTGCCGATGAGATTATAAAGCAAGAGGAATTTTCATTCACTATTGGTGGGTATATTAATAGTGTCAACTTCTTTGGAAGATAATTGGACCTTACCTAGTAATGTTGAAATAAAATTATATTAACTCTACAACAGCTATTTCATTCATGAGGCATCTGTCCTAGCAAACACTTATACATATTTACAAAGAATTACACAGAACATAGTATTTATAACAGCATCATTCATGTTAAGAACACCACTGATAATCTAAAAGTCCATCAGAGAAGTGATTTTAAAGTGGCAATCCATACAACAAAATATTACACAGCAATGAAAATGAATAAACCTTAGCTCTATACACCAATGTGAATGAATCTCAAAAAATATAGGACATCTATTAGAAAGGCCTAAATCTGGAATACTGACAAAACCAAATGCTGACAAGGAAGTAGAGCAACAGGAACTCTCATTCAGTGCTGGAGGGAATGTAAAATGGTACAGCCACTTTGGTGGAAGTTTGGTGGTTTCTTAAAAAAGTAAAAAAGATCTTACCACACAATCCAGCAATGGTACTCCTTGGTATTTACCCAAAGGAGTTGAAAATTTATGTTCACAAAAAAACCTGCATGCAGATGTTTACAGCAGCTTTATTCATAATTACCCAAACCAGGAAGCAACCAAGATGTTCTTCAGTAGGTAACTGGATAACTGTAGTACATCGAGACAATGGAATTTAATTCAGTACTAAAAATAAACAGTTATCAAGACATGAAAAGACATAGAGAAACTTTAAATGCATATTACTAAGCAAAAGAAGCCTATCTGAAAAGGCTACATATATTGTATTATTCCTACTAATTGGCATTTTGGAAAGGCAAAATGATGGAGACAATCAGAGGTTGTCAGGTTTGGAGCATGAGGAGGGATGAATACATGGAGCACAGAGGATTTTTAGGGCAGTGAAAATGCCCTGCATACTATAATAATGGATACACGTTATACATTTGTCCAAACCCATAGAATGTACTACACCAACAGTGAACCCTAAGGTAAACTATGGACACCGGCTGATTAAAATGTATCAGTGTTAGTTCACCAATTGAAACAAATGTACCACTCTGATGGGGGATGTTGATAATTGGGGAAGCTCTGCATGTGTAGGGGCATGTGATACATGGGAAATCTCTGTACCTTCTCATCAATTTTTCTGTGAACCTAAAAAATGCTCTAAAAAAGCTAAGTCTTAAAATATATATATTTATATATATAAAATGAGCAAAAGCAAGTCACAGAACAAACACATTGTAATATCATGTATGTAAAATTCTAAACCAGGCAAAATGAAATACCGTATTGTTTTGGGATACATATATATGTGGGATAGTAATAAGGGTAAGAACTGACTGAGGGAAACTTCAGGCTAGGGGTTATTACCTCTAGTGGGAAGGAGGGGACAAGATGGGGCCCACAAGGGATTAAAAGATCTATTTCCTAAGCTAGCTGGTGGGTTCTTGAATGTTCATTTTATCTTGACTCTTGTTTATATAAACAGGCATATTATATTCATTTTTATGTGCATGATATAGTTTATTTTTAATTGATACATGTACTCAATGTATGATATGTTTTATGAATTTTTAAAAATGGCACGGCAGTGTTGAAGCAGTGTGACTATGTATCATCAGGGTCTTTGCCAGAGCAGAGAGTGGCACAACAGCAAAGCATCTATATATTTTCAATAGTATTGGTTCAGGGGTAGGGAATTTCATCACTAAACACTTAAGACACAGCAAGGATGATTACTACAAAATTCAAATATGTGTATCCCTTAGCCACTCCGGAATAAATGCGGAAAACCAAATACTATTTACACTGGTGGAAAACGTTTAAGACCAATCAGGTTTCAGGGATATGGCTGGAAAGGGGCTACAGACAGAAACTATTATTTTGTTTCAGGTCTATAGTACACTGCAGGTGCTGTGACCCACAGAAATGTAAGGTAAATATGCAACTGTAATTAAACCAAGCTTAAATACTTCCCACACTGAGTTTTTCTATATCACTAGATCCTTCATCTTTTAAAGCAAACTCCACAAGACAACCTGTATTTGAAAACATAAAATTCTGTGTGATCACTTTGAATTCTGCACTCTTGTGCACAGCTATATATTGCTTTGCTTCTAAGCATGATGTGAAATTATTAAAACATTCTCCAAGGAGATAACCTTCTTCCAGGAAGGCTCTTAATCTCAGAAGAGTAAAGCCTTCCTGTTTCCCCCACAGAAGTTATAAAACGGAGCTGGTATTTCCTGCCTTCCTCAAGAAATGGTAGCAATTGATTGCTGAGATACTTAAAAAGAACTATATGGTTCTACGGAATAATGGACAAGTATTATTACATTTGGACATTTTTTTCCTCTAATGAACTCTTCAGATTTTTTTCAGCTGGGACCACTCCAAAAATTATCAATTAGGAAGAAATGTGTGTTCTCTCCCAAAGGGCAATTGAACTTTGTTCAGAATGCTTAAGAAAACATCCGGTGGGATGTTTGCTGATGGAGCTATGTCAACTCATCTTCAAGATTCTCTTTCTAGAGTAGTACAACAGTTATAAGTCCAAATGCCATGAATATTTTACTATCACTTACATCTCGTCGCCTAGTGGCCACAGAGCAATTCTAACCAGCTACTGCTGGAGGTCTGGACATGTTGTTTATTCAAAATGAAACTGAAGGTTAAAGGATAATGTAAAATTGTAAGAGTTATGGTTAGGCACAGGAACTAAATATGAGAGACATCTTCAGCAAATGAGAAATATATATGTGTGTGTGTGTTTAATGTTTCTCCACTGAGAAGCATTTAAACACCAAATAGTTAATAAGTAAAAATGTCTAAGAAGATCTTCACAGACAAGAACTGAACCATAGAATATTATGGTATTTTCCAGATGAGATGAGGTTATTATTTGGCGCAGAGGTTCTGTCTCCTCTTCCTCAGGTCTCGTCCCCCTCCAGGGCTGCCGCAGTAGGCTTCTTTCTGACAGAGGGATCCAGAGACAGGAGCAAAGGTCATGAATGTGTGACTCTGCAAAGAGAGGAATTCAAAAGGAGATTACTTGGATAGTTCTTCTGTGCTTTTGATCTCTTAATCAAATTACATGTAAAATGTGATACAGCTCAGGCATTTTAAAAACAGCCTTGATTTATTTTTCTTCATTGAATTCCTTTCAACAAATAATGAAAGCCCATTATAAGTAAGTCTTCAACTGGAGACCAAGCATGATCTTAGAATATTACCTGATTTAAGTATAAATCTGAAAAAGTAAATATAAGTCAGAAACATTGATACTATTCGTTTATTCATAAAAACTTACTGATCACCTACCATGTGTTTGACACTGGGCATACAGTGAAGGATATGGTCATTACATACATGGAACTTAGTGGGATGAGTTATTATTACAAACTTATATAGCACCATACAAATATATAATTAATAAATGTAAGTTCTATGCAAGAGAGAGCTATAGCATGTAGCAGATGGATTTTGATCTGGCCTGGAGATCAGGAAAGGTTTTCAAAACAAATGGTAGTTGAGTTTATATCCAATGAAAAATAGATGTTAGCTTAATAAAGGATTGAAAATAAAGGGATGCATGAAGACAGTTCTGGGTGTTTTCATATTTTTCAAGATTAAAAAGTAGGACAGACTTTATGTTTCAGGAGCATTTTACATATACTCACCAGAGTCACCCAATCTTATGAACTAAGTTGAATGTGCTCTAGGCTGAGTCTGATGGCAGCAGCGCTAAGCAGTGACTCTGTTTCTGCTCTAACCACCCCCCTGGGCAGGGTCAGCTGCCAGGTACAGGTAGTGATTTGTGAAACTTTGTAAGACCCTGTTGCCCTCAAATATCCTGATATGGTATTGTTTTCCCAGTCTACACTTCTAATGGCCAGAATTCCTACCATTAATTTCATTCCTTTGGATTATACAAGCTTGATAAATGAGGTTGTAGAATACTGTCTCTATAAAGCCACATAGGTGTGCCATGACTTCACAGACCCTGCATGATCTGGCCCCTTGTCTCCCTACATCTTCCCCCAGCTCCATCGCAGCTTTCCCTTCCCCATGCTCAGCATATCTCAGTCATACTAGCCTCTTAGCCTGATCACCATGTTCCTGCCCACCTCAGAGACTTCACAGCCACTCTTCCCTCTCTCTAGTATGCTCTTCATTCCCTTCTTTTCCCAGTTATTTACTATTTTTCATTTAGATCTCATATTTTCCTCAGGAAAGCCTTCCCTACCCCTTCAGGCCAGGCTACTCTCTCACTATACACTGCATTGACATCCTGACTTCTGCTTTTTAACATTTATCACAATTGAACTTAATTAGTAAGCTAAATAATTAACTAGTCTCTTTTCCTCGCAGGTATACTAAGCTTCAGAAGCAAGGTTACATACTTTTCTTCCTCACTTTATTTGCAATAACTAGCACACAGAAGACACACAACACCTCTTAAAGGAAGGAAAGATGTGAAGAAAGGAGAAAGGAAGAGAGAGAAAATGCTCCTGTGGCCCAAGAAGTTTCTCTGCCTACCACCCTCCCTTTAAATAACCAACCTCCACAATTCCAAGTGACAGGTGGGAGTGTTTCCACTCCAGGACAAGTGGCACAAGCCTCTCCATGCTCCTGATCACCATCATTTATTCAGAGATGGGCATGTGACTCCAGCTGGGTCAACTAATATTCTTTCCAAGAGCTCTTGGATGAAATCTTGTTTCCCTTAAATCACAAGGGGGAAGGAACAGGAAAATGCAGAAATTTGCAATCATTTTCATTTGCCACATGAAAAAAATAGTCAGCAGCAAGAAAAACATGCCAAATTCATATTGTAGCAAATTAGCATGGAGACAGAGAATATATGGAAGCAGATTGCTAAGGCAAGAGAGATAGACAACGACATAGCCTAGGCCTCTGATACATCCACACATGAAGGCTTGGCTCCCTACTCAGAGGGTTCACAGTTACATAAATCAATCCATTTGCTTTAAATTTAATTTCATTTAAGTTAGATTTCTGTTACTTGCAAGGGGGAAACCGGACAAATACAGGGTACTCTTTAAACAAAAGTCTAACCCTTTTCTCAGTATAAATTTTATTCTCATAACTTCCCCAGTGCCCAGAGCAGTGCCCAGCATATGACAGGGACCCAGTAAATACTTTGTAATTGACTGGTGAAAGAATGAATGAGCTGGTAGAAACTGAATATTCTCAAAGGCACAGAGAGGGGAAAGAAGCTGAGAGGATATAATTCAACATGAGATGCAGAGCTGTTGCAGGGCAGGAGGCAAGTTCCCTCACAGCAGCCGCAGCAGGTGGACTAGGAAGTAATTATTAAGCAGTACACTAGTTTTGGATGGGGATTGGAAGACCTGGGCTTGTGTCTCAGCTCTACTGTTTATCCACTACTGGACTCAGGGCAAGTTACTTAATTTGCAGACCCTCAACTTCCTTATTTGCAAACTGCTGATAATAATTTATCATTAGGAAGATACAGAGTTGTTGCTAAGAAGAAAACATGAAAAGAGCACAGAATTCAATAAGACAGTAAAAAAATGAATTTAATCCAACATTCTTAGACATGCATGTGCACACACACACACACACACACACACACACACCAGAAGAAGTAGGTTACAATTTCAGTTGGACACAGTGCCCCATGGTCAGTACTAAAATAGCCCAACATTCCAACTGTGGTTCTAGGCGGATCATCTGGAAGCTTTTTGCTTCCAGGCCCATGTTCTAGATTCTGGTTTCTGACTGAGAAGTAACTATATTGTGGTCCTAAGGTTTGGAATTGATAACCTGAGTCTGAGATGGCAACTCTCCTTCTATCTGGGCTTTTTAAACTCTAGGGAGACATAGACATCAAAATCAAACTCAATATTTAGTAGACATAGATCATACTAAATTCTAAATAAACTGTATGTTTGCTCTTTAAGGCTGCATGTTTAAGACACTCTTTATGCATTAAATTAATAAGAGCTCTGCCCCTTATCTGTGTGACTTCGCCAAGTTACTCAACATTTTAATACCTTAGTTTCCTCAGTTGTACAATAGTAATCAAAATACTTAGCTACCTCCTGGGATTGATGTGAAGATTAAATAAATTAATATAAGCAAAAAGGTCAGAACACTTCTGGCATAAAGTAAGCACTTGTGTTAATGTCAGCTGTCAGGATTTAGAAAGGTTTTGCACATTCAGATCGGAAGTGTACCCTGCCATATATTTGAATCACTTAAGAAAATCAAAGTATTACATTTATAAATGCAGATGAAATATTTACAGGAATATAACTAAATTTTAAATACCATTCATAGTTAAAGGTGGTTTAGCCTGTTTAAATTGAGTTACTTGATTGCTATTTTGATGCACTGATTTTATTTTCACATTATTAATAGTAGATATACTGAGGAAAGTTTAAGAAGTATTGGTTGAAAGGCTAAAAGGAAGCTGTTTTAATCATAAACTGAATATTTATTCAACAAATTGAATATTAATTCAGATCCCAAGTAGCTACAAAGAGTCATTTCTGCTCACCAAAACCCCCTTAACCATGGTGTCCCTCTCTGTGGTTTTTAGTTACCCACCATCAACTGCGGTGTGAAGCAACTGACCCTCCTTCTGATCACAATGCCTATGTCACTCACCTCACTTCACCTCATCACACAGGCATTTTATCATCTCACAGCATCAAGAGAAGAAGGGTAAGTACAGGAAAACACAATATTTTGAGAAAGAGAGATAGTGACCACATGCACATAACTTACCACAGTATATTGTTATTATTGTTCTATTTTATATTAATTATTGTTGTTAATCTCTTACTGTGCCTAATTTATGCATTAACCTTTGTTATAGGGGTGTATGCATAGGAAAAAAACAGTATATGTAGGGTTCAGTACTATCTGCGGTTTTAAGCATCCACAGGGGGCCTTGGAACATATACCCTGTAGATAAGGTGGGACTGCTGTATTTCTGTCCCCAGCCTCAAAAGAAAATTCACATTGACAAATATCAGTTTCTAATAGTGTAATGGTAAAAAAAGCATTTCTCAAACTGTCTTCCAATGTATGTCAGGAAACTGTGTATAGTAAATGTCCTTTGGAAGAATCAAGTGCATGCTGGTAAACCTGTTGAAGTTTATTCATGCTAGATTCCCCAACATTACTTCTCCATTGGAGGACTTTATCTGTGCACATCTATCATCCTTTTGGGATAGCAGTTCGTGAACTTTAAGCCTCAGACCAACAGAAAGTTTAAAAATCAGCAAGCTTAGTGTATCTCAAATAGTAATTCTCTCATCCTGGAGAGAAGAGGACAGGTGCTTGAGGGCTGAAGGGAAGACTCAGGGAGGGCTGGAGGTGAAGAGGGAATCCAAAGGGAGGCAAGAGCACTGAGACACATTCTGCTTCAGGACCCCATCTTAGGCCTTTCTTACCTGAACTTTCTTTCATGCAAACACTCATATGGATGACAAGATGGCATAGAGCCATCCCTTCACCCCTATTTCTATTGCTCCTGGAGAAAATATCTAATATATTTTATTCATAGTTTTTTTTAAATGCATAGTTGTAATTATGTTTCACTTCAGTGGTTAGTCTATGGAGCTAGCAAAATCCTTTGCCTGATGCTACAGAATTCTGGTGTGTGTGAGTCAGACTACGATAGTGGAATCTGAGGACGTCTTTCTCTGGTTTCCTCCATGTTTTTCTGGAGTTCATGCTTTTGTCCCCAGGATATTCATATTCTTCTTTGGGAGTACAAGGCTGTATGTGCTCTAGGTTGAAGCCCCTCATGTGCATGCTAGATATCCTAGGAAGTGATCTAAAGACCTTCGTCTTCAGATCCTAAATATGTCCAGGGCAGAGAGGACATTTTTCCACTCACATGAAGTCCTCAACCTATCTCTTTCCCAAATGTCTTCCACTTTAACTTTCCCCAAACTGGAAGTTGTCCCTTTTATTTTCCTGTGGAGTTTTCTCCCCCCACCCCCCTCCAGTCAACCTCTATTTTCTTTCAAAAGGAGCCTCCGGAAGGCTTAGTTGTGGGTGTGCTATTTTCTGAAGCATTATACTTTACATAACAATTTTGGCCACAGCTTGTATTTGCCAAATAAAACTATGCCTCATTTTAGTTTGTGAGAGAGTGTGTGTCTTTTGAAATGCTCTAACTGCTTCTTGCTGTGATTTGGTATAGCTGAGGTTAGCCAGAGGAAATTTATGGCCAAAAAAAGAAGTTTTGTCCATTCAAAGAATTTTTGTTCTCTGCCTATGTTTTAAATTATTACCCATGATGCTGTGAAAACAAGAGTGATATATTGTTAGAAAATCTGAGAAAGAAGAGGCAGTCAAGACTGTCATTGGAGAGGTACACTTCAGATATTGAGAATGGCTTCATGAGGAATCTGAACAGAACTTCTACTTTGAATACATGCTTAGGGCATGTAAATGAACAGCAAAATATAAAGCCCTCTTAAAACAATATTGGGCTCCAGGTAATGTAGGAGACAAAACTTTTGCACTAACATTTTCATCCATATCACACACAAGCAGTGGGGTCAAAGTGAACCCCAGCGGAACAAAAATTGGTTCTTACAGGGTGAAAAAATCTTAGATGTTACAATGGTTTGTGGTTGTGTATAAATAGAAAAAGTATATCTGTGGTACGTAAGTTTCATGGAGAGAAAGAGAGACAATTAGGTAAAAAAAAAAAAAGTCCTAAAAGCCTCCTTTGCAGGCTAGTAATAATGAAAATAAGGTTGAAAATGCTAATCTAAACAGAGACTTAGGAGGAATTGGTGAAATTATTGAAAGTTCATTTCTCCAACATTTATCAGTTCTTGTTCTGAAGTTCATGCTTCACAGACAGAATCTGCCACCTGTGTGGGTGGGTTTTGTGCTTTGATATTGAAGAATTGTATCGTTTCTACAGCTGTGAAATTTTTGGTGTTTCTTAGATGGCATGTTGGGAAAGGGCTATATATGTGGAATTCAAAATGCATTTTCCAATGGTTCATTTGACTGAACTAAATTTGACCTTTGCGGTGGCCTAAGAAAACCCTAAATGGTAGGACTACATTGCCACATGTCACCACTCATGATTTCTAAGTACTCATAATTTGTAAGAACTCATAATTTCCATGTCTACTCAATCTTCAAGATCCAAATCAAGCATCACCCTGGTTTTGAAGCTTAAATAGAGCTTCAAGACCCAGAGAGTATTTATTCTTTCTTCTGCAGTATAAAGTACATATGTTAATTATTACACTAACCTCACTGTGTCTTAATATTCGTTTCTCACCTTCTACAGTGAAGCTGTCCTGAGTGGAAAGCAGTGCTTTATCCATCTCTGTATTCCTACAGCCTGCATGCTAACCAGTAGATGCATCAGTGGTGGGATGTGGCGTTGCAGCTCAGTAAGAGTTGCAGTGTTAAATGCAGAGTCATCTGCATTAGAAGCGGCAAGAAGCCGTGATGCAGGATTCCATATGTCTTTTTGCAGTACTTTTACCTGAATGACTTCTCAGTTAAACTGTTGCAGTGTCCATCTGCAACAGTTATAATACTTCAAAATTTGTCTGCAAGAGGAATTGCTAGTTTGTTCCCACTACAAAAGTTCAGAATCAAATTCATGTTCTTTATTCATCCCTGCTCCTGTTCCTTTTGGAGAATACCCCAATTCACCCGTCGCCCAAACCAGAAACCCGGAAGTTGAACTTGGTTCATCTCAATCCCCACATCGTATCAATCTCTTTTCAATACATTTAGTATTGATTCTTCAGTCTTTCCTCAACTTCTAGAGTGACAGAAACAGCCTCATAAAAGCATCCCCCTTCACTGGTTGAGGTGTTGAGTTTGTTATGAGTGCAGAGGTGGTGTTAATTTCAAGCTCTGCAGCAGGGAAGAGGTGCTGGAGGTTGTAGTATTGCAGTTCAGCAATGTTTGGAAAAGAATGGACAATTATTTCAGAATCAACTGGCAGGCATTTTTATTGCACACAGGAAGGATGAAGACACAATGAAAGGGTGTGTTAAGTAGACCACTTCTGTAGTAATAAAATATTTTTTAAATTGAAGCCTTACTCCTTGCTTTTTTATTCCTGAGACTTCTCTGTAAACATTGCAGCCCTTAAAAATTCAGGGAGTAGAATAGAGGATAGAACAACTATTGTTTACCTGATTATAATATCTATTAATATATGCTCATTATTAGCTTTTTGGAAAATACCAAAATGCACAAAAAAGAAAATAAAAAATATCCAGAGTATATAATAGTGTATAACATTACATACACACACACATATACACACCCATACAGATTATATAAAATGCTAATACTCATTATTATGTATTTACCTCTATTTTACAAAAAGTAGATTCAAAGTGAACATTCTTGAAAAAACTACTTTTTCCATTTTTAAACAATTATAAATGTTTCCTGATAGCCATATGCCAATATCATGTGATTTTTTTAATGACTCCCTGATGTTCTATCTTATGGAATTTATATCGGCACTTTTTCATTGTGCAGCATAATAATTTTCAAATTTTTAATTACGCACATTTGGAAAAACAATTATATTCATAAATATTAATACATATTACTGATTTTATTGCTTCTGATATATTCCAGGAAGTCAAATTGCTGAGTCATGGAGTATTTGAATGGATACTGGTGAATTTCCCTCCAGAAAGTTGCTTCAATTCACATGCAAAACAGAATACAGACAGTGTTTTAAAACCACAGTATGACCCAACTTCACAACGTAGCACAGATGTGGCCTTGCTAGCCATCCCACAGTAGACTGAATGGCCTGGAATGTTGCAATGAGAAAGGCTCACTTCATAGAAATATTTGAGGCAAAGTCACAAAGTAGCTCACAGCCACAGCCTCAATGTGGAGTGCAAACCCCAGCAAGCATTCTTGCTGGCTACACAGTCGCATTCTCTTCTTTTCTTTTTTTTAGTTTTCCCAGCCAGGTTATTTCTCGCACTTCAAAGATTATGTTTAAATCCTATAGGATAACACCAGCAGAGCTGAGAAGGAAATAAATAAAAATAGTATAGAAGCCCTCCAAATAAAGACTCTGAACTAAGATCCTAAAAGGTAACTTTGCAAACTATGCCTGTCTGTGTGGATGGTCTCTGAACCTACATGTCAAATAAATTTTAATCTCGCACTGCAGAAAGATCTAGGGACCCAATATTAATTTTGTTAGTTATTTTCTCCCTCAAAAGTGACATAAGATAAATATACACTTCGGACTTTATAGAGCCATTTCTTCCCAGTGCTCAAAGCATTTCACACAGGTAACAAAGATAATCATTTATAAATGTTAAACACTGCCTTCCTCTCCAGATAATAGGGCTACCTCATAATATAGCTTATCCTGATAGACAGAAACATGTTTTCCAATCCCTTCATTGCTCTCATTGTTAACAATGAGAGATTGTCCAAATGAGAAAAATGTCCAAAAGCAGAAACTTGAGTTTCTGAAGAGTTAATGTCACCATCAACTCATGGCCCATGGGTCCTTGTGTCAGAGACACAAAGTAGAAAATGAGTAATGTGACACCACTGGACCCCAATCTATAGAATCCATCAGCCCAATCATCCTGCACAAGTCAATTTATAGAAAAACCCATAAAATTTTGCAGTCAGGAAAGAAACCTTCAAAGAGTTTCATCTCTTCAAAGGATCAATTTTCACAATTAAGCCCTCGAGTTAAGGCAGCAGAATATATTTCGTGGGAATGCAGCCTGGTAATTATCTGTACAAAATAAGCAACTCTCAAAAGGAATGTGCACGTGCACACTTCTGTTTGTATAAGCAATCTTCTATTTTGCACATGAAGCCATATACTGTGCAGGCACGGCTCCTTAAAACGTTCTGGAGCCGCTGTGATTTAGCTGGTTGGTATTCACCTAATGTCAGCAATTAGGGTACAACTGCTGACCTACAGGCAAATTCAAGTACTTTATTGTCTTAGGGCTAAATATGTGTATCTTTAAAACCACAGTAATTAAAAAATTGGTAGATTTACAATTAAAGTGTTTGGGGAGAAACACTCAAGAAATCCAGCCTGTGGAATAATAAATTTTCATATGATTTGATACTTTTCAAGCCCCCAACTTACAAACATTCAATCCTCAGATAACCTAAATCTATAAGCAATTGCTCCTTTACACCCAGCTTATGAAATACCTGCTAAGACTACTGCTGTGAACACCTAAATAATGCTGACAGAAAATCTGTTGGTTCAAAATTGGAAGAAGATAATAAGCTATGAAAAGCAGAAATCACAAAGAGTAGCTAGTTTCAAAGAACGGCCAGTGGGCAGAAGTGGCCTCCCTACATGTGTGTTGAGCAGAGCCTGCCTCAGTCTACCCAGGCCCCTGGACTGGTTTTCTTCCTTCATTTTGTCATATCACTTTTCATTTCAAAAATTAGGAATATATTCTAAAAGCATCTTCATAGTGTAAACAGCTCTAAGAGTCATCTTTAACAACCTCCACATTTTTGTTAGAACCACATAGGATAAAGGTAACAAAAATGCTTTTCAACATTTTATAAATGTACTACTATTCCTTCTACTATTGCCTAGCAAAAGCTTTAGGTTATTTGTTAGCTCCCTAATCATCGTGTGAGAAGCCTGTGGTTTACATACAAAAACATTGTTTTAAGTTATCCAGACTCAACTATATTTCCTTGCTGGAAATTGGAAACATATATGGCAACTACTCAAGGTGTACTCTTAAAAAAAATCTGTGGAAATAATGATCGATTTAAAGAATCAGTACAAACACTGAAGTTTAGCTTAACAACATTGAAACAATGGTGAATGAAGGGCAGGAGGATGGTGCAGGCATAGTGTGAAGCTTTTTAAAACAAAATGGCTCTACAATGACAGAGACAGTATATTTTCTTGGAAAACGGTTTTGTTTAATAGTTTCTTGAAATTCTAATGACAGATCTGACTATTCACAAAGTAGATTAAAAAGTGATAAATGAGAAAAAGCAAAGATAATAGCTAACAGAACAGGGCACTAAAATTTATCATCAGTAATAAGTACAGCTCATGAATCAAGGCATTAATGCTCTATATCACATAGAAAACAAATAGTGTGACTTATCTGTTAATTCTGACACAAAGCAAGAGAATTGCATGAGTCTTCCCAAGATAGTTCTAATAT
This sequence comes from Smutsia gigantea, assembly GCA_032199065.1. Lineage (NCBI taxonomy): Eukaryota > Metazoa > Chordata > Mammalia > Pholidota > Manidae > Smutsia > Smutsia gigantea. The sequence continues at coordinate 471,239 of JAVSCE010001413.1, read as the reverse complement.
ACTTTTCTTCTAAGTAGCTAGGAACAAATTGTATAATGAATGGCTGAAGCAATGGGGAATTTTTTTTCCTGGAGTAAAGCAAGTGTCCAACTGGTAACATAAGATGAGTACCAAGAAAGGAAAGAGACTAGCTCTTCATTAATTCAAAAGGCAGAAAAGAGTAGGAAGCACAGAAAGACAGACTTCAGACCAAAACAATCTAAGAAAGAACATTTAACAACTAGAGTTTACTAACAGTAAAATGGACTCCTTGTGAAATTATATGTATTCTGTCACAGATGATGCTCCATGGAGTTCTGGCAGACTCTAGATGACTAGTGACAGCATCTTATATTTCGTTTTCTGCATATCTATTAAGTATCTATTATATTCCAAACATGCTGAATTATTGGAACCAAGTGCTACTAAAAAGGCAAATGCTTTTTGCATCGGACCTGTCACTGGGAAATGCCACATCCTACCAGTATTGGGGAAAATGGCCAAGCTCAGTCCTGACCTCCACTAACCCTAAAACCCTTGCCAATCCTGAGAGTGTTGAGCTGCCAATATAACACAGGGCAGGTCCAGACCTACCTTTGAAGCCACAGTATGATAGATATCAAGGAAATGGCAATTTGATAGGCTAACAGTCTGGCTAAATAATCATCTCAAGACCATGTTCTGTGTCTGGACAGAGTTCTTGGCACCACTGGCGATATCTGTCGCCTCTTTTTTTCCCATTTGTCCTTGGTCTTACCTGGCTTATAAATGTAAGACCACAGTGACCATATTTTTGCCTGAGACACTCCTGAGTTGTGCCTATTGTCCCTGTATGATAATTAATACAGCCTTCTTTCACTCTCAAACCCATTCCAGTTTGAATGATGAATTATATTGTCACTTCCCTGTGACCCACCATGTCCTGGAATACCTATAGGTTGTCCTCCCTTTGCATGGCATTATGCTAATTTTCTTAATGGAAATTTATGGATGTCCAAACTGTTTCCTGGCTTTGTACAGCAGAACCATATAAGGCAATGAAACTATTTTGGTTTGCACAAGTGTCATGTAACACAATGCCACACAAAGGGAGGACTGCCTGCACTTACCATGCTTTGACAGAATTCTTCTGAAGCACTTGTTTCTAGCCAATCAGGATTGCAGCTCTACTCTATCCCTTGTTCTAGATGTTGCCTAAAAATATGACACACCAAACAGACTTCCAAGCCAATCCAAACTTCATGATGCCTATAAGCCATGTGTTAAGTTGTATCCCATTACTTGATGAATGGCTTACTCCATGAATTCCTAACCTTGGGAAAGATTAGTATTAGGTGTACAATATTTGGATGATAATCTAATATACTATTCAGACTTTCTTGTACAAATCTTCAGTCTACCTAGAGCTCAATCATCACCATTTTAAGCTAACCCCAGGTAAAATTTCCATCCAGGCAGTGGAGTTCCTGGGCATAACTTGTTCCATTCTTTCATTAACATCAACTTGCCTAGACTAAGATCACCAAATTTCTGTGGTTTCAGCAAACCTCCAGATGTCATAAGTTCTATTTCTCCATTTTTTATGTTCCATTAAATGAACTGCTTCCAAAGGGACTTCTAGAAATACTAGGAAACACTTTCTTTTAAGAACACCCAAATATCAACTACTTTTACAAGAAGTTGGTCCAAGATATGGTAACACACATTCTTGGAGGATCATGAAGTTCACATGCCACATTCACAATCCAGACATCCAATGATGCAGGTTTGGGGCAGGTCTGACAAACCTGGAAAATCTGTCTCCTGTGGTGTGACATGACCATCTTACTGGGTCAAGTGGATCTGGGTGTTTTTATTTCAATCCAGGTTTCCTAAAGCCCCTTTGCCTAGACCCAGTTTAATGAGAAATGTACCCAGTGACTAAATCTCCTAAAATTTAATGCTTTCCTGAGTGTTTCCTCATCTTCTTGGTTCTCCTAACTCCTTTTGCCATTTTTCAGACATGCTTTTCAAAATTCTTTAAGTCCAGTTTGTTTACATTTACATCCAACTTTTTAAAATATTTACAGGATTTCAGAAATTGAACCATTGTTTTATCCTCTTGTAGGCAACCTTTTTTTGTAGTTTTGTTTAACCTTTGGTAATTTAATAATCCATTAGCCAAATAAAGTAAGAGATTTGTCCAAATTTTATTTTGTATTACTTATTCTTGATTGCTTTAATGCGTCCTAAACACTCACAAAGGACTTCAATTTTAAGCCAGCTAACCATTGAAGATTAAATTAACAAACCGGTATTAGATGAAGAATTGAATTTTTTTGTTTCTTTGGCTTTGTTAACATTTCCTTCCCTCCTTCCCTCCCTCCTTCTTTCCTTTCTACCTTCCTTCTTTCCTTCCTCTCTACCAGGGATCCAGAATCACTAGGCAGACTCCTGCTTTAAAAGCCATAACACCAGAGGGAAAGCAGAGGCTCCTCTATGCACAGAAATCCTCCCCATGAAACTTCCCTACAGATTAACCAAACTTGAGTCACACAGGTAGGACTGATGCTCTTCCGGTGCCATAGGCACTGAGTCATGTATGACTGGCTTTTCAAATCGAACCAGGATTTGGTCTGATTAGTTGGTTCTTCTGTTATATTAAACTTCACTGTAGTTCTTCACTGAGAATATATCATTCTTAAAATGGTCTTTTATGGCCATCCACACAAATAACACACAATCCAACACACCAACAGTAATACAATCAACATAAACCATAGATAAGTGGAAAGGCATGGATTATCAGGAGAAGCACTGATTTTTTAAAAGTTCATGTTATAGAGCTAACATGTAAATATGATCCAGATACATGTTTCATTTGTTACATAAATATCTTCTTCAATAACATAATAATTCTATAAGGTAGATAAGATCTTTGTGCCAATTTCACTAATGAGGGCACAGATTCAGAGAAATTAAGGCATTTGCCTACAGATCTGCTCACGGATGTTACTTTTCTCAGCTTTACTCAACCCACGTGACTTCGACTAATCACCATCAGATCATCTGCCATCCACCGGATGCCCAACATGCAACTAGAGCAGCTACTTTCTTTTGCTTTTTATATTTTTCTATTATTAATATACAATTACATGAGCAACATTATGGTTACTAGACTCCCCCTATTATCAAGTCTCCACCACATACCCCATTGCAGTTACTGTCCATCAGCATAGTAGGATGTTATAGAATCACTACCTATCTTCCCTGTGTTATACTGCCTTCCCAATATCCCCACACGCCACCCCCAACCCCGCTACATTATGTGTGCTAATTGTAATAGCCCATTTACCCCTTATCCCTCCCTTGCCAGCCATCTTACCCAGCCCCTTTCCCTTTGGTAACTGTTGGTCCATTCTGGGGGTCTGTGAGTTTTGTTCCTTCAGTTTTTTCTTTGTTCTTATACTCCACAGATGAGTGAAGTCATTTGATACTTGTCTGTCTCCGCCTGGCTTATTTCACTGAGCATAATACCCTCTTGCTCCATCCATGTTGTTGCAAAATTTGTTTTCTTCTTATGGCTGAATAATATTCCATTGTGTATATGTACCACCACTTCTTTATCCATTCATCTACTGATGGACTCTTAGGTTGCTTCCATTTCGTGGCTATTGTAAATAGTGCTGCGATAAACAGGGGTGCATCTGTCTTTTTAAAACTGGGCTGCTGCATTCTTAGGGTAAATTCCTAGGACTGGAATTCCTGGGTCAAATGGTATTTCTATTTTGAGTTTTTTGAGGAACCTCCATACTGCTTTCCACAATGGTTGTACTAATTTACATTACCACTGGCAGTGTAGGAGGGTTCCCCTTTCTCCACATCCTCGCCAACATTTCTTCTTGTTTGTCTTTTGGATGGCAGCCATCCTAACTGGTGTGAGGAGATATCTCACTGCGGTTTTAATTTGCATTTCTCTGATGATTAGCGATGTGGAGCATCTTTTCATGTGCCTGTTGGCCATCTGAATTTCTTCTTGTAGAAGTGTCTTTTCAGCTCCTCTGCCCATTTTTTATTTGGCTTATTGGCTTTTTGTTTGTTGAGGTGCATGAGCTCTTTATATAATTTGGATATCAATCCCTTAATGGACATGTCATTTATGAATATATTCTCCCATACTGTAGGATGTCTTTTTGTTCTACTGATGGTATCCTTTGCTGTACAGAAGCTTTTTATTTTGATATAGTCCCATTTGTTCATTATTGCTTTTGTTTCCCTTGCCCAGGGAGATATGTTCATGAAGAAGTCGCTCATGTTTATGTCTAAGAGATTTTTGCCTATGATTTTTTCTAAGAGTTTTATGGTTTCATGACTTACATTCAGGTCTTTGATCCACCTTGAGTTTACCTTTGTGTATGGGGCTAGATAGTAGTCCAGTTTCATTCTCTTACATGTTGCTGTCCAGTTTTTCCAACACCAGCTGCTGAAGAGGCTGTCATCTCCCCATTGTATATCCAAGGCTCCTTTATCAAATATTAATTGACTGTATACGTTTGGGTTAATGTTTGGACTTTCTATTCTGTTCCACTGGTCTGTGGGTCTCTTTTTGTGCCAATACCAAATTGTCTTGATAACTGTGGCTTTGTAGTAGAGCTTGAAGTCAGGGAGTGTAATTCCCCCTGTTTTATTCCTCGTTCTCAGGATTGCTTTGGCTATTCGGGGTCTTTTGTAGTTCTATATGAATTTTAGAATTATTTGTTCCAGTTAATTGAAGAAGGCTGTTGGTAGTTTGATAGGGATTGCATTGAATCTGTAGATTGCTTTAGGGAGTATAGCCATTTTGATAATATTTATTCTTCCTAGCCAAGAGCATGGGATGCATTTCCATTTGTTAGTATCCTCTTTAACTTCTCTGAGGAGTGTCTTGTAGTTTTCAGAGTACAGGTCTTTCACTTCCTTCGTTAGGTTTATTCCTAGGTATTTTATTCTTTTTGATGCAATTGTGAATGGAATTGTTTTTCTGATTTCTCTTTCTGTTAGTTCATCATTAGTGTATAGGAAAGCAACAGATTTCTGTGTGTTAATTTTGTATCCTGCAACTTTGCTGAATTCAGATATTAGTTCTAGTAGTTTTGGAATGGAATCTTTAGGGTTTTTTATGTACAGTATCATGTCATCTGCAAATAGTGACAATTTGACTTCTTCTTTACCAATCTGGATGCCTTGTATGTCTTTGTTTTGTCTGATTGCTGTGGCTAGGACCTCCAGTACTATGTTGAATAACAGTGGAGAGAGTGGGCATCCCTGTCTTGTTCCCGATCTTAGATGAAAAGCTTTCAGCGTCTCGCCGTTAAGTATGATGTTAGCTGTGGGTTTGTCATATATAGCCTTTATGATGTTGAGGTACTTGCCGTCTATACCCATTTTGTTGAGAATTTTAATCAGGAATGGATACTGAATTTTGTCAAATGCTTTTTCAGCATCTATGGAGATGATCATGTGGCTTTTGTTCTTCTTCTTGTTGATGTGGTGGATGATGTTGATGGATTTTCGAAAGTTGTACCATCCTTGCATCCCTGGGATGAATCCCACTTGATCATGGTGTATGATCCTCTTGATGTATTTTTGAATTCGTTTTGCTAATATTTTGTTGAGTATTTTTGCATCTACGTTCATCAGGGATATTGGTCTGTAATTTTCTTTTTTGGTGAGGTCTTTGCCCGGTTTTGGTATTAGAGTGATGCTGGCTTCATAGAATGAGTTTGGAAGTATTCCCTCCTCTTCTATTTTTTGGAAAACTTTAAGGAGAATCGGTGTTATTTGTTCTCTATATGTCTGGTAGAATTCAGAGGTGAATCCATCAGGCCCGGGGGTTTTGTTCTTGGGTAGTTTTTTGATAACCAATTCAAATTCATTGCTGGTGATTGGTCTGTTTAGTTTTTCTGTTTCTTGCTTGGTCAGTCTTGGAAGGTTGTATTTTTCTAAGAAGTTGTCCATTTCTTCTGTTTTCCAGCTTGTTAGCATATAGATTCTCATAATATTCTCTTATGATTCTTTGTATTTCTGTGGGGTCCGTCGTGATTTTTCCTTTCTCATTTCTGATTGCGTTTATGTGTGTAGATTCTCTTTTTCTCTTAATGAGTCTGGCTAGGGGTTTATCTATTTTGTTTATTTTTTCAAAGAACCAGCTCTTGGTTTCATTGATTTTTTCTATTGTTTTATACTTCTCAATTTTATTTATTTCTTCTCTGATCTTTATTATGTCCCTCCTTCTGGTGACTTTGGGCCTCATTTGTTCTTCTTTTTCCAATTTCAGTAATTGTGTCTTTAGACTATTCATTTGGGAATGTTCTTCCTTCTTTAAATAGGCCTGGATTGCAATATACTTTCCTCTTAGAACTGCCTTTGCTGCGTCCCACAGAAGTTGTGGCTTTGTGTTGTTGTTGTCATTAGTCTCCATATATTCTTTGATTTCTGTTTTGATTTGGTCGTTAACCCATTGATTAATTAGGAGAGTGTTGTTAAGTCTCCATGTATTTGTGAGCCTTTTTGATTTCTTTCTAAAATTTATTTCTAGTTTTATACCTTGGTGATCTGAGAAGTTGGTTGGTAGGATTTCAATATTTTTGAAATTACTGAGGTTCTTTTTGTGGCCTTGTATGTGGTCTATTCTGGAAAATGTTCCATGTGCACTTGAGAATAATGTGTATCCTTTTGCTTTTGGGTGTAGAGTTCTGTAGATGTCTGTTAGGTCCATCTGTTCTAGTGTGTTCAGTGCCTCTATGTCTTTATTTATTTTCTGTCTGGTTGATCTGTCCTCTGGAGTGAGTGGTGTGTTGAAGTCTCCTAAAATGAATGCATTGCTGTCTATTTCCTCCTTTAATTCTGTTTTCTAAATTTGTTTCACATATGCTGGCACTCCTGTGTTGGGTGCATATATATTTATAATGGTTATATCTTCTTGTTGGACTGACCACTTTATCATTATGTAATGTCCTTCTTTATCTCTTGCTACTTTCTTCGTTTTGAAGTCTATTTTGTCTGATACAAGTACTGCAACATCTGCTTTTTTCTCTTTGTTGTTTGCATGAAATATCTTTTTCCATCCCTTCACTTTTAGTCTGTGTATATCTTTGCATTTGAGGTGAGTCTCTTGTAGGCAGCATATAGATGGGTCTTGCTTTTTTATCCATTCTGTTACTCTGTGTCTTTTGATTGGTGCATTCAGTCCATTTACATTTAGGGTGATTATTGATAGATATGTACTTATTGCCATTGCTGGCTTTAGATTCGTGGTTACCAAGGGTTCAAGGGTTGCTTCTTTACTATCTAACAATCTAACTTAACTTTCTTGTTAAGTTATTGTAAACACAGTCTGATGTTTCTTTATTTCTCTCCCTTCTTATTCCTCCTCCTCCATTCTTTCTATACTAGGTGTTTTATTCTTTGCCTTTAGTTAGTATTTGGATGGTCTGCTTTCTTTGCTATGATTTTATTTTCTCTGGTGACATCTTTTTAGCCTTAGGTGTGCTTCCATCTAGAGCAGTCCATTTAAGATATCCTGTAGTGGTGGTTTATGAGAGGCAAACTCTCTCAACTTTCGTTTGTCTGGAAATTGTTTAATCCCTCCATCATATTTAAATGATAATCGTGCTGGATACAATATTCTTGGTTCGAGGCCCTTCTGTTTCATAACGTTAAATATATCTTGCCATTCTCTTCTGGCCTGTAAGGTTTCTGTTGAGAAGTCTGATGATAGACTGATGGGTTTTCCTTTGTAGGTGATCTTTTTTCTCTCTCTAGCTGCCTTTAATACCCTGTCTTTTTCTTTGATCTTTGCCATCTAAATTATTATGTGTCTTAGTGTTGTCTTCCTTGGGTCCCTTGTGTTGGGAGATCTGTGGGCTTCCGTGGACTGCGAGATTATTTCCTTCCCCAGCGAGGGAAAGTTTTCAGCAATTATTTCTTCAAAGACACTTTCTATCCCTTTTTCTCTCTCTTCTTCCTCTGGTACTCCTATAATGCGAATATTGTTCCGTTTGGATTGGTCACACAGTTCTCTTAATATTCTTTCATTCCTGTAAATCCTTTTATCTCTCTCTGCCTCAGCTGCTCTGTATTCCTGTTCCTGATTTCTATTCCATTAATAGTCTCTTGCATCTCATCCATTCTGCTGTTAAGCCTGTCGATCGCTTGTCTGATTTCTGCATTGTCTTTCCTCACTTCCCTCACTTTCTCCCTCAAGTCTTGCACATTTCTCTGTAGGTCCATCAGCATGGTTATGACTTTTATTCTGAATTCTTTTTCAGGAAGACTGTGCATTTCCATCCCTTCAGGCTCCCTCTCTGGGGTTGTCTGGTTGATTTTGGTCTGAACCATATTCCTCTGTCTTTTCATGGCTATAGAATTTGTCACTCGTAGTTGCCACGTATGTCAGCTGGGCTCTTTAAGACCGCCTCTTGGGGTGCCAAGTCCTCTTGGGTGTAGCTGCACGCTGTGCGCTTTCCTGTGTATTCTGGTTTCTCTTTAAAGAATAGATGTATTTGCTGTGTTTTCGTAGATAAATATAGTGTTGGGAGGAGATTTCTGCCGCCCTGCTCACGCCGCCATCTTCCCGGAAGTCATGGAGGATCAATCTGCAGATCCCAGGTTAAACACCCCGTTATGCGCGGCTCACAGCACCAAGCGTGTGTGTGATGCGGCGGCGCGGGTGCATTTCCCCGGCGCTCAGGGTCCTGGTCACGTCCTCCTCCGGCCGCCTAGTTCGCTCACTCGGGCACCCACACGCCACCATAGTCACGTTTCAGCTCGCCAGCACTTTTCTAAGAGATTTTTGCCTATATTTTTCTCTAAGAGTTTTATGGTTTCATGACTTACATTCAGGTCTTTGATCCATTTTGAGTTTACTTTTGTGTATGGGGTTATACAATAATCCAGTTTCATTCTCTTACATGTAGCTGTCCAGTTTTGCCAACACCAGCTGTTGAAGCGGCTGTCATTTCCCCATTGTATATCCATGGCTCCTTTATTGTGTATTGTTCATATATGCTTAGGTTTATATCTGGGCTCTCTATTCTGTTCCACTGGTCTATGAGTCTGTTCTTGTTCCAGCACCAAATTGTCTTGATTACAGTAGCTTTGTAGTAGGCTTGAAGTCTGGGAGTGTAATTCCCCCTCTTTATTCTTCCTTCTCAGGATTGCTTTGGCTATTCGGGGTCTTTTGTGGTTCCATATGAATTTTAGAACTATTTGCTCTAGTTATTTGAAGAATGCTGTAAGTATTTTGATAGGGATTACATTGAATCTGTAGATTGATTTAGGCAATTTGGCCATTTTGATAATATTAATTCTTCCTAGCCAAGAGCATGGGATGAATTTCCATTTATTAGTGTCCTCTTTAATTTCTCTTAAGAGTGTCTTGTAGTTTTCAGAGTATAGGTCTTTCACTTCCTTCATTAGGTTTATTCGTAGGTATTTTATTCATTTAGATGCCATTGTGAACGGAATTGTTTTCCTGATTTCTCTTTCTGCTAGTTCATCATTAGTGTATAGGAATGCAAGAGATTTCTGTGTATTAATTTTGTATCCCGCAACTTTGCTGAATTCAGATATTAGATCTAATAGTTTTGGAGTGGATTCTTTAGGGTTTTTTATGTACAATATCATGTCATCTGCACTTTCTTTTGCTTTTTAAATACTTTTCCTAAACATTCTGACTTAGTGTTAGTGAGGTTTAGCTTTGACCATAGGCTGTTCCTTCCTCCTGGACAATAGGCTAAGCTCTTACTGCCTCTTACACCCTTCACTGAACTCTTAAGAACTTCCTTATCCTTCACTGGAGCCCTTAGCTTATTCAGTCTTGATTCCTGTCTTCTCTGAAAGGTTTAAAGATCCAGGAACAAAAGGGTTGAATAACTAAGGTATTACTTTAATGAAATAAACAAAATATATTTGAATATCTTAAAGGTATAAATAGAAATTGACCTTCATGTTGTCTAATGAAGTGTGTTGGTATATGTGTGTATAAATATATACCTGTGAGTGTATCTATATATAAATATACATACTATATTTTTAGGATAAAGCATTTTCCTAAATATAACATTTAGGAATCCATTGCTTTCCTGTGTATGACTTGGGTTTCTAGAGAGATCTGCCATCCCTTTTATTTCTATCCTGGCTTATGAATTCCCTTAGCGATATCACTTTGAAATTTATTAGTTTATATATGTAATCAAATGTCTCAGAACACATTATAGAATACTATTTTTTCTTGAGAATAAACAAGAAACCCCAAGCAACTAAAGAAGCATGTTAATGACAAAAGACCTCAGTCTAGAGTGATCCCCAGTTAACAGCCTGCCAATTTAAATAAAACTTCCTGTCCAACAAACTTCCTTTAGACAAAGGCTTGACTAAACAGGTTTGACCTTTCCTTCTTCCTGTCCACTTTCTATTCATTATGATAGAGTTTAAGACAATCAGATTGACATTGAGCATTAGGTCCTCTAAGTTGCTGTTACAGATAAGAAAGAAGAAAAAACAAACCCTCCTCCCCATAAGAGTTCTTTCTGAAGAGAAATGATGAGACGTCTGTCTGCTCCAATCCAATGGTAAGAGTAGGTTAGGGCCAGATTAAAGAGTATATGAAACATCCAAATTTCTTTGCCTCTGCTTTGTGAGCCAGTGTAACTGAGCCAGAGCTATAGTGTCACACCACTGCAACAGCAAATGGTGAAAAGCCCAGTGCCGCTGCTCTGTACCTCTTTATTCCAGCATCTTGGGTGAGGGCTAGCCAGCCAGTTGAAGAATCACTCAGTTACCAGTCAGCTGTGTTTTCAGCACTACATAAAACTCATTTAATTGATTCTTGCTCAGAGAATTGACTAAACTATTTAGCTGATTTACCATGGGTTTCTGGTTCTAAAGTGATGTCTGAAAATCATTATTTAAACTTACTAGGGGAAGAGAGAAACTAATGACTGTGCAATTTATCTTTGCCTGGGAAGTGGAGTAGGAATACCTGACTGATCACATGGACACTGCTGTACATTCTTAGGTACTACCAGTAAAGCAAAGTGACTTGAAAAATAATGACAAAAACTTATCCAAAATGAGATTAAAGTGCAAAAGATGGGTAAAATATGAATACTGTGCATTTCACTTCACTGAAATCCTTGGAAGCAAGAAAGTATTCTTGATTTGATTTCTTAATCCTTTAAAAGAATTAGAACTTTAAATAAATTAGGCTGTTTACCAATAGTAATGTAATGACATCTTTGCATAGTACTGATTAAAACCTTTGAATATTGTTATATATCTTTAAATTACTAATTAAAGGAAGAGTCAAACAAACATATGCAAATGCTTCTTCAGTGCTTTGATAAATAATTACTGAGCAACTATATTGTGCATACTACAAGGGAAAGAACATATGTTGAGCACTGAGAGCTTTATACAAGGACCACTCTACTCACTACAATCCTGTGAATTAATTTGTTTCACCAATTCTTAGAAATGGGTAACCTGAGGCCAAAGAGACTATATAATGGTCTGACATAGCTAATAAAGGTGGACTCCTGATTCAAATTTTACAATTGTCTATTATAAAATCAATGCATTGTTCTATGCACAGTATTCCCAAGGCTAAAAAATTTAGTTTCTGCTCCAAAGGACTCTGAAAACAAAAATGATTAAAAGACAGCTCAAGAGCTATACTAAAGTCCACTAAAAAGGCATAAGATATGCCAAAGAGCTTCATGAGATTAAGTGCAAAAGATGGGTAAAATGTGATAAATGCTTGGGAGGAGAGGTTTATACAATATGAAATTATCAAAAAGGAGGTGGAAGTTGAATGGGACTTGGAAGTAATGGTAATTGGAAAGTTAACTGGTGTTAGAGGTGATATGAATTGAGAAGAGGGACGAAAATATTAATAAAGGGATAATTAAGAGAATTGTTGTAGAAGCAACAATAAACATGTCTCCTTTAAGAGACAGTGAACAATCTACACTAGTTGAGGGAAAAGGTGAAAAAGAATCACGTCAGATTCAATTTCAAAGGTCATGTTATGCTTGGTCACGTAAAGCTTTTCCATGTTAATGATTTGGACACAACCAGTAGAAAAAATGGAACTATTAAAGACCTGTAAGAAAATGATATAATGAGAACAAAATAAAAATTAGTTTGCAGTGGGTGTACAAGGTAAAATGGAAGGAAAAGAAAACCGGAAGGAGGGTAGAGAGGAAGCTGGGTAGCACGTATGCTTGTGATGCTCCGAGATGTACTGGTATGAGCAGGTAGCAACAAGGTGTCGGGACCCGTGGAACATTTTAGACAAGCATCTTCACGTTGGTAAAGACAGAAGGTCCATTATTAAGGGTGTGGGGTTAACATAAGCATTTTTATTAGTCTATATTTTATTTTTAATTGACTATTTCACATGTTTTAATTGTGTATTTCACAACACAAATTGCCACCATCTATTATGCTAACCATGAAGGAATTATAGGCTGAAATCTATTTATAATGCTTTATTGCAATTTAAGTTTTTACAACCTTTCAGCTATCCTTGAAAAATGCTAATTTTTTTTTTTACTGGTGATTTTCTTGGAGGGAGAACACTACAATTAAGTATCATACATTGATATTAAATTTAACGAAAAAGTACATATCATCAGATTTAAAAATAAAAAGCACACACGTTATTCTTATTTTTCTATTGTCACAGATATTTAATTTTCTAAAATATGATCCTATTTTAAAACTTCTAAAATGCCAACTAAGTAATGTTACATCAGGGCTTTTGGGTGCAATAATAAGTGGGTTCTTTGACTTGCACCATTAGATTGTGGGTTAACATTTATTTTACTACCACAAGAAAAATAGTACTGATTTTTGAATGTAGTAATAATTCTCATTATCAAGAGAACCTTCCCATATATAACTCATTCTGTAAAGGGATGTTATTGCTGAATTTATTTTGTAAGGCTTGTAATCTTTATTTTTAAATGTGTTTCATGCTCTTATTTATGAGGTTCTTATCATAGTGGCACTCACATTTTAAATAAGATTTGTAATTTAAACTTCTCTAATCTAAATGTGAGTATGCTACGTGATCAGAAACAGGCAAATGTCTGCTTCCTTGCAATTTCATCTAAAAGTAATAAGATGTGTGTCAGTTATGAAACTTAGCCAAATTTCTGGGTAATGTTAAGTCTCAATTTATGTAGAGCTACTTCATTAGATAAGCAGAGTTCTGAGAAGCCAGACCTCCCAAACCAGCATTTGTAATAAAGAAAAAAGGGCTGTTATAGTAATCCCTTCATTGTTGTAGTGGTAGGATTTTCTGTTTATAATTGTTCTAGTTTTTCTATTTCAAGGGTTTTTTGTTTTTTTTAATAAACACCAGACCAGAAGATATTTCTTATGTTGAAACCGAATAAAAAGGATTTAAAAAGTTGAGAAACGAGGGACATCAGCTAATTACCCTTATCCAAAATAGCTATCAGTTAAGTATTGACCCTGGGAGTTAAAAAAAAAATCCTCCATAATTTCTTTTCTTAACCCATGGTATATTCTGGATAGGAATTGCCAGTCATAAAATAATGATGATGATGATGTAGTCTAATAACTAAACTTAAGGGTTTGTATAGATAGATGGATGTTGGAATTGCTTGAATGAAAAATTAAATACTGTCAGGAAGATGAGATGAGGAATGAGGAAATAATCCACTAATAACACTGGGAATGTTACATTTTGACTGGGGAGTATGAAGCATATTAAATCTATGTACAGACCAAGAGAAAACCACTCATCTTTAAGAAAAAAACAAGATATGATTCTATGTAAGTGATTTCTAATGTCACCCCTCCAACAGCCACTTCTAGAAAGCAGTTTCCTCATTTTTTTTCTAATCTTACCTACAATTTCTGTATTTCTGATGCTTATCTTTATGATGCTCTGTTCTAAAATACAATCATTGCTGGCCCAGCCATTAGACTTGATAAAATGAAATTTATTATACTATACACTTTGATATGTATTGTTATATGTGGAGTAAGTACATTCTCAAAGGCCCTACTAGAGAGACTACCATACATTATCTTTCTCCTCCAGAAGCTTGATTCCATCAAATATGGACATGGATGTAGAAATAGCTGCCTGAATCTTTGTTTTGAAGAGCCAGTCTGCCTGAGTCTATTCTCAGAATAAAAATGGGCTTATAATCCTTCACTGAAGGTCAAAGGCTCCTAAAAATGCAGAACCCTGACTATTGCATCTCAAGATAACAAAATATGAAGACCAAAAATGCCTATTGGTCTGACAACCAAATTATATTTGACATTAAAAAATATCTTTTCTCCAAATATTGCCTTGAAAGTTAACGACATATTTATTATTATCAAATTTAAGTTTGCCATTTTGAGTATTCCTCAGTGACCCCATAGACACATGGTATCTATGTCTTTGTAACTTGGCTGTCCCTGAACCTATTATGAGGAATGTGGCTTGCTATGCAGAGTGCATGAGAGAGCCTAGCATCTGTGATCACACACATATTCATGACGCTTTGTGCTTGCACTTTGAAGTGAGTTATACCTGAATCTGGACACTGGAGAAGCTCCCTATGGATAATAATTCATTCTACATGCTGTGATGGATAAGGCCAAGTTCAAGTGATGAAATACACTGCAGAATCTTAAGAGTCCTTCTTTGAAATGCTTATATCTTGACAAAATATTTACCAGTAAAATTCTTAAATCAAAAAGTCAGTCGTAATACCCTCTAGGTCCATCTGTGTTGTTGAAAATGGCAGGATTTCTTTCTTCTTTATGGCTGAATAATATTCCATCGTGTATATGCACCACTCCTTCTTTATCCATTCATCTACTGATGGGCACTTTGGTTGCTTCCATATCTTTAGCTAGTAGTACAACATGGATAATATAGCCAATGATTCTGTAACATCTTCCTATGTTGACAGATAGTAACTGCACTTGTGGGGGTGAGGATTTAATAATATGAGTAACTGTTAAACCACTACATTGTATATTTGAAACCAAAATAAGATTGTATATCAACCATTCTTCAGTTTAAAGAAAAAGAAGTCATTCAGAGATCAATTAAATGCAGCATATTATATTAGAACATATAAAATCTAGAAATCTAATTCACAACAATTTAAATTAGGGTGCTGAGTGACAGGAAAAAAAGGATTATGATATTCAACGTACTGTACCAGCTGATTCAATGTACTGATATTCAGCTTTTTTTTTAAATCCCTTTTACTTGGTTCACTTAACTTTCCACCCCATCCCCTCTGGCAACCACCAGTTTGCTTTCTGTATTTATGAGTCTGTTTCTGTTTGTTTGCTTGTTTTGTCTTATTTTGTTTTGTTCATATAAGTGAAATCATATGGTATTTTTCTTTCTCTACCTCACTTATTTCACTTGGAATAATACCCTTGAGATATATACCCTTGAGATACATCCATGTTATCGCAAAGAGCAAGATTCCATTCTTTTTTATGGCTGAGTAATATTCCATTGTGCATGTATATGTGTGTCTCTGTGTGTATTACATCTTATTTATTCATCCATGCATTGATGGACACTTAGGTTGCTTCCATATCTTGGCTCTTGTAAATAGTGCTGCAATAAACATAGAGTTCTGATACCTTTCTGTAGTGATTTTGTTTTCTCCAGAGGTAGAAGTACTGGGTTCTATGATATTACTATTTTTAATTTTCTGAGAAACCTCCTTACTGTTTCCCATAGTGTCTGCACCATTTTACATGCCCACCAACAGTGCATGAGGGTTCCCTTTTCTCCACATCCTTACCTACATGTGTTATATCTTGTCTTTTTGATACTAGCCATTCTAACTGGCATGAGGTGATATTTCACTGTGGCTTTGATTTTCATTTCTTAGATGATTAGTGGTGTTGACCTTCTTTTTATGTATCTGTCAGAAATCTGTGTGTCTTCTTTGGAAAAAATGTCTATTAAAGTCCTCTGACTATTTTTTAATGGATTATTAATTTTTTCAGTGTTGAGTTGTTCATACAATTATTTATATATTTTGGATGTTAGCCCCTTATCAGATATATTATTTGCAATACCTTCCCCCATTCAATAGGTTGTCTTTTTGTTGATAGTTTCCTTCACTGTGCAAAAGCTTTTTAGTTTGATGTGTCCCACTTATTTATTTTTGCTTTTGTTTCCCTTGCCTGGAGAAACACGTCCAAAGAAAAACTGCCAAGGCTGTTATCCAAAGAGTTTTCTGCTTATGTTTTCTTTTAGGAGTTTTGTGGTTTCAAGTCTAAATTTAGGTCTTTAACCCAATTAGAACTTATTTTTGTAAATGGTATAAGAAAGTGATCCAGTTTCATTCTTTTGCCTGTCTGTCCAGTTTTTCCAGCACCATTTATTGAAGAAATTATCTTTCCCCCATTGTATATTCTTGCCTCCTTTGTCATAGATTAATTGACCAAATGAGCATGGGTTTATTTCTGGGCTCTCTATTCTATTCCAGTGATCTTGTGTCTGTTTTTGTGCTGGTACCACACTGTTTTGATTACTATAGCTTTGTATTATAGTTTGAAACCAGGGTTGTGATACGTCAAGCTTTGTACTTCTTTCTCAAGATCTTTTTGCTTATTAGTGGTCTTTTGTGTCTGCCTTCTTATAATATACAAATGGATCATCCTAAATTATATCTCACAATCAGTCCAGTTTTCAACATAAATCACAATAAGATCCCCTAAAGCTTAACCAAAACAAGGAAAAGCAAATAGTAATGTCTCTAACTAGGAACATCCCTTACTATTTGTTACATGAAATGTAAATTTACCTATATATAATATTTTGCTTTGAATTAACTGCTTCATAATATTTAATCTTAATCTCACTGGCAAACATTACAATTCTTCAGTGCAGGAATTGTGTCTTTATTTATCCAACAAACATGTATATTTCTCTTTTTCCCCATGCTAAATGAACAGTGCAGATTATACAGATGAAGTTCAATAAGGAATTATTAGTTGGGTTTTCCTATATGATATTTGACTAGGCTGAGACAAAACTTTCAAGGATTGACGAGTGGAATCAAGATGTAGTACCTCACTTAAAGAAATGTATGATCATTCTTAATAATGTATAAACAAACCCAAGATAATCTGTTTTCATTACTCTTCTATACTATTACTTTTAATTACGAAAATGCAATTGATTTTCTTAAATATATGGGTGAATAATTCTCAGAGTTAATGAGGACAGTTATTTTTTCTTCACTTTTCTTTCTAAAGCTCACAAATCACACAGACGTACAGACAAAGTTGTGTCTCACCGAGGGACTACAGATCCACTGTGTTATACAGATAAAAAAATTAGACTGTCAAACCTCACTTACAAACAGCAGAGGGCATTCAACCAAAAATGAATGGGCCAAAACTTGAATAGTCTGAACAACAAAATAAGTAACAATAGGATTGTACTATAATCCAAAGAATAAATTACATATTCATGAGTCCACAGTGATACAAATAGATGATGAAACAAACAAACCGGGGGGAAAGACAGCTCTTTCTTCAGTGAAGAATTCTAATTAGTAAAGGTTGAATGAATGAGGGAAATTAGAGGAAATTACTATTAGAAGACCATAGTAATAACCCCTGCAAGCAAGGTCCTGGGGTGAACACTAAATTAAAGAGAAACAGGAAATCTGCAGAGCCTCAAAATACCTCCCTCAACAGAATTATTAATTTCTGTGGTAGTTTTAACATACATCTACAAGTTTTTTGATATTTCTTTCTAGAAGGTGAAGCTAATACTTCCTTTCCTTGAATGTAGGTTGGACTTAATGATAAGATTCCAAAGAATAGATTTTGAAAGGGAAAAGTGGCAACTTTAACAAATCCTGGCAGGCACCACCTTAACCAAGTGATCAAGGTTATTATCATTTATAATAAAACATTGGTACCATGAATCCTCTCAGGTGATGATGAGAACACATCTCTTTGTAGTCTTCACAAAAAATCTGTGACCAGAGTCTCATCATGAGAAAACATCAAAGACAAATTGAGGGATGTTTTACCCAGTATGTGGTAACTCTTCAAAAGTATCAAGGTCATGAAAGACAAGAAAAGGCTGAGAGACTGTCACAGGTGGGAGGAGACTGGAGATGTGACCACTTACTGCTGTGTGATGCCCAGCCTCGGACAGTGGGACAGCAAAAAGACATAGGGAAAATTGGAAAGTTGCAAGTAAAATCTATAGTTGGGTAAACAGTGTTGTATCAGTGTGACTGCCTTAGACTTGATCATCCTACCATGCAGATGTAAGATACAAGCCTTGGGGAATAAGAGAACCCTTGGCACCATCTTTGCAACTCATCTAAAGACTAAAATTATTTCAAAATAAAAAGATTTTACAAAGCTGGAAGGAATCTGATGTGAACTATCGTTTAAATTCCCTGCCTTTGAAGGTTACATGTCATTCATTCATTTGTTCAATCATTTATTCCTAGGATGCAAGCTCCATAAGAGCAAGGAATTTATCCGGTTTGTTTGCCATGACAGCCCCAACATCCAGGTATATCTGATAAAAGGATTTCTTTTTATTTGAACTAAAAAAAAGATTTAGTGAATTGGACCTTACATCTTAAGAGTAAAATAATGACCATACATCAGCAAACCCTGCAATACCAAGGGTGTTTTGACCATTATTTTAAAGCTATCCAATTCTCATAAGCCATTTCTCATCTTCCTAGTTTGGGAGAAGTGAGATGAATTTACTGACAAAGGATCAAATTGTGCCTTGCTTCAAGGTTTTTTAATCATCAAGTTAGATACCTCCTTCCAAAGATTTAAAGAACAGCTAAGTGGCCTAGGGCAATAGACAACCAATCTTGTAGAAAGTGGTCTGGAGCTCATTCCCAATCACCAGGAACTTGTTAAATGATGTGCTCTGTGGCTGATGGAGGTTTCTGAGTTAACACTTTGCAGGAAGTTGACAGGGCACAGGTTACACTCTTGCTTTATCTTCAAGCAGGTTTTGGGAGGAAGGGAAAAACTGGAGGAAGATTACAGACACCTCTGGTGAGAATTCTTTAAATGTGAGAGAATTTCACCCTGCTGTCAGAAAGCTTCATTCCTGACACTTTCCTCTATCTAAACAGAATCATCTTTGGAGCATAAATATGACAGGATATGACTTCTCAGTCACAGAAAAGCTAACTATTAGTAAAGTGATTCAACCCCTGTAATCCAACACAACAAGAAAAAGAATATTCTGATCCACATTCAAAATGTGCTACTTTCGAGCCAGGACATAAATAATGAGTCTGCTGAGTAACTGAATTGGCCAAAATAAATAATATTGTCTCTTCTGCTTCTTACCTCTCCAAATATATATATATAATTCTTGATGAAAAGCAAAGAGAATGTGCCATATGGATTTTTTTGTGTGCTAATCTCATAAAATTACAAATAAAACTTTCACAGAACCATAACATCTGCTCCAGCATTACCCTGGAAAAAATTTGTCTTTACAGAATAATGTGAGGACATACATCTTAATGACCAAGTCGCCTTCCACATTTGGCATTCATATTGCCTCTGAGAGGGCTTGGAGAACATCAGCAATAAATGCCAGATGAGGAAAACAAGTGTCTGCGTAGAAAAAGGCTTTCTTTATGTTAATGATAGTTTTATCAAAATTGAAGTATAGTGCTATTAATTTGTTCATAAGGATCTATGGTGAAAAATTTTTAATACACATTTTTAAAGAAACAGATAGTATATCTGAATGTGGAATGGCATGTCCAAGGAGTTTGACCTTTGCTTTCAAACTGGAGCTATTTGAAGTCTGTCAAATTAGAAGTCCACTGACGGGTCAGAAATGAGCCTGGGGCCTGATATACCTTTCTTCGATTGCCAGGACTACTTCCACAAAGACAGATCACACCTAAATATCTCTCAGAGGTAACTACACACTTCCATTCCTGTTGCTACCACCCTGGTGCAGGCCATCATCTTCCTCCTTGTCTCCAATCTTGCTTACATCCATGTCGTGGTGTGCTGGTATACCAGCTCAAAAACAACAACAACAAAACCCTTGTGGTGTTTGCCAATTTCCAAGTTGTATATCCTCCCACCATGTCCTATTTTAAGCTACCTACAGTTTAAAAACCAGTTAGCAAAACCATGAATATTTAACAATTGGCTTTCTCGCACCAGTGTGAGTTACCTCCATGCCACTGCCTCCCTACATTATGCCATGAGCCCATGACCAGTAATTTCCTTGATTAAAATCCTTCAACAGCTCCCATTTCTTTGAGCACTAAGTGCCAAATCCCTCATGAATTTGCAGGGCTTTCCATAATGTGGCCCATGCCTACCTCTCTAATCTCACGTGATGCCCCTCTTTAATGACACACCAGCCGTATTTAATTTTTTTTTCAGTTCCTTAAATTTTGATGTCTCCGGGCATTGGGCCATTGAGTATGCAGCTCTCTGCTCTCTTCATCTTGATAGCTTGTACCTTTCCAACTATCAGCTTAAACATTTGTTATCCAAGAAAACCAAAGTTAATTAGGTGTTTGTAATATATACTCCCACAGCTTCTCTCACATCAGAAAACACCTCAAAGTCCATCAGGATTACTTGTTTAATTACCTTTCTATCCTCAGAACTAAAAGCTTTCTGAGGACAAGAAAGGTCCCATACTTTGAGACCATCACTTTATTTCCAGGGCCTAGAAAAAGTTCCTCCTACCTAGTAGGTCCTCAAATACGTACTAAATAGTGAGTAAACAGGGGTTTTCATCCCACATTCCCTCTCCTTAAGTATAGGTGCATATTTATAAATAAAAGACATTCACACTTATATTCAGAGTTATAACTTTATGAATTAGAGTCAAGAAAATTCCAAAAAATGAAGTTCTCCAATTCCTAACGGAAAATATGGTTTAAAAGGTAATATATTCTGAAAGCTAAGGTTTTATGAAACCAAAAGACATATAGCTTATGGTAATGACTGAAAAAATGTCACCTTAAGGAGGCATTCTGAGGGTAAAACAAATAAGAACACATTCTTTCCTGCTCTAGGGTGCACACTTTTGAATCTTGGTTCACAGCTTGGAACTCAAGATGAATTTTTATAAACTTGTCAGAGGAGATACACTCTAGATCACTGCATTAATGAAGTCTGACTAGATGATCTTCAAGTTTACTCTCAATTCAAGGGTTCTAAGGTTCCATAAAATACATATGAGTGGTGGGTGGTGATAGAATTGTATAGTCCTCTTCTGCATCCGCTTAGTTTTTTGTCCTGGGGCCCTGGCTATGACTTTGCAAGTTAGAAGAAAATATCCAAATGGGGACACACATCCACGGAGCTGTGCCCAGAAAGAAGATAAAATAATAAGATAGCACAGTGAGAGTATTTTAGTGAATAAGCCATCAACTCCTTATCTCATGTTGGTGCTGGAAAAAAATTATCTTTAGAGATTTAAGGGACTAAAGCTGTATGTAAAAACAAAACAAAATGCTTAAAATATTGACAGTTCCTTAAATTACTGACCGAATTCTTAAGCCATATAGATTCCTAGATGTGGTTTTCAACCAAAAAAAACCTAGAGCAGTTTATAAAGAATGCCTTATAAATATTAAAGTGTATTTTTGAAAGCTCAACTAAAATTATAACCCCAGAAATAAGAAACAGTCCTTCATTCTTTCATGATACAAGTGCTGAATACTTTATATTAGGACTTAAGTTTAGCTCTGCAGGTGGTGATGGGAGTGTACATTTGAACATGACACAGTCTGTGCTCTCAGAGCATTCACGGTATAGAAGAAATGAACACATGTAAATACTTGTACTTCTGAGTGATGAGTATTGTCATAAAGGTATGTGTGGGCTACTGTTCAGGAACGGGGTGAATGCCACCTGTTCTCCTCTAATTAGTTATTTAAATGGCCACAGAATGTTTTCAACTAGATCTCAGGTTATCCATTTCCTCCCTCAAATTTTAACATACAGGAAACACTGTTACATTAAATGTGTACATTGAATTTAAGTTGTATCACATTTTTAAAAATGTTTAAAAGTGAAAAAAAAAGTTTATATCGAAGTAAGGAGATAACAAAGTGAAAAAAAAATAACAACAAATAACAGCCAAATCCTTCCTGGGCAGGTAACTGTATGAATGGGGAAATACATTGCAGATATATTAGATGAGTGATGTTAGAAAGGTACATTTTCCTCCAGCGATTGGGTTTTGGCTAGGCCAAGTTTGGGGTGGCACGTGGGAAAGGGAATAGCACTGTACAACGCAAGGAAAGCCTGGAAAGATTTGGGAGTTTCCAAGGCAAATCCAAGAATGAGGAAAGCAAAAATGAAAGAGGGAGAGAAGATGGAAAAGTAGGGAAAAGCTGCTCAGTATATACTGTGAGCCTCACCCTCAAATACCTGAGAATTCAGGAATTTTCATCTTGAATTTGAAAAAAGGGGGTGCCCCTTAATGAATTGTAAGTTACAGCAGGGCTGGATCAGGAATGTGCAACCTGTGCCATCAGTCACCCCATGTATCACTTAATGCTCTGCAGTTGCTGCCTTGAAATACTTAATAACCTTTGAAGGTGTGTTTTGCAAGTGAAGTCCAGTGGGACAGTGGACCTCACATGGAGCACGTGTGTGAAGCACAGGAGACATGTGCAAGTATGCATGTCTGTCATTTCTTGCCACATCATTTGCAAAGAGTTGTCTCAATGTTCTGTGAGTATAGAAATCTGCTGGACCTACCATGAGCAAGAGTTCAGTATGTTGGGTCTACTACTGAGTAAGTGGGGACACTGACAGCCCCTAGAAGACTCACTTTCAGTTCAAACAAAACTTCCTTCAAATGCAGAAATGCCATTCAAGAAACAAATGACCAAGGTGTCCTGTCGCCCATCTTCTTACTTGCATTGCTTCTAGTGTTAGCTGGTCACTTATGCCAAACACGTTGACATCCAAAGAAAGAGAAAAGTCAGGTGGTGCATGGTTCCTTTTCTTTAATTCATCCTTACTCATCAGTAAGCCTGAAAGAGAGGAGTGTTGGTACAATGTGCACATACCCAGAAGGGAAGTAGAAGCAGTTCAGTTAGTTCTGTGCAGCATTTCCATGTTGTAGTCATAATTGAATATATGTGCACGTACAAGTTACAGAATACAAATGGTGCAATATCAGTGATTCTTCATACTAATCACATGCTATCACCTTTGCATTTAAAGCTGGCATTGTACATTATAAAGATGGATAGTAAAGTTCATCCTAATAATTTAAATTTTTAATTTTACTTAGAACAATAATAACAAATAAGAAACATCATGACAAGTTGAGACCAAGTCTTCAGATGAAAAGGGAAAGCTTTATATTTTAGTAAATCTAACACTTTTTCTTGCTTTTTTGAACAAAAGGTCCCATATTTTCATTTTTCGCTAGGCCCCACAAATTATGCAGCTGGCCCTAGCTATATATATATAATTATGTATATGAATGACAGTAAGACAGAGGAAAGGATGGATGGAGGGAGGCAGAGAGAGGTCTAGAAATCACATGCAAACGTATGCAGGTGGCTCTTCAGCTTGGAATAGTTTTCTTTTTCAAGCTCTGGTTAATGAAGTTCTTGCAGATGATAAAACATTCTTTAGATTGATACTGATAAAAATTATGAACTCATTGTGCTAATTATGTATATTTCAGTATTTTTTTAAAGTAAAATACATATGTATACATACATATGTATATAAGACCTTGATAATATTGTCACCATTGGGGATTTTAAAAAATATTCAGCTGATATCTGTTGAGTCTACCCTCACAACATATCAAAGGATCTGAGTATTTCTCCCCACCTCTGCCAAGACCAAGCCACCATCATCTCCCATCTGAACTATCACAATGGCATCTTAACTGGTTTCCCTGATCCTACCCCTCCCAACTACATATCTTTTAGCACAGCAGCTGGAAGGATACTTTCAAAATTTGATTTAGATCATGCGGTTCTTGCTCAAGACCCTTAAATGGCTTCCCTTCTGTGTGGAATAAAAGCCCATTTCTTAGATTGGCTTCAAGCTTCTACAAGATCTGGCACCTGTACTTTTCTGACCTCATCTCTTACACCTCTCCTACCTCCATTCCTCACTAGCCATGTGGACTAGCTTGCTGTTTTTTCAGTACCCCAGTCTTGCTCCTCCTGGAGCCTTTCACACAGGCTCTTCCCACTTCTCTGAGTAGTCTCCACCCTAATATCTCAACGTTTTGCCCCCTTACCTCTCTTTGTGGGGTCTTTTCCATTCACTCTATTTCAAAATACAACTCCAACACCATTTCCCCTCTCCCACAAGGCATTCCCTCTTCCTTTTTTCATGCAGTGTGGTTTTTCCCACAGCACTTAGCACCACTCAGGACATTACATGTCACTCATTTTTATTTTAAATTGTCTGCCCCTGGAATGTAATCCCCCTGAGGGCAGGGGCTTCTTTCTGTTTTGCACTATTCTGTATCCCCAGCATTTAGAATAGTAACTAGCACTTCTTGGGAACTCAATATAAATATCTATTGAATAGAGGAATAGTGAACACTGGGTGATTTACGGGCATACTGTAGGTGATTGTCTCCAAGAAGACTGGCCTCCTGGGTTGTGACTTTGGGGTGACAAATGTTCAGTCCTGGGTATCATTGTGGCCTATTGTTTTTCTTGGTTCTTCTTTTTTTTTTTAATTTATCCCCATTGAATATCTTAACCTTAATTGTCCTTATCCCTTGTCACTGGAGAGTGGTGAGGTGCAGAGTGCCATGCTGCAGATACTTCAGAGATTTTAGAGAAGCTGTCAGAGGCTTGTATCCAGCAGCTTAGTTAAGCACTTGCCCTGATTAACACCTTTGAGTATTCCCAGCATGTCTATGGTTTTTTTTTTCTGGTCTTGACTTTCCTTGGGATTCTTAATCCAAGTGACCTCTTCTGCTTCTGAGGTGCATTTGAATAAGTTAGCCACCGAGCTTCAATATTAATACACTTTCCTTAGTTCAAGCAATTCTAATCCTACTTTATCAGCCTTAGACTAGCTGTTAATACTAGGGACCTAATATCATTTCCAATATACAATTATCTTTAGAAAATTATAAATGTGTCAAAGGGCTTATTGATATATTTTTAAATCTATTTGATCAAAGTAACTTCTTCTAGAAACCAAACTGTGTATTTTTCAGAATTCTCTTCATTGCAAATAATAGAAAATGATCTCAGAGAGTTTAAAAATAAACTGAAGAAACAGGCGTAAAGATGGCTTCTGGAATATCTGTATTCAGGGATTCAGCTGATACTATAAGATTCTCTCCCTGACTCTTTCTTCCTTCAAGGCAGTTCTCCTTCATGTAGTATGCAAGATGACAATCTCTGACTCATATCCTGTCAATTTATCAAGCTTAGTGGAAAGAGAGAGTTTCACTAACATTTGTGGTGGAAAGCCTGGGGAGAATCGTCCTGACTGAGATCACATGCCACAGGCCTGCCAGTCTCTTTGGCTAAAAGAGAGCATACTCTGATTGAGGTCTATGACCACCACGACCACCCCTGAGATAGATGAATGGACTGAACAGGGTTTTCTCAACCACAGAACCAGAGGAAAGAGTGCTTCTTATACTGGGAAGGTCTGCCATACCACTCACTGTAAGCAATCATAAAGAATTCAGTGGACTATTACTTACAATAACTATTCTATGTAAGTTTTATGGTTAAGATCTCTAGAAAGAGAGTGGCAAACAGAAATTAGGAGGCATGATTTGGTAGTGGGATGGGTACCCAGAATGCATTGGATGCCTTCTCTTTCTAACAGACAATGCTCACAAAACTACATGTGACTACACATGTCTCCTCTTCAGTCTTTGAAACAACCCTGTGTGGTACATGTTAATATTCTTCCTTTATGTTTGAGAAAGCAAACTCACCTAGGTCACAAGCTTGGTCACACAAGAATCAGCCCAATTTTGAACCGAGATCTAATTCTGAAAAATGCATGCTTTTCAACATACGATAATGTTCTTACTTGGAAAATTTTGGTGCCCATGCAAAGTAGAGGTTTTCATTTTGTTTTGTTTTCCCTCTTCCTTTCCTCCAAGAAAATAAACATGTTATCTGTTAGAGGTCAACTTTGAGAAAATGATCCATTCCTAAGATCCTGGAGCATGGATCCTAGAAAGGCTGGGATCATCGACACTGAAAACAGCAAGAAGAACAGGAAAGGTTTTTGGCTTAGAATGGAAGATTTCCTTTTCCACTATTAATCATAACATAAAAGAATGGAGTTTTGTGGGATTTTCAATTTCTATATGTAATCAGCAAAGTTTTTATTTGTCATGGATTTTGTATTAATTAGTTGGTATGGAAAGTCAAACTGTGTTACTTGCATAACAACTTTATTGAATTTTTACTATGGGCTAAGCATTAAAAAAAGAAACCAAAGACTATAAAATGCCTAATGAATCAGAAAAGATATAACCCAGTGTTAAAGATAAATAAAGGAAAGTACAAAAGAAAAGACCAAAATTCAGCTAAACCAACAAGCTCTCACACAGGCAACCTCATGTACTTCGATGGTTCTCATTCTCCTAAATCTAGAGGAAGAATGTGTCAACAGCCAAGTGCAGCTCTTGTTCTTCCTCCAACGAAATCACGAGAGACTATGAACTTGTGGTTTCTGTCCAGATGAAAACTTCCCATGATTATGTTCCCGACATTTTACTGTATAAAAAGAAAAATACAATTTCTCTACAGAAAAACAGGATTTCAAAATTAAAACTGGAAGAGTGAATAGTTTAAAACACACAATCTCTCAGTTATTTGTAGTCATCTTTAATGACATTTAGTTGGAGCCACTAAAAGGCAAAGCCCTTAATTTTTAGTTTTTCATTAAAAAAAATAGTATCTATGTGTAACAGTCCAGAAGCCCCAAAGGGAGCTTGATGTAGTTGTTCAACCCAGAAGAGAAATCATCATTATCCACAAATATTCATGTAGCAAAACCTGCACAGTTACTCAATTCCTACAGAATTAAGTCCGAAACCTTAGACTGACATGTTTGGGTTTCTCTGTTCAGGTTCCTATTTACCTTTATAACTTGTTCAAGCCAGGCCTTGCTATTTCCAGTGGCATGCTGCTTTTTGCCTCTGTGCCTTTACATACACTTATTCTTTGGGGCAAAAGTATCTTTCATACTTTTAGAATTAACAATCTAATGCATTCTTCAAATTTTAACTCAGACACAATTCAGAGTAGTTACCGAAGGATAAAATTTGACCAAATGTCTATTCTCCCAAACCTGTTTTTCAAAAAAGTTTTGGATACCCGTATTATAGCTCTTTTATTACATAAATTCCCATTAATTAGATTAAATCTATTTAATGATTTTAAATTTTATTTAGTTTTGGGTCATTAGCTGCAAATTTCTCAAGAGCCCTGCTTTATTCATCTTTATGCTCTCCAACTCTAAAGGTGCCTGTGTATCTTGTTCCAGTAGATGTCCAATTAATAATTGGTTAATTCATTATTTTCCTGGACTCTTATTATATACAAAACATGACTCAAGATAAAAAGAGACATAAATAATGCCTCAGACCCCAGGAAGTTTGTAATCTGCTTATTCTTTTGGACAAAAGTATTTTTCACACTTTTAGGACCAGCAAACAAATGTATTCTTCAAAATTTAACTGAAACAAAATTCAATCTATATTTAAAGTTACTCACAACCTACATATATATTAGTCTGTAAATGATCTAACAATACCAAATATTAAATGTAATTAATTAAAATCAATTAAAAACAAAATATTAAAATAGCTATACAATACATGAGTAGCATATGCAAATATCTACAGAAAATATTCCATAATTTTAATTGACTTTAAACCAAGGATTTTTTTCAAACTCATACCTCCTCCCAAGTATCATTAAACCTGTAGAAACTTCTAACAGCTTCTTCTTAGAGTCCCCTCAGGAGAAGAGTAAGGAATTGGTGCCAACTGCTACTCCATCTCAACTAGGACAGCTCTTTTATTTATTTTCTGTGCTGGAGTTTTACGTAGGCTTTTTTCCACAAGAAAGTAAAGATACTTTGAAAATGATTCTTATATCTGATATATGGAAGTACATGTAAGACTCAGAATTAGCCCCAGATGAAAACAGAAAATTAGGTAGACTGGACCATCAGAGATCACAAACGTCCCTTCTTTCTCCTGCTCCCCACGTCAGCATAACCTCTGCAGTCACTGCCAGCCTTTTGTGCAAATAAGCTAACCCCTCCCTGAATAGGTAGGAGATGCTCCCCAAACCCTGCCTTTATGAATTGGGTCCTGGACTTCCCATCCCATCTCCTCCCCTTGCCATGGTCAACACTAGTTTCAAATCTGTACTTGATTACCTCCATTTCTTGCCTACTAACCTTTACACAACCTTGGGTTTGATGCTAAGCAGATGCTTCCTCCAGCACTCACTGTTCAGGTCTTGTTTCCTAAATCATTCCAGGTAAAACTCCTGCTTTGGTCTCTGACTTCACACTGGTGGCAGTCCAGATTACCAGTATCAAGTAGAAAATCAGACATCAGCAGGACCTTGATTAGGCCCATGCCATTAGCTTTTCACAGAGGTCCCAGCTTCTCTTTTATAGAGATTCTTATAAATTTTACAGAAAATGGATTTTGGTGGCAGTTAAAAGCACTGCTGGAAGTTTGGGCTCCACAGGCCTATCTGCCAGCACCAGCAGAATTGATTTCTCTGACATGCCATATCCTCCAAATTCACATGGAAAATGTACACACTGTCACCTACCACTTCATTTTCATCATTCTTTTTCACAGTAATATCTTAAATATAAGGCTTTATTTAAACATGGTACAGTTCTCAATTCTAGAAACCATGAAGCATGGGTTTTAAAATGGGGTCACATAAGTTAAAATACAGCCAGAAAGTAGAAAATCTAATTGACAAGATTGTCAAACCCTTATATGAGGTTAAAATACCATGTGCCATAACAAGCCTACTCAGGTGTCGTAAGTACTGTCGCACAGTTTTAAACACCCCTTACAGCATTATGTACTTCAGGTAGAGAGAGTTGCCAAGAAACAGCCATGCCGATCAGGTTTGTGTCTTGTGGAAACACATTTCTCCTGGACCTGATATCTGATGCAAGATATACAAGTACCACAGGCTGGTAGATGAAATGGGCTGGACACAAACGTGTAGAAAGAGAGAAAGCTGGAAAAGAGACACAAAAATAGAAGCTGAAAGAGCATGACCACCAAATTCCTAGAAGTCAATCCAGTATGTAGCCTTGTAGTACTCTAGGATGGTGAGAATCCTTTTGAGGTGTGGTCACCAAGGCCTCAGGCAGTCTGGTAAGGTGGGAAAACCTCTGTAAATAATCCCAACAAAATAGGATAACTCTGACACGCACTGAAGAAGGAACTATATATGCAGCTTTAAACCACATATATAGCTTTAAAAATCATGGTGAATTAGAGGAAATAATCTCATAAAAGTAACTTCACATAGAGAAACCACAAAGTACAATTTTTTAAGGAAAAATTTGTGAACTTAGGACTCAGTTATCTGAACATATCTATTTCCTTACAGTCCTTACAGTTCTTGAATGTTCCTCTCTTCCTTCCTTCATCCTCTCCTTCCCTTCTACCTCCTTAAACAAATGCTTATTAAATTCAAATTCTAGGTCAGGAACAGTTCATATTTTTATGTACTGTTTCCCCAAAGTAACAGTCCAGCCCACAATCCTGAAAAGCAATGAGTATACTCAATAGGTCTTGAAGTCATACAGTGCAGGATTGATTCTGACTCTGTAGCCTTGAACAAGGTACTTAATTCTTCAGGTGCTATATCCTCATCTATAAGCTAAGAATGATAGTTACATATCTGTTTCCTAGGTTTGTGGTACATATTAAATGAGATAATCCATGTAAAGGATTTAATATTACACCTGACATATAGTAATTTCTCAGTAAATTTAGGCTATTTTTACCATTATTGTTTGTAAGATTCATCATGGCTTCACTTTAAACTATCTATGGACTACCCACCAAGGCTGAGCTGACCTTTTTCCAGGGTCCCATAATATCCTGTGTGTGTTGACACAGAGATGCATCACCCAGACCCCCTACAAGAAAGGACTTTCTCCCCATTTTACAGGGAGTGTGGCCATCAGGCCTTCTGCTCACAGCTTCGAA
This sequence comes from Smutsia gigantea, assembly GCA_032199065.1. NCBI lineage: Eukaryota > Metazoa > Chordata > Mammalia > Pholidota > Manidae > Smutsia > Smutsia gigantea. The sequence continues at coordinate 441,001 of JAVSCE010001413.1, read as the reverse complement.
GTCTACATTAGCTGCATAGAGCAATCTCAGCCAAGGTCATGCCTTTCCTAGGGCAGCCCACATCCAGCCACTGGGCAAAGTAAGAGATACAAACACCCAGCCTGACATGGGACAGCTCTGACGGGCAATACTTGCTTCAGAATGTGCCGCTAGATTGGATAAAACTTTGACATCAGTTTGACTTACTCTCTGTCCAGTCCTGCTCTCTGCACACACATCCTTTCATGAGTGTTCACCCTAGTAAACATCTTGCACCCCGACTGTGTCTCAGTACCTGCCTCCAGACAACCTGTACTGAGACCACTCCATGGCTGTATTCTATTAGTTTACTTCTCTAACTCCCTGACTAGGCTGTATGTTCCTTGAGGACAGGGAAAATCTTACTTAGTCCTGTATGCCCAATGTCTAGCACGTGGTGATTGAATAAAAGACGCTCAGTCAGGAGTTGTTCATTGAATGAATGGAAAAATAAGCAAGGGGTCAACTTGAAAGGAAATTTTGAAAAAATGTGTTCAGAAAAATTGAATCATCATAAAAATAATTATTATGTTTCATGTTACGTTAAGGTGCTTCCCGTGAAGGAGGTAGAAGTTCTTTTATAAACTGCATCTACAAAGGTAGAGGAAGCAAATTTTATCAGTGAACTCAACACTGCTCTGGGTAGAATCCTCTTAACCTTTTACCAGCTGCAGAAACTTGGTTTTTTTATTCTTTGCAGTGCTTACTTCATATAGAGAATCAAATAATGAACAATGTATGTACGACATCTGGTGGCTCCAGATAATGTTACATCACTTGACTGGAGTCTGAGCCCCAGAGCTTGGTCGCATCAGGCCGACCCTTTTCTTGCACTGAAATCCTCCCCAAGATTAACATGGGAGGATGGGAGCCATCAAATTTAGCAAAGATGCCAGTTATGATGAACATAACAACCCTATTCTTTAAATCCTTTGATTTATATCATCTTCAGAATTAATAATCATTCATCCAATTAAATGCTTTTGGTCTGGGCCTCTGGCCAATTCTATGTCACAGGAGGCGATAAGACCCATTAGCTATAAACCTTAAATTAACCAGCATCAGGCCCAAGGGATGTATGTGGCCTAATTGAGCCACCTCCCTTCTAACTCCAAATCCTCATGACTGATGCTAGGAAATATCTTCCTTAACTGCTGCTGTTACGGTCAGCAGAACAGATTCAAATGTTATGATTAATATAGCTTAAGATCTCATCATATTTTTCTCAACCACTGGTGGATTAAAGTTACGTTTTAAAAATCTATGCAAATATTATGTGACCTAATACAAACATGCAAACATAAAGCATCTAGAGGTAGGAAGAGTAAAATACAACTCATAGAAGAATTTTATATACTCCTGCTGATGCCACAATAACACACCCTGGTAACCAACACACTGACTTGATGAGAAAATACTCTGAGAAAAGGAGTAGCAAATTTTTGTGATTTATCAACAGGTAGCAGGACTAATGGTCAGATTATGTTTATTTGCATTGTTTGGATAATTGACCTTATTTTCCACATATTCTTAAGTGCTTTTGTTGAAAAACATGTAATAGCATACAGAGATGTACTCATATATCAGGGAAACTAGAAAAAAAAACACATCAAAATTTAGGAAACATTTGCTAAGTTGATGCAGTTTCTTTAGGAAACAAAAGAAATCCACTAAAGGTAGGTTAATGTTTGCTGCAGTTCACATGTATTTGAGCATATGCTACATTATAATGGGCTAAACTGTGGACTTTCCTTTGAACTACAAATCCTCAAAAATAAGAACTGATGAAAAGGGTCAGCAAAGTTAAATTACCGTGGAAATCCAAGCAGTTTTACACTCTTCATTTTCAAGTTGACAAGTGTCATTGGGTTGAGGTCAACGCTGGTATTCAAATAAGAATGTAAACTACATTCTTTATAACTAAAGCCTACCAAACACTTTTTGAATATTTTATTAATGGAAATTTCAACATACCCTGAATCTTTTGAATTTCCTTCCACTATTTAATAAACATGGGGACTTTTTGTCCAACAATGATACTGGAAAAGGTATTGTTATTAGTTTTCATCTGAACACATGAATCATCTGAATTACAATAACCAGAATATATTGAACATGATTCAGAGAAAAGCCAGGAGATTTTTCTGGATCAAGTTATCTCCTAGCCTATTTTATTCCACTTGATTTACAATGACTTGTATATAATCTCATGACTACAGAATTTACTGTAACGGTTTGATTAGTTAAGAAGGAGATGAGACAAGTTTTGTGCATATTGCCTACTAGAACACATGCTGTAAATTCAAGGATTAATAAACACATCCAGATATGGGCAAACACATGTTGGTTTTTAATTCCCTTTTTATTTATTGTGTATTTGTTATGCTTATCGTTATTACTATTGAACGTTGAATTTAAAAGCTGTCTCAAAAGTTACCCTCACTGCTTCCTAATGTAAACATCTGTAGAAACAGGTTAAATTTGTATTTGATTCTTACTTGCCAGAATATTATCTTATTTAGTAAAATTTTATTAAAATTTTAAGTTTTATTCATTTAGTAAAATTTTACTAAATGAATAAAAGGTCAGGATTTTAAATATAACTGATTGAAAGCCTCATGAAAACCAAATCATAACTCTAATTTTACTACAGAAACTCTGGAGATTCAGAAGTGAAAAATAAAATATGTGGACACAATTACTTTTTAAGTAGCACATACAAAAAGTCCCCATCTCATTTCTAATTTTAATGAACTCATATTTTATAAAATAGGTGAAAAAGATCCAGCACATGAAATTATCTAGGGACAGGAATCATGGCCATAAGAGGAGAAAGGGCCAACCAGAGCAGGTGGCAGACGGGAGAGTAGAGGGCCAAGTGGGGCTGGGAAACTGACTATATCCACCTGGGCTCTGGATCCCATCAGGGCGGGGTCTTGCTCTTCCATTTGATCTTAAGCAACCTCTTAAATATTTCTGTGCCTCTATTTCCTGCTCTGTAAAATGGGGATAAAAAGTACCAATGTCTTAGAGTATTAAATATGACAGTTCTCATAAGGCACCTAACACTTTGGCCCATAATTGGATACCAATCATTCTCATTATGAAAAGTGCTTTTGATAGAATCAAATATCGAAAAAAGGAAATAAAAATAAATAATCATTTTCTGATAATAGTTATGAGGTTGAACAAAATTAAATATGACATATTAAAGAAAGACTTTCTTTGAAACTAGGGGAAAAGAATTTGTTGTTTTGTGGATTAAAAAATGAGCATATGTAAATCTGTACTGTACAGCTTGGCAAATATGTCAACAAATGTTATCTATCTTTATTAGGGTTATTATTATTAGTAATAATGGTAGTATTAAATTCTATATGGCTGAAGCTTAGAACAAAAATACTGAGGACTTGGACCTGAAAATCAAGCATAATTTTTGTTAAGGAAAATGCCAACACCCTCTTTGGGTCCTTTGATGTGAACTAAGGGAACCTCTAGAGAGGTTCACAGAGAAATGTCCATATTTAAGTTCTCTTTTCAAAATGGAAATTATTTGAAGGAATTAATGACTGTGGGGATGTGGGGAGTTGTTCATAATGGAATATTGATTCCAGAAGATGTGTAGAAAATGGTAAAATATTGTCACAGTGAAGGGAGGAGTTAAAAAAATCAGTAGTAAAGAGAAGCAGAGCACTACTAAAAATAAATGAAAAGTAGGATGAAAGAGAAGTTTGGGGAGAGAAAATAAGTATGGAATTAAATCATCACACATGTTCTAAATTTGTTGCAAATTATATTGGTTCTGGAACTGACTGAACCTTTCAAGCACTATCTGGGTTGGTCGCCAGCAAATAGTGAAGGCCCAGGAGGGGAGTGACCCACTGCGTCAACTGTACATGACTGGCTGTGCAGCAGAAGCAGTGCTGTATGTTCCCTGAACCCTCTTCCTTTCTGCCTGACCACATAGCTAGATCCAATTTCCATCATGTCTGGCAGTTAGGTGAGGCACTGAGATGGAATCAGGCCAAATGGGATGTGGAAGATGTACTGTACATCATTTCCAGCACTGGCTCCTTTGAAAAAAAGTAAAGTTTGCACACTTTTCTCTTCCCTCATCTACCAACTATATGCAGAGAATTCAAGGAAGGACTCTGGGGCTCTAGGAAGTGCTGGACATATTTATTTGGAAAGACTCAGGTCATCTAATGGCGGTGTGGATCCCAGTCGTCCCCCTGTCCCGACCTTCATCTGACTATGGCATGAGCAAGAAGCAGACTTTCATTGTGCTAAGACATTGAGATTTCATGAATATCAGTAAGCCTCCCCTGATGAGAACCATGAGTTAATCCTTGGGTTTAGCCAAGTGTAGGTAACTGATAAGCTTGAAATAAATTTCCAGTGGGATGGTGAGAATGAAAGCATGATTGCAAAACATTCAAGAGATATTCTCAAGAGCAAATTTAGAGACCCAATTGTTTGGGGAGTTTGCTGTGAAAGCAAAAAAATTAATATGTATGTGTATGTGTTTATGTTGTCTTGCCAATGGGTTTCAGCCCCAGGCAAGTTCACTATGGATTCAGTGTGACCAAAGACATGACAGTAGAAAATTCTTGGGATGAAAGGCTTATACCCAACTTCATTTCCATGGTGGCAGGTCAATCACTAAAATCTCCTCCACTCAGAGTGAGTCTGCATGCAGCAAGCCGGTCTCTGCCTCTGGGCCTCTGCTCTCCTGCAGCCATGCCACAGTGTCGCCCAGAGCACTGGGTGGAGCTCCTTATATAGAGTCAATAGCAGTGTATTGCCCACATGTGTGCAGTGAGCTAGTCAACCAGGGCAAGGTGAGAATCTGGAACTCTCATTTTATCCACAATATGTGTGTGTGTATATATATATATATTGCATAATACATACATATATATATATATATATATATATATATATATATATACACATAAACATACATTTATATACAAAAATCCATAGCCAATTGAGATGCATAATGAGGGGCACAATGGGCACAATAATATTCCCCCAAAAAGTCCACATCCTAATATCCAGAACCTGTGACTGTCAGGTTACATGGCAAGGAGGAATTAAGGTTGCAGGTGGAATAAGGTTGCTAATTAACTGACCTTAAAATAAGATTACCCATGTGAGCCCAGTGTAAAACAAGAATACCTAAATGAGTGAGAAGAGTCTGGAGAATCAGAAACAGAGAGAGGGTCTTGTGAGAAAGACTCATCTTAGCATTGCTTGCTTTGAAGATTGAAGAGGGCCGAGAGCCCACAAACCGGCTGGTGTGTGGAAGCTGGAAATGGAAGGAGGTAGTTGCTCCCCTGGAGTCTCCAAAGGAACCCAGCCATGCTGACATCCTTGATTCAGCCCAGTGACATGCCTTATTGGAGTCTGATCTCCAGAGTGGTAAGATAATGAATTTGTGTTGTTTTAAGCCACTAAGTCTGTGGTAATTAGTTACAGAAATCTAATGCAAGGGAAAGCTTGTTATAACATAAGCAAACAAAAATGACATCTCTAAGAATATACTTTGTGAGGAATATGTTGCTCCTATAGGAAGAAAGTGACGCAACTGTACTGCAAATTATAAAAGAAAATGCAAATAATTGGAGAAGCACAATGTTTCCAAATAGGAAGGCTAAATAGGTGTTCAGTGTTCCCAGACTTATGCATAGATTTAATGCAATGATATTCATACGCTACAAGGCCCTGTATTTTAGTCAGGACTAATAAACCAGCTTGAACCAGAATATTTTATTTTGGAAGAGTAAATAAGCTTGAAACTATTGAAAATGTGGATGGCTTCTGCTTCTCTGCTTTTCTCTTCAAATTAACTTTACTTCCTACAGCTGACTAGTTTCTTCATACTCTCAGGAGGGGGAGGAGCACGGCTTCCCTTCAGTATACAGTTATTAAGCTATTATTTGGCCCAGCCAGTCACATAATTAGTCTGAATATTTACATAATTAGTCACATAATTAGTCTGAATTAATCTGTGTAGTCATAGGAATGTGAATCATAATTGGCTGTTTAGGACTTGCCTGTCCCATAGCTAGAGAAGATGGGTCTGGTACCAGAAGGAGAGACACAGAATAGATACTCAGTACGATAACTCTATGTCTTGCTGTCAGATGGGTTTCAGCCCTAGGCAAGTTCACTATGGATTCAATGTGACCAAAGAAATGACAGAATGTTCTTGGGGTGAAAGCATTTAGACACAACTTTATTCCCATGGTGGCAGGTCAATCACTAAATCCTGTCCACTCAGAGAGAGTCTGCAGGAGAGCAAGCCGGTCTCATCCTCTGTCCTTGGCACTGCCACCACTCCAGCCTCTGCTCTGCTCTCCTGCAGCCTTGCAACCATGCCACCGTGTTGCACAGAGCACCGGGCAGTGCTCTTATATAGAGTCAATAACAGCACATTGCCCACATGTGTGTAGGGAGCTAGCCAACCAGGGCCAGGTGAGTATCCTGGCCACAGGATCCTTCATTTTATCCACACTTGCCAATGGGTTTCAGCCTTGAACAAGTTCACTATGGATTCAATGAGACTGAAAAAATGACAGTTGAATGTTTTTGGGGTGAAAGGATTTATACTCAACTTTATTCCCACCGTGGCAGGTCAGTCACTAGAATCCTGTCCAATCAGAGCGAGACTGCATGCAGCAAACCAGTCTCTGCCTCTGGGCCTTTCTGTCCCCGAAGCCATCTCAGTCTCTGTCCTCGGCACTGCCACCTCTCCAGTCTCTGCTGTTCTGCAGCCTTGCCACTGTGCTGCCATGCCACCCAGAGCACTGGGTGGAGCTCTTTATAGAGTCCATAACAACGTGTTGCCCACGTGTGTGCAATTAACAAGCCGACCAGGGCCAGGTAAGAATCCTGGCCATAAGAACCTTCACTTTGTCCACACTCTACTTCTAGGAATTTGTTATAATAGGGAAACAGAGATGCAGAAAAATATTTACTTAAAATGTCTTCATCATTGTATTTATAAAATTTATTGAAAAAATCATCCAACAGTAATAAAGGGTGAATTAAATTATGTTCTATCCACATGATGAAATACTTTGCAGTCATTAAAAATATTTTCCATGAGTTTTTAGGACCAATTGATAGAATTCAAAATCAATGGGAAAATACCGGTAGAATTTTTTTTCCTGTTGTCTTTTTTTTATTAAGGTATCATTGATATAGAGTCTGATGAAGGTTTCACATGAGCAACATTGTGGTTACTAAAATCCCCCCTATGATCAAGTTCCACCACATACTCCATTATAGGCACAGTCCATCAGCATAGTAAGTAAGATGCTATTGAGTTACTACTTGTCTTCTCTGTGCTATACTGCCTTCCCCATGACCCCCCCCTATATTATGTGTGCTAATCATAATACCCCTTAATCCCCTTCTCCCTCCCTTCCTGCCCACCTTCCCCAAACCCTTTCCCTTTGGTAACTGCTAGTCCCTTCTTGGGTTCTGTGAGTCTGCTGCTGTTTTGCTCCTTCAGGTTTTGCTTTGTTGTTTACTCCACAGATGAGTGAAATCATTTGGTACTAGTCTTTCTCCACCTGGCTTATTTCACTCAGCATAATACCCTCCAGCTCCATCCATGTTGCTGCAAATGGTAGGATTTTTTTGCTTCTTATGGCTGAATAATATTCCATTGTGTATATGTACCACATCTTCTTTATCCATTCATCTATGGATGGACACGTAGGTTGCTTCCATTTCTTGGCTATTGTAAATAGTGCTGGGATAAACATAGAGGTGCATATGTCTTTTTTAATCTGTGATCTTGTTTTCTTAGGGTAAATTCCTAGAAGTGGAATTCCTGGGTCAAATTGTATTTCTATTTTTAGTTTTCTGGGGAACCTCCATACTGCTTTCCACAATGGTTGACCTAATTTACATTCCCACCAACAGGGTAGGAGGGTTCCCCTTCCTCCACATCCTTGCCAGCATTTGTTGTTGCTTGTCTTTTCTATGTTGACCATCCTAACTGGTGTGAGGTGACATCTTACTGTGGTTTTAATTTGCATTTCCCTGATGATTAGCAACATGGATCATCTTTTCATGTGCGTGTTGGCCATCTGAATTTCTTCTTTGGAGAAATGTCTGTTCAGATCCTCTGCCCAATTTTTAATTGGGTTATTTGCTTTTTGGGTGTTGAGGCATATGAGATCTTTATATATTTTGGATTTTAACCCCTTGTTGGATATGTCATTTATGACTATATTCTCCCATATTGTATGATGCCTTTTTGTTCTGTTGATGGTGTCCTTTGCTGTACAGAATCTTTTTAGTTTGATGTAGTCCAATTTGTTTATTTTTGCTTTTGTTTCCATTCCCCAAGAATATATGCCCATCAAAAGACTGCTCATGTTTATATTCAAGAGAGTTTGCCTATGTTTTTCTTCTAAGAGTTTTATGGTTTCATGACTTACATTCAGGTCTTTGATCCATTTCAAGTTTACTTTTGTGTATGGAGTTAGACAGTATTCCAGTTTTATTCTCTTACATGTAGCTATCCAGTTTTGCCAACACAAGTTGTTGAAGAGGCTGTCATTTCCCCATTACATATCCATGGCTCCTTTATCAAATATTAATTGGCCATACATGTGTGGGTTTATATCTGGATTCTCTATTCTATTCCATTTATATATGGCTCTGTTCTTGTGCCAGTACCAAATTGTCTTGATTACTGTGGCTTTGTAGTAGAGCTTGAAGTTGGGAAGCATAATTCCCCCCTCAATCCCACAGCCCCTCTTTATTCTTCCTTCTAAGGATTGTTTTGGCTATTTGGGATCTTTTGTGGTTCCATATGAATTTTAGAACTATTTGTTCAAAGTTTGTTGAAGAATGCTGTTGGTATTTTAATAGGAATTGCATTGAATCTGTAGATTGCTTTAGGCAGGGTGGCCATTTTGACAATATTCATTTTTCCTGTCCATGAGCATGGGATATATATCCATTTATTTGCGTCCTCTTTAATTTCTCTCAAGAGTGTCTTGTAGTTTTCAGAGTATAGGTCTTTCACTTCCTTGGATAGGTTTATTCCTAGGTATTTTATTCTTTTTGATGCAATTGTGAATGGAATTGTTTTCCTTATTTGTCCTCCTGCAAGTTCATAATTAGTATATAAGAATGCACCAAATTTCTGGGTATTAATTGCGTATCCTGCAACTTTGACGAAATCAGCTATTAGATCTAGTAGTTTTGGGATGGATTCTTTAGGGTTTTTTATGTACAATATCATGGCATTTGCAAACAGGGATAGTTTACCTTGTTCCATGCCAATCTGGATGCCTTTTATTTCTTTGTGTTGTTTAATTGCCATGGCTAGGATTTCCAGTACTATATTGAATAAAGGTGGAGAGAGTGGGCATCCTTGTCTTGTTCCTAATCTTAGAGGAAAAGCTTTCAGCTTTTCACTGTTAAGTATTATGTTTTCTGTGTGTTTGTCATATATGGCCTTTATTATGTTGAGGTACCTGCCCTCTATACCCATTTTTTGAGAGTTATCATGAATGGATGTTGAATTTTGTCAAAAGATTTTTCAGCATCTATGGAGATGATCATGTAATTTTTGTCCTTTTGGTTGATGTTGTGGATGATGTTGATGTATTTTCTAATATTGTACCATCCTTGCATACCTGGAATATATCCCACTTGATCATGATGTATGATCTTTTTGATGTATTTTTTAATTCGGTTTGCTAGTATTTTGTTGAGTATTTTGGCATCTATGTTCATCAGGGATATTGGTCTGTAATTTTCTTTTTTGTGGTGTCTTTGCCTGGTTTTGGTATTAGAGTGATGCTGGCTTCATAGAATGAGTTTGGAAGTATTCTCTCCTCTTCTACTTTTTGGAAAACTTTAAGGAGGATGGGTATTAGGTCTTCTCTAAATATTTGATAAAATTCAGCAGTGAAGGAAGCCATATGGTCCAGGGGTTTTGTTCTTGGGTAGATTTTTGATTACCAATTCAATTTCAAGCTGGTATGTGGTCTGTTCAGATTTTCTGTTTCTACCTGGGTCAGTCTTGGAAGGTTGTATTTTTTTAGAAAGTTGTCCATTTCTTCTAGATTATCCAGTTTGTTACCATATAATTTTCCATAGTATTCTCTCATAATTCTTTGTATTTCTGTGGTGTCCATAGTGATTTTCCTTTCTCATTTCTGATTCTGTTTATGTGTGTAGACTATATTTTTCTTGATAAGTCTGGCTAGGGGTTTATCTATTTTGTTTATTTTCTCAAAGAACCAGCTCCTGCTTTCATGGATTCTTTCTATTGTTTTATTCTTCTCAATTTTATTTATTTCTTCTCTGATCTTCATTATGTCCCTCCTTCTAGTGACTTCAGGCCTCATTTGTTCTTTTTCCAGTTTCGTTAATTGTGAATTTAGACTATTCATTTGAGATTGTTTTTCCTTCTTTAGATAGGCCTGAATTGCTGTACACTTTCCTCTTAGAACTGCCTTCACTGTGTTCCACAGAAGTTGGGACATTGAGCTGTTGTTTTCATTTGTCTTCATATATTGGTTGATCTCTGTTTTAATTTGGTCATTGATCCATTGATTATTTAGTAGTATGTGGTTAAGCCTCCATGTGTTTGTGGGCCTTTTTGTTCTCTTTGCATAATTTATTTCTAGTTTCATACCTTTCTTATCCGAGAAGTTGGTACAATTTTAATCTTTTTGAATTTACTGAGGCTCTTTTTGTGGCCTACTATGTGACCTATTCTGAAAAATGTTCCATGTGCACTTGAGAAGAATGTGTATCCTGCTGCTTTGGGTAGAGTGTTCTGTAGATATCTGTTGGTCAATCTGTTCTAATACTTTGTTCAGTGCCCATGTCTCCTTACTTAGTTTCTGTCTGGTTGATCTGTCCTTTGGAGTGAGTGGTGTGCTGAAGTCTCCTAAAATGAATTATTGCATTCTATTTCCCCCTTTAATTCTGTTAGTATTTGTTGCACATATTTGGGTACTCCCATATGGGTACATAGATATTTATAATGGTTATAGCCTCTTGTTGGACAGAACCCTTTATCATTGTATAATGTCAGTTTTTGTCTCTTGTGACTTTCTTTGCTTTGAAGTCTATTTTATCTGATACATGTATTGCAACTCCTGCTTTTTTCTCCCTATTGTTTGCATGAAATATCTTTTTCCATCCTTTCACTTTTAGTCTGTATATGTCTTTGGGATTGACATGAGTCTTTGTAGGCAGCATATAGATAGGTCTTGCTTTTTTATCCATCTGTAACTCTTTGTCTTTTGATTGGTGCATTCATTTCATTTACATTTAGGGTTATTATTGATAGATATGTACTTATTGCCATTGCAGACTTTGGATTCATGGTTACCAAAATTTCAAGGGCAGCTTCTTTACTATCTAACAGTCTAACTTAACTCACTTATTATGTTATTATAAACATAGTTTGAAGATTCTTTTTTTTCTTCCTTCTTTTTATTCCTCCTCCACTCTTTATATGTTAGGTGTCATATTCTGTACTCTTTGTGTATTCCTTTACTGACTTTGTGGGTAGCTGATTTAATTTTGCATTTGGTTAGTAATTAATTTGTCTACTTCCTTTTCTGTGGTTTTATTTTCCCTGGTGACAGCTATTTAGCCTTAGGAGCACTTCCATCTAGAGCAGGCCCTTCAAAATACACTGTAGAGATGGTTTGTGGGAGGTAAATTACCTCAACTTTTGCTTATCTGGGAACTGTTTAATCCCTCCTTCAAATTTAAATGATCTTGCTGGGTAGAGTATTCTTGGTTCGAGGCCCTTCTGTTTCATTGCATTGAATATATCATGCCATTCCCTCTCACCTGCAAGGTTTCTGCTGAGAATTCTGATGACAGACTAATGGGTTTTCCTTTGTAGGTGATCTTTTTTCTCTCTCTGGCTGCTTTTAATACTCTGTCATTGTCCTTGATCTTTGCCATTTTAATTATTATATGTCTTGGTGTTGTCTTCCTTGGGTCCCTTGTGTTGAGAGATCTGTGCACCTCCATGGCCTGAAAGACTATTTCCTTCCCCAGCATGAGGAAGTTTTCAACAATTATTTCTTCAAAGACACTTTCTATTCCTTTTTCTCTCTTCTTTTTCTTCTGGTACACCTATAATGCAAATATTGTTCCTTTTGGAATGGTCACACAGTCTCTTGATATTCTTTCATTCCTAGAGATTCTTTTTTCTCTCTCTGCCTCAGCTTCTTTGTATTTCTGTTCTCTAATTTCTATTACATTTACCATCTCCTCTACCTCATCTAATCTGCTTTTAACTCCCTATGTTTAATTTCAGCTACTGTATTTTTCAACATGTCTGTCTTGAATTTGTTCCTTAGATCTTAAATATTTTTATGTAGCTCCATTAGCATGCTTCTGACTTTTATATTGAATTGTTCTTCAGGAAGATTGATGATTTCAGTTTCACTGAGTCCTCTTTCTGGTGTTTCAGGGATTTTGGATTGAACCAGGTTTTCCTGCCTTTTCATAATCCTGGAGCAATGGCAGCAGTCACAGGTGAGTGGTGCCAGTGCCTACCCGAAGGAGCGAACTCTTTCCTGCTTCTTGGCTACAGTGCCTGCCTCCACTGGCAGGGCCCGTGAGTCACACACAGGAGCAGCCTCTGTGTTATTCCCCTAAGCTGCCATAGGCAGGGCTGCCCTCCAGCTGACTCGGAGCAATGGCAGGGGTTGCAGGCGAGTGGCGCTGGTGCCTGTGGGGAGGACAGAGCTCTATTCTGCTTCCCAGCCACAGTGCCTGCCTCTGCTGTCAGGGCCAGCTAGCCACACACATAAGGAACAGCCTCTGTGTTAAGCCACAATAATTGCTGTAGGTGGGGCTGCCCTCTGGCTGGCCTGGAGTGATGGTGGGGCAGCAGGTTTGTGCACAGGTGCTTGCTGGGAGGAAGGAGCAGCAGGCTGATTTTTGCAGTGGGGTCCTTGTGGCTGCATTTCTAGCCAGGGGGATGGAGCTCCTGAAGCTCCTGAAAGTTCCTGTTGTGCTGGGCAGAGTATACTGGGACAATTTTGTCCACCTGTTCCTTCTCCTGAGCAGCAAGCTCTGTGTAATTCTTGCTCCTTTAGCAGCCCTCTCACTGTTGGGAAGTCTTTCAAAGTGCCTGCATTTCTTTTGTCCCAGAGCAGCCAGTTTGGAGAACCTCTTCTCCACAAGTGGCTGGAATCTCAGTCTCTTACTTTGCTTTTCAACCCCTCTAATCTCCACAGCACCATGTAATGTGGGTTTGTGCTCCTGGTGTAGATCTCCAGGGCTGGGTATTTAGAAGTCCTGGGCTTCTTCTCCCTCCCTGTTCTGTTTCTCTTCCTCCTCCCAGTGAGCTGGGGTGGGGGGAGTGCTCAGGTCCCTCTGGGTCATGGCTTTATTACTTTACCCTTTTCTGTGAGATATTCTCTTCCCAGATGTATGCTGGCTGGTGCAATCCTATTTCTGGTCACTCTTTTAGGATTAGCTGTATTTGCTGTATTTTCGTATTATATGTGGTTTTGGGAGGAGATTTCTGCCTCACCTTTCATGCTGCCATCTTTTTTCCCTCTGCTCTACCCAAATAATATTAAGTTAAAAATGGAATATACGTTATGGCCCAACATTGCAAAAGGATATATTTATATAATCTACCAAATATTAACAACGTGTATATCTAATGAGATTACATGTTTTTCTTTAACCTTTTCTGTATTTTCTAATAGCCTAAAATGGTATATAATTTATACTGTTTATAAATCTACATATAAAACTGCTCTTGTAAACTTGATCAGACATCACAATTCCCTAGATGACTTATTAGAACACAGTTTGCTGGGCCCCATACCCATAGTCTCTGATTCAATAGGGCTGCATCATGAACTGAGAATTTGCACCCCTAAGAAGTTCCCATGTGATGTTGATGATAATAGTCTGGGGACCAGAATTTGAGAACCAGTGCTCCCATCAAAACTGACTACATGAAATTCCTTGAACACCCTTCTTAGGTGCACTTCTGAGCCTTTAACTTGTCTTTCAAACATGTTGTAAAACCTGTCACCTTGCCTTCTTGCCTGCCTAAATCCTTCCTGTTCAAGAATCAGCTGAGGCATTTCCTTTTCTGAGAGGTTATTTCCTTAACTTCCTCACCTGGATCAGGTAGTTTTCCCTTCTGATCTCAAAGCTTCTAGTGTTTCTGTCAGCCTTCCCAGGAGTTCACACCAAGTATAGCCCCTAGCATACTTTTGGGTAAATGGATGCATCTGTTATCTTTTTTGAACTACAGTTATATAAGGTTGTCATTGTTTTGTATCCACATTTTACAAATCAGTAAACCTGAGGCTCATAGAGATTAGTTTACCAAAGTCAATGAGGTAGTTAATAGCAGAGTCAAGTCTCCACACCAGGTTTCTCAGTTGGAAGTATATATTTTCTCCAAACCTTGCTGTTCCCCAATCATAAATGACATAGAACTGTGCATTTGGGTCTTGGTTCTGGAGCTTCCAAGCTGTGTGACTTTAGACATATAATTTAAAATGTTTAGTTTTCTTATAATTTTTTTGATATTTCAGTTTTATATCTGCAAATAGGACTTTTGCAAGAATTAAGCCTGGCTGTGTAGCCAAAGCTCTTTGCTTAGTACCTAGAATATAATAAGTAGTCAAAAACACTAACATTTTATATTACCACTAAGAAGTTAGAACAATCTTCTCTGAAAGAAATGGTTTCTTCTGAAAGAGTTGTATTAAATATTAACTAATATTAAGCATTTCAACCAAGTAAATGTTTTATTGACATGTAGTTGATATACAATCTTATTAGTTTCAAGTTTACAACACAGTGGTTCAAGAGCTGCCCACATTATTAAATCTTTACCCCAACTTGTGCAGTTACTATTTGTCAACATAGAAAAATGTTACAGAATCATTGGCTATATTCTCCATGCTGTACTACCATCTCTGTGACCAACCTATATTATGATAATTTTTGTGCTCCTTTATCCCTCTCCCCACCCACTACCCTAACTCATCTGTGGGTAAAATTGCAGTATTTCCAGGATCTCTTGCCCGGCCTCAGTGCACCTCCATATCAATAGGTGTTTCCAAGGCGTGGAGAGTAGTAGTCCATCTCCATATCAATAGGTGATTACAAGGTGGGTGGGCAGCAAGAGCACACCTGGACTGGAGAGGTTTGATGGGGTCCTTCTGCAGCCGGTTCATGAGAGATATGGGCAAGCAGAAGTAGACAACTGCTTGTAAGTGATAAATGCATTTCTCCCACTTTATTTCTCCATTGACTGATTTTGGCTTCAAAGGTTATTTGCCCTAGGGTGAAAACAGATCTTCTCCCAAGAGTTACATCTGGTGATAGTCATCAGGACTTCTGAACCTGAAATCTGTCTTCATGGGTGTGATGTTTGGGCGGGCTTCCCCTAGGGATGGTGGGGAGACACTGGTAGCTGCTGTGGTGGGGGGAGATGACTCACCCTTCCCTCCAGCAGCAGTGGATGGTGCAGCTTCACCCAGGAGCCCCCTATCCATGGGGCTTCCACTTGGGGAACACCTAGGGGCAAATTAGGGAAAAGAACCTCCTAGAGGGGTGAGGCCTTCTCCAAACTTGGGGAAAGGTGGAGGCACCAGAAGCTGTGGAATTAGCACTCTGTGAGATAGAAGACTGCTTTGAGTGGCTGTGTGGTAGTCAAGATTGTGGGATGTTTGTTTCTCGACATATTGGAAAGGGTTATCGAGGAGAGAGATACACTCTGGCATCAGTTAGAGGAGCTGCATGATGACCTATGGGATGCCCTTAAGAAAGAGAGATAGTTATTAAGAAGACAGGTCATGCTCCTGGAAGATATGTTTACAGCAAGGGGAGAGGCAGCAGGAGAATCTGTGTTGCAGGAGGCCAGAGGGGAGGGGGAGGAAAGAGCTGTGCCTTCAGCCCCAAAGATGGTAGAGGAGATGTTGGGAGAGGATGAAGGGGTGGGCCAAGGGTAGAACTGCCCAAGGCACCAGACCTTCCTGTATTAAAGCCCCCCCACCCAACTGTAATTAAGAAAGTAAAAATGTAACAACCTCAGGCTCCTCAGGGGGAGGAGTGGCCCCTTCCCCAAGTTGTGGAGCATTCATACTCTACCCCTATACCCAGGATGAGTTGGTGGACATGAGCATCAGGTTTCAGCAGAAGCTGTTGGAACCTCTGCCTACATGGCTTTTGCATCTTTGGGATATGGGGCTGAAAAACATCATTGTGTCAGGTTCTGAAATGAGTAGATTGGCAACTCACCCTTTCTTCTGGCAGCAGTTGCAAAGTGCCCATAAGGAGCTTTGGATTGAGAATCAGGGAATCAGGTGCTTCTGGATTGGCTGACAGCAGCCATCAGGGCAGTTTGCCTAATCAGGGTGATTTGCCATACTTACTCACTAACTGGAAAATGTATATAGAGTTTCAGCAGGTGTTATGGAGTTAGGCATGAAAAATATCATCTATAATATTGACCCCCATGTCCCTAATGAGCAGTTGTTCATCGTAGGAATGAGAATTCTGGTTCTCCATATAGCTTCCCCATCTCTCTTTGGGTCCCTAGTGACTATTCTTGCCCCCCCCACATGGGGCAACCCATAAGTGAGGCTACTCATATTTTAGAAGATCTGGGGGAGGTTGAAACAATAAGAGCATGGAAAGAAGTAGAAGCTACTACTGAAAGGAGAAGCGCAAAGGGCCCAGTGAAGGTCTTGAGGACCCAGTTGTTGGTTGATTTGATAAAGGCAGGGATAGTGAAAGAAAAACTTGATGGGAAACCCAATAGGATCTTGTTAGAACTGTGGCAACAATTAAAGCTAGAGCAGCAGTTCCAGCCCCTGAGGTCAGGACACAGAAGCTGGAGGCAAAGCCCCATGTCTGGCCTGGGTCCCTGTAAGACTTCCTGGGGGATAATACTCAGGCTCTGCCTGGGCCCTCACCCCCACAGGATGACGATTGGGTGTTATGGGTTGACTGGGGGTGGGTGGGGGTTGGTCAAGACCCCCATCTCAGGGGAACATGATGAGTACTGGAGACCACATGTAGAATTAGCAGTTCATTGGTCCCCCATGAATATACAATGTGTCCTGGTGCTTGTGGACACAGGGGCTGAATGTTCTCTGATTTATGAAAACCCTGAGCATTTTCTTGGGACTCTTGCTGTGATAGATGGCTATGGGGGAATGACAATTAGAGTGAAAAAAGTCCAAATCCCATTGAGGTAGAACATTTACCCCCAAAGGAATATACTGTGTACATTTTTTCCATCCCTGAATATATTTTGGGGGAGGATATCCTACAGGGCCTATGGATACAGACCATTGCAGATGAGTTAAGACCGAGGGTACATGTGGCAAAGGCAGTTCAGAGGGGACATGCTAAGCACCTGCCTGTAGCTCTGCCTGTACCTCAGTGGGTAACAAATACTAAGCAATATAAATTGCCTGGGGGACACAAGGAAATTGCAGAAACTACAGGAGTTGTAGAAGGTGGGCATCATAAAGCCCACTCATAGTCCTTTTAATTCCCGTGTGGCCAGTGAAAAAGCCGGATGGCTCCTGGCATATGACTGTGGATTACAAGGAATTGAATAAAGCCACATCCCTTTTGCATGCTGCTGTCCCTTCTATAGCATCCCTTATGGACACCCTCAGTCATGAACCAGTGATGTATCATTATGTTCTGGACCTTGCTAATGGTTTCTTACCTGATGGTAAAGATTTGCCTATGCTAGTGTCATTAAAGCATGTATCTTATTGCCCTTAGGTTTGTTTTCTTCTATAGCCCCTGTGGCCTGGGCCCACTCCCTGGCTGCAGCTGCCACATGAGTGCACTGAACCCCTGCCATTCAGCTAGTGGCGTCCTGTGGACTGGGAGAGCTCTGGACATTATTTTGAACCTAGCTGAATCCTCTTGATTCAAGGTTTATCATGATAATCCTCCAAGGTTTGAGGATTATCATGATTTTTTTGCTGTTGTTATTGTATGTTATTAGTCTGGTTACAGTGCTCCAGTTTTCTTGCACAGGGGCCATTGTGGAATTTGGGGAGCAAGTAGATCGTGAGGTGAGTTTTCTGGAGGGGTGGGCTGTGGATAAAATGGCAATATTTCCAGAATCTCTCACCTAGCTTTAGTGCATCTCCATATCAATAGGTGTTTCCAAGGGGTGGAGAAAAGTAGTCCATCTCCATATCAATAGGTCATTACAAGGTGGGTGGGGAGCTAGAGCACACCTGGACTGAGAGTTTTGGTTAGGCCCCTCTTTGTGGCCGTGTCATGAGAGCCACGGGCAAGCAGTAGACAACTGCTTGTAAGCAGTAAATGGGTTTCTCCCACTTTATTTCTCCCTTGACTGATTTTGGCTTAAAAAGTTATTTGCCCCAGGGTGGGTACATATTTGCTCCCCGGAGTTACACCCTCCACCATGGTAACTACCAGTTTCTTCTCAGTCTATTAGTCTACTTCTGTTTTTTTCTGTTGAACTACTGTATTTTTGTTTTCATTTGTCTCCGTGTATTGCTTAATTTCTTCTTTGATTTGTTCATTGATCCATTGATTATAGGAGTATGTTGTTTACCTCAATGTGTTCATGAGCTTTTTTTGTTTTTCTCATGTAACTTATTTCTATATACATGCCACTGTGATCTGAAAAGATGTTTGATATAATTTCAGTCTTTTTAAATTTACTGAGACTCTTTTTGTGTCCTAATATGGGATCTATTCTGGAGAACGTTCCATGTTCACTTGAGAAAAATGTGTACCCTGATGCTTTTGGGTGGAATATTCTGTATATACCTATTAAGTCCATCTGACCTAGTGTGTTGTTCAGTGTCTCTGTTTCCTTATTTTATGCCTGTTGATCTATTGATGTAAATGCTGTGTTAAAGTCCCCTAATGTGATTGAGTTGCAGTCTATTTCTCCTTTTAGTTCTGTTAGCATTTATTTTACATATTTAGGTGCTCCTGTGTTGGGTACATAGATATTTAGAATGGTTATAGCCTGTTGTTGGACTGATCCCTTTATCATTATGTAATTTCCTTCTTTGTCTCTTGTTATTTTATTTGTTTTGAAGTCTATTTTGTCTGATATGAGTACTGCTGCTCCTACTTTTTTCTCCTTACTTTCATGAAGTTTTTCCATCCCTTCACTTTCAGTATATGTCTTTTAGGTCTGAAATGAGTCTCTTGTAAGCAGAATATAGATGGGTCTTGTTTCTTTATCCATTCTGCCACCCTATGTCTTTTGACTGGTACATTCAGTCCATTTATATTTAAGGTACTTATTGAAAAGTAGGCACTTATTGCCATTTTTTTTCTGGTTGTTTTTGTAGTTCCTCTCTGATCCTTTCTTCCTCTCTTATACTCTTGTTGTTTGATGTTTTTCTTCAGTGCTGTGATTGGATTCCTGTTTTAATTTTTTGTGACTCTATTATAGGCTTTAGGCTTGTGATTACCATAAATTTCCCAAATATATAATAGTCTTTATTTAAATCACTCTATTTTGAACACAGTCTAAAGTGCTTTTTTATTCTTCCTCCCCCTGCACCCTTTATGTATTAGATGTCATAATCTACACCTTTTGGGTATCCCCTTGACTTATTTTTTTGTACAGTTGATCCTACTACTTATGTTTTTTTAACTTCATACATGCTTAGAAAACAATTGGTATACTACGTTTACTGTGAGTTTATTTTCACTGGTGAAAAATATTTAGGTTTAAGAACATTTACATCTATAGAAGTTCCTTTAACATATTCTGTAAGGCCAGTTTAGTGGTAGTGAATGTTTAAATTTCATTTTCTGGGAAAGTTTTAATTTCTCCTTAAATTCTAAATGATAACCTTGTTGGGTAGAGGATTCTTGGTTGGAGGTCCTTCTGTTTCAACACATTACATGCCACTTCCTTCTGTTAAGTTTCTGCTGAGAAATCTGCTGATAACTTTATGGGATTGCCCTTATAAGTAATTTTTTGCCTTTCTCTAGCTGCTTTCAGTACCCTCTCTTTATCCTTAATCTTTGTCATTTTAATTATTATATTTCTTGGTGTTTTCTTCCTGGGGCTCCTTTTGTTAAGGGATCTCTGTGCTTCCAGGACCTGGGTGTTTATATCCTTCTCCAGATTGGGAAAGTTTTCAGCAATTATTTATTCAAACAGACTTTGTACTACCTTGTGTCTCTCGTCTCCTTCTGGGACCCCTATTATGCAACTATTTCGTTTGAAGTTTTTGTACAGCTCTCATAACATCCTCTCATTTCTAGAGATTCTTTTTTCTCTCTGTTCCTCAGCTTCATTGTTTTCGTGTTTTCTAATTTCCATCTCACTGTCTCCTTTACTTGCAGCACTCTATTATTCATTCCCTCCATTGTACTTTTAATTTCAGTTACTGTATTCTTCATTCTGAGTTGCTCTTTTTCAAATCTTCTCTTTGTTGAAGTCCCCCTGAGATCATCAATACTTTTCCACAGTTCAGTGAGCATATTTATGAATGTTATTTTGAAATCTTTATTAAGAAGATCTCCATTTCATTTAGCCCTCTTTCTGGTGTCTTATCCTGTAATTGTGTTTGGAACATATTCCTCTGCCTCCTCACTTTGTCAGGATTTCTGGGTTTCTTCCTTTGTATTAGGTGTATCTGCTATGCCTCCTCATCTAAAGAGTTATAGCTTTCTGAAGAAGGCATCGTGTGGTGCCCAGAAGCTCAAGACTCTGACCACCTGTGCCTGGTTCTCCTTTGCAGTGGAGCCACTGTTGGAGGGCTGTTGGCAGGGACACCTTTCTGCCTTTCTGTGGCAGTAGTCAATCTCAGTCTGCCATAGGTGGCAGGTCACCTCAGCTGGCCACTTGTGACCCATGCAGCAGAATTCTCTTAGGAGTGTTGTGGGAAGGGCCACCCTCTGCCTGCCTAGGCAGCAATGGCAATGTTAGTGGGCCAAGGAGATAGGAACAGGTGTGCAAGGAAGCCTGGCATGGGACTGGGCAGCCAGTAAGGAGGAAGAGCTTTGGAGTTGGCCCTGCAGGCACTTCCCCAAGTTGGACTGAGAGAGGGCTAGAAAAGCTGGGAAAGTCTCCCTCTGCCTGCCACACAGCAAAGTCTGACTGCTCCTGGGTCAAACAGGCCAGGCAGGTGGCTGAGCACCCAGCAAGGTAGATGAAGCACTTGGGGCTGGCTTCTGTCACTACCTGACCAGTTGGGCTGTGGGAGGGCTGGGAAGCATTGTCCACTTGCCCTTTCTCCTGCAGAAAGAGCTTTATCCAAACCCTGCCCCTCTGGTACCCTTCATGCTTCTGGTAAATCTTTCAAGTAGCCACCTCTGTGTTGGGTCTCAGTGGGATCAATGCAGCATGCCTGTCCTCCATAGCAGCAGGAGTCTCTGTCTTCCAGAGCATTCTGACTTTCCCTGGTGTCCAGCCTTGTTAATCACCAAAGCCTAATTCAATGAGGACTCATGTTCCCACAGCAGATCTCCAGGGCCAGGTGTGCAGAGTTCCTGAGTGCTTATCCCCTCCCTGCTCTGTTCTTCTCCCTCCAGCTTGTGGGCTGTGATGGGGGAAATGCTTGGGTCCCAATAGATTGCAGCTCTGCTAGTTTACCCCCTTTCTGTGGTCTTCTCCACCAGGTGTAAATGGTCTGTTCTGCAGTCTTCAGGTAATTTTCAGGATTAGTTGTTTTTTCTGTAGTTACTTCCTTGGTGTGTAGGTGGGAGGAGGTTTCCTACTTAAATTCCTAGTCTGCCATCTTTTTTGCCAGAAGTCTCCTCAACCAAGTAAACTTGAAGATTTAATTGGTTTTGTTAAATGACTCATAAATCAGGCAGCATACCATGTAGCAAGTAGATAAGTGCTCTGAGGTGTTAAACAAAATTGAAGGTTTTATAGACAGGAGAGTGGGGCAAAATTTATTAGCAAAAGAAGATGGTTTGGGGCAAGATCAACCCTCCCTTAAGAGGAAGAGCAGAGGTCTTACCATGCAGATTATCTCATCTTCTTTTTGGAGGAAATGGAGAGGGCTCAATATTGCCTCATTGGTGTTGCTCCGAAAATTCCTGACTGAGAGAGACTACATTTCTGTGGGAGGTTGGAATCACAGTTAGGCTAGGCATTAAGCCCCAGGTTGGTGATCTGGCCCAGCACTTGTTCTTGGGTCTGAGACTCTCCTTTTTAATAGTAAGAATCTCTGAAACAGCCTCAAATAGTTAACATACTCTATGTAAATAAAGAAAAGATATCAAAGAATTTTGCCTTCAACAAATCCAGCAAAACCAAAACAGTTTTCAGAGCCAGTTTTTATACAGACCTCCTTTAAAATATTCATCTGCTTTTAAGCTTTAGTCACATTTTCTCCTGGGCTTTGGAGATAAAATTTCATAGCAGGTTTCCTTCTTTCCAAGTCTCCTTTCATTAATTTATATCACACAACCTTCAACTAGTTTCCCACAAATGGTCTCTTCCGTTTAGGCTGTTTCTCTCCTTCCTTGTTTGAAATTAAATAACATAGATGGGTTAAGAAGTATTATATAGAATGAACCAAGATAGAGGATAGGAAGAAAGTTGGTGGGAAGGAGAGGCCTTCCTTCCTCCACCAATATTGTCTTGATGATTTTCTGTTGATATATATATTAAAAGAGAAAACAAGGCCCAAGATGGATTATTTTCCTTCCATTGGCACAAATTTCCAATGGACATAAGTTATAAGCTGAAATGAGTCTGAACAATGACTTTTAGAACTAGTAGTTGGGTCATTGCAATGAAGGAAAGTGATACTATGGTTGGACTTCAGTTGAAATTTATTATGTAAAATAGAATAAAATACCTGAAGAATGTTTAACTTGGTCAAATATCTGGCAAAACAAATGGATGAGGAAACAGAAATGTGATTATAACAATGTTAGAGTATAATAGCAAAAATAATTCCTATAGATAATGGTTTTTGAGTTACTTCCATAAAATTATGGATATTTCCAATTTAGAGCTAATCTAATTATTACATTCCTTTTTCCGAACAAGTTTTAAAAACCTACTATACTGGAACTAATTTGCTGCTTATAGTAATGCATTCTTCAAAATGTGATTACATTAATACAATTTTTGAAACAGCTGCTCCAGATAGTTTCCTTGATCACATCCCTACATTTTTGAACTAAATATTTTTGTCAATGTTGATAATTTTATAACTGCCTGTACTTAGATTATAAAATTGCTTCTCCATACAACTTTCCTGAAATGGCTTTTTCTTTTACATTTTAACTCTCATGAAGGCTAAACAGACTTACAGATATGTTCTTCTCTGTTAAATAACGTATTGTACAACTCTCCACTAGTCTGTCTTAATTCTATAAAAAGGGAAAATAAAGCAAACTAAAATATAAAATATATTAAAGGTTTATTTCTACTTGAATATAATACTACTTTCACTGTTTGTAGGGAAAAATGCTGGAAAAATGGAGAAGCATAAATGTAGGCATAAATATATAGATAGGGAGAATTTGGTTGTTCAGTTACCACTATTAATAGGAAGAATGGGTTATTGATTATCCAAGCTGAGATACTCTTGAAATCAAAATGCTATTAATTACGTTGGGACAATAGTTTGCTTGAAAAGTAGGCTTTTCAAGCAAACTGCATCATATGCTTATCCTAATTATTAAGTATCTGTGAAAATGTCAAGTATAGAGATATTTTTAAAGTAAAAGAATAACATTTGTTGCCTTCGAGGATCTCTCAGTCTCATAAGTGAAAGAAGTAAATCATCCTTCAACACTGACTTTTAGACCACAGGAAGGCGCTACCTTGCCAGCCAGCTGCCTTCAGTGATACCTTTCTCATCTCTTGTTCCCTCAGGCATCAACTTGGTATCTAGGCATCCCTTATGTCTGTTTGAACATTTTATGGCTTGACTCAGGTCACTGAATGGCTCCCAGCTTTGCTCCCTTAATGGCTCGCCTTCATGCCATCTCAACTCTTAGTGGTCTAGGTTCCATACATTTAAGTAGGAGTACACAAATGTTCTTGTTAATCAAAATTGCAAATGTCCCAGAAGTGCTTGATTCAGTTTCGTGTATTTGCTTACTCCCTGAGGATTTATGATAAAAGCATCATTGATCTTGAATCTCTACATTGTCAATTCCATGTAGATGATGATTTGTTTGTATTATGATGAGCACTTTCATGCACTAGCTTCCTTACATGTATTGCATGCAATCTTCAAAACAACCCTGTGACAATCCTATTGTTATCCCCAATTTACAGATGAGGAAACTGAATATCAGAGAGGTTAATTAACTTCTACCAGGTACCTAGCTAATAAGCATGGAACTTACATAATTCAAATCCAGAAATCTGGCTTTAAACTCCATGCACATAACCACTACACTTTCCTGGATTTGGCAGAACACCAGGCTCAACTTGGAATCAGCATCCATGAATTAATCCTTATTATCAGCTCAACTGAAATATAAGAAGGTTAAGTATTATTAATCTCTTATAAAGCTAAATTTTCTTTCTTCATAGTTGTTTATCTTCTCAATGTATATATGCTTAAAAATGAAGGAATCTGAAACTTTCTAGAGAGTACATTGTCCTTTCACAGGATAAATATATACTAATGTTATTGGAGGAAGGTGGGAGCCTATATCATAAGGGTTGAGAAAAAGATCTCTATTTAAGCTCCAAAACCCACAGGAAATCCACAGTCCTTTACCCAACAGTGTAATCAGTTGAGTAGTCCAAGTATCTATCACTCTAAATACACCTCTTGAAAGAGCAAATGCAGTTGATTGGTTCAATCAATATCTTCAGTGAGAAACTTTTTTAATGTGCTGGTCAGATAAGATGCCTGGATTATTTCTTTCCTTCGAGTAGGTTTAAATTGTGCTTCAGTTCCTCAACTCTAAAGAGATGCAATCATTAGACTAGTATAGATATCATAGACATGAATAGGGTTCTCATAGCCTACTAATCTACCTGAGGTAGAATTTATTTCTTCAAAATATACTAAGTATTCTACATAACTGGATTTGTTATTTTTGCTAACAGAATTAATCAGAGTCCTTTTGCTTCAACCTGAATGTTGAAAGCCTTCTAAATTGTCTTTGTTCATTCCTGTTATCATGTAGGTAAAAGAAAGATGCCCCCATACCAGTTTAAGGAGAGTTTTTGAGGCAGTAAACTTAGATTAAGAACTGATCCAATAACTTTGTGCCTGTAACTTAATAGCCATTATTGAGCAAAAGAACTTGATCACTTATTTCCTGGTTTTTTAAAGTAGAAACTGGGTGATTTCTGACCTATTTAATTTAAAATATTGGCTCAAAATTAAAATGGCACAATGTGTATAAATAGTAACTTATAAAGCTCTATGTAAGTATATATCCATATTAATTTGAAATATGTGTAACTGGCAGTACAAACATATTCCAGTGCATGACCTGGAAGTTGAGAATTTTCCACCTGATATTAGCATGATTTTTTTCTTACTGCATTTGACTTCTTGTGATTGAACCTACTTGAATTCTGAAGTGCTACACATTACTCTGTATGCACTAACCTGCAATTCATTCATCTATATGAGAAGCTGGTTGCTGTCCATATTTATATACTATTAAATAAAAATATTTATATCCTTCAGTTTGTCCTGTTCATGCACATTCTTTGCATACTGGAATCCTGTATTATTAAAAATTATATAAATAATTTGGTTGTATCCCTAGCTGATGTTCCTTTATTCAGATTCTATCAAAATTCTTAGAATTGAAGCAATATTACATTCAGTTACATGCATTTCCCTGGGACCATGTAGCGAATATGATATTTGTTACGATCAAGTGACTCAAATTGGTGGGACTGCAAATTAGTTCAACCATTGTGGAAAGCAGTCTGGAGGTTCCTCAAAAAACTCAAAATAGAAATACCATTTGACCCAGGAATTCCACTCCTAGGAATTTACCCTAAGAATGCAGCAGCCCAATTTGAAAAAGACAGATGCACCCCTATGTTTATGCAGCACTATTTACAATAGCCAAGAAATGGAAGCAACCTAAGTGTCCATCAGTAGATGAATGGATAAAGAAGATGTGGTACATATACACAATGGAATATTATTCAGCCATAAGAAGAAAACAAATCCTACCATTTGCAACAACATGGATGGAGCTAGAGGGTATTATGCTCAGTGAAATAAGCCAAGCCGAAAAAGACAAGTATCAAATGATTTCACTCATATGTGGAGTATAAGAACAAAGAAAAATACTGAAGGAACAAAACAGCAGCAGACTCACAGAACCCAAGAATGGACTAATAGTTACCAAAGGGAAAGGGACTGGGGAAAATGGGCGGGAAGGGAGGGATAAGAGGGGAAAAGGGGCATTAAGATTAGCAGATATTAATGCTGGGGGGGGGGCACGGGGAGGGCAGTACAACTCAGAGAAGACAAGTAGTGGCTCTATAGCATCTCACTACGCTGATGGACAGTGACTGTAATGGGGTTGGTGGGGGGGATCTGATGAAGGGGGTAGTTTAATAACCATAATATTACACATGTAATTGTAGATTAATGATAAATTATATTAATAAAAAAAGTTGTCACAAGTAAAAAGCAGCTTAGTCGTAGATAACAAAAAGAAATCAAATTGAAAAAATAAAGGCAGTGGAAACACTGTTCCTTTTATAACTTTGTTTTGAAATCTCAAAATTAAAGAAAATCTGGAAGAATGAAAGGAACCCCTATACTCAGGTTTACCAATTTAACATTACCACTATTTGATTATTTTTCTTTTTGTGTCTATCTATTCACACATATTATTTATATATTTTTTTAACAGTTTGAGATCATGCTGCACATACCAGGCCACTTTGACCTTAAAGCTTCAAGGTGAATTTTCTAAGAACAAGGATATTCTTTTATACAACCAACATAATCAAATTCAGAAAATATTATATTGATACAATGCTCATCTACAGTCCACATTCTAATTTTATGAATAGTGTTAATGTCCTTTATAATTTTTTTCCCTCCTTTCAATACAGATCCCAGTCTAGAATCACATATTGTACTTAGTTGTCATATCTCTTTAAGTCTCCTTTTATCTTAAAAAAATTCCTTTGCTTTTTTTTCTCTCATGACACTGGTATTTTTTAATACAGAGCAGTCATTTTATATAAATGATGCTCAGTTTGCATTCACCTGATAGCTTCTTGTGATTAGAGTGAGATCATGCCTGTCCAGTCTGAGTGATACAAATATGAGGGCTGCTGCCTTCCTTTGCTGTTATATCCAGGAGCACACAATGTCCATTTGTCCCTAATTCCTAATATCATGCTTGAGATGATGTTTTTGTTATTACATAAGTGTCCTTTCCCCACCTTGAGCCTAATCTTGCCCTTGTCTGGTGGGAGACACTTTAAGGGCAATGTAAATATCCTGCTCATCAGACAACACACTACCCACCCCCTCCCTATGATTTATCTGCTCATGATCACTGAGCTAGTGCCTGAGCCAACTACCATATTTGAAAAATGGCAATTTTTTTTTCCATCTCTACCACTCCCTAATTATGTATTCATGTATGTATATATGCATGGATAGATCTTTTGCATTTTCAAATACTTGAAAATATAAAAGTTCATCCCCTTTGTTTACTGACTGCACTGATATAAGCTCTCAACTCTATCATAATTTTATACAATAATTACTATGTTTTTTATGTGCTGTGTTTTTCTACTAGATATGTCTTCACTTCTATAATTTTTTCTCTTGGAATTTAGGAAGGTTTGTATTTTTTAGTAGTTATCTTTGGATTTATAGTTTTTATAGAGCTCTTAATTCTTCTTTCCTACTTAACCTGTTAATGGTCTTTTTATAAATAGTGTCCTCTGATGCCCATCTATTACCTATTCAACAGCAGCAGCCTCATTCCACTTCTCCATTTCTCTTCTATTTTTGGTTGCAGTTTTCTTATTCTATAAGAACACATTTACATATATTCTTCCTCTTGTCTTGCCACTTGTATTTTTGTCTTGGCTTTATAATTACATTGTCTGTTCACCATATATAAATGTTTTATGCTCACATCAATTATTCTGCTAAAGTTTCCTCTATTGTCACTTGGTTGGATTACACTTACTTACTAGTAAATTCATCAAAAGGGACACTTCTGATCAGTATTACCTGATTACTTACATGTTTGAGAGTGTTTCTACAGCTCTGATAATTGAAGGACAGTGTGGCTGAGATTGTTTTTTTGAATTTCTTAAAAATACTAGTCTACTGTAATCTTTGTATTGTCATTTTCCTGATAAGTGTGATACCAACCTACCTTTTTTAACCTTATTAATAACTTGATCATTTTGCATGGAGGGCCTGATATTTTCCATCTTTATAATCTAATGTCAGTTGGTATATAATAGACCCCTTTGATCTGTAGATTTATTTTTTATTATGTATAGAAAGTTTTATTAGGTTATAAGTTTAAATACTCTGTTCCACAGATTTCCCCTCCCCCACCCCAAGATTCCAATTGTGTGCATTTTTAAACTTCTTGACTTTCTTTAAAACACTTTCTCTTTTACCTTTTTCTTTTCTTCCTTTATTCATTCTCATTTTCTTGGAAGTTACCATGCCTTTCTTCAGCACTCTTCATTAAATTTGTATTTGAATCTCCTCTCCCTTGTGCATCTTTTTTCTTTACTTCTGAATGATATCGATTTTCTTTTTATTTTATCCTGAATTTGATAAACTGATTGCATTGACTCCCTTATCTCCTTTTCTTTTTTTAGGCTTTATTGAAATATAAATAACAATATTCTAAGTTTAAAGTGTTCATCGTGATCATTTCATATACGTATACATTATGAAATGATTCCTCTTATCTAGTCGATTAACACATACATAACCTCACTTTTATCTTTTATTGGACTCTTACCACATTCCAATAATCTTATGCAGTGTTATTAACTATAGTCACCATGTAATACATTAGATTCTCAAACTAAATTCATCTGAAAGTCTGCCATTTGACCACTTCTCCCTATTTTCCCCACCACGCAAATCCTGGCACTACTTTTCAACTTGAGTTTCTATGAGTCTGATTTTTCTTTCTCTTTGGTTCCACGTATAAGTGATGCCATGCAGTATTTGTCTTTGGCTTATTTCACTTAACAGGGTGCCCCCAAGATCCACACATACTGTCACAAATGGCAGGATTTTCTTTTCTCACGGGTGAGTAATATTTATATATACCACATCTTCTTTATCCATTCACCTGTTGATGTACACTTAGGGCTTTTTCCAGTCATTGGAATTATAAATGATACAGTAGATACAGGAGTGAAGATATTTCTTCAATATCTTGTTTGTATTTCTTTTGGATTTATTCCCAGAAGGGGGATTGCTAGATCATACAGTGGTTGTATTTTTAATTTTATGAAGAACCTTCATACTCTTTTCCATAGTGGTTGAACCAATTTACATTCTCACCAAGAGTATACAAGGATTCCCTTTTCTCTACATCATTGACAGCTTTTGTTATATCTTGTCTTTTTGACTGCTATCCTAACAGATGTGAGGAGATATCTCATTGCAGTTTTGATTTACATTTCCTGATGACTATTGATATTGAACGTTTTTTTACATACCTGTTGGCCATTTGGATATCTTCTTTGGAAAAATGTTCATTCAGATATTCTGATCATTTTTAAGTCAGAGTGTTGGTTTTTTTTCTGTTATTGAGCTATATGAGTTCTTTATATATTATGAATGTAAACCCCTTATCAGATATGTTGGTTGCAGATATTGTCTTCTTTTCCACATGTTGCCTTTTCATTTTGTTGACTGTTTGCTTTGTTGTGCAGAAGCATTTTAGTTTGAGGTAGTCCCACTTGTTGACTTTTGGTTTTTGTGTTTCTGGTACCATATCCCAAAAGTTATTGCCAAGACTAATATCAAGTACTTTTCCTGTGTTTTTTCTAGGAGTTTTATAGTTTCATATCTTATATTTAAGTCTTTAATTTATTTCAAATTTTTTGGCTGGTATAAAAAAAAGGCCCAATTTTATTTTTCTGCATGTGGTTTTCCAGTTTTTCCAGTATGAGTTATTGAAGAGACTATATTTTCTCCGTTGAGTATCCTTGGCTGCCTCATCAAATATCAATTGACTCTCTATGTACGTGGGGGAGATGTTATTTCTGTGCTCTCATTCTCCCATTGGTCTATGTATGTATTTTTATGGCAGTAGCATACTCATTTGATTACTATAGTTTTGTAATATATAGTTGGAAATCTAGAAAGGGTGATGCTTCCAGTTTTGTTCTTTCTCAGGATTACTTTGGCTATTCAGGGTCTTTTCCTATTTCTTTGAAAATAGAATTTTGATAGTGTTTGCATTGAATCTGTAGAATGGTTAGGTAGTATGGACATTTTAACAATATTCTTCCTATCCATGAGCCTGTGCTCTTTTTCCATAGTGATTGATGTCTTTATATGATATATCATAGTGGAAATATCTTCCTATTTATTTGTGTCTTCAGTTTCTTTCATCAGTATCCTTCACCTTCCTGGTAAAATTTATTCCTAGGTATTTTATTCTTTTTGATGCAATTATAAATAGGATTGTTTTCTTTCTCTGATAGTTTATTAGTATAGGGAAATGCAACATATTTTTGTATATTGATGTTCATATCCTGCAACTTTACTGAATTCATTTATCCCAACAGCTATTTAGTGGAGTCTTTAAAAGGTTTTCTTTATATGTATATTGTCATGTCATCTGCAAATAACGTACTATGTTGAGTAAATGTGGCAAGAGTGGGCATCCTTGTCTTGTTCCTGATCTTAAAAGCAAAACTTTCAGCTATTCACCTTTGAAAGCTATTAGCTGGCTTGTCATATGTGTCCTTTATCATGTAGAAGTACATTCCCTGTATACTATATTGTTGAGAATTTTAATGATAAGTGGATGTTGATCATGGCAGAATTTTTAAGCATGTATGTCTTCTTTCAATCTTATAACTCATCACACCAGCTGCTGGAAACCTCTTTTGTGTTCCTGAAGGTGGTGGTACAACTCAAATCTGTGCTTTCTCTCTTGTTGGTAGGTCCTGGCGTGCTTTCTGTGCTCATCCCCTGCCTGCTGGAGGCAGCTTCCACTGCGTTCCTGGAGCCTCCCAAGGAGCCGGAGACCACATAAAGAGCCAGCCTCGGGGTTGGGGAGAGGTGTGGATTTGGCAGTTGTTGGGGTACACAGGCCTGGTGGGGGGATTCTTGTGTGAGGTGTTTCCTGTGGCATATGGCTGGGCTTCCTGCTGAAGTGCAGGACATGGTCAGCAAGAACTGAAACCCCTTTAATGCCCTCTGATATTCTTATCTGCCTCTTTCCCTATCTCCTCTCTCCCCTATAAAAGTCCCACCTTCATATATGGGTCTTGTGGGGGGAGAAATAGGTTTCTCTAGTAGTGTCCACACAGTTGGAGAAGCCAGATACCCCCTCACCACTTTCCCTTTCCCCCACAGGAGAGGTTGCCACTGTCTACTTCAGCCCCATCCATGCCACCCTGGGGGAGGCATGGCACTTGCAAAGTTCTTCTTACTCTACCCAGTGCATTTTTTTTTTCTCCAATAAAATGCTGGAATTTCTCCTCTGGAAACCTGGACTTCTGCAGAGACACTGTTGCCTGTGGGTATCTGTCCAAACCAGCATTTCAGGTGACCTAACCATGACCAAGAAGGGCTGAGGCCAGTTCATAGGTTCCATACCAATGTCTGCCAATCACCCAATGCAGAGGTGCGGGTGGCTCCTCATGGGCCTTTTGGTGTATGGTGGTGGTTCCCACAGACACACTCTTGTTCATGAACGTATGCTGAATTTTAGTAGTTAAAAAGGGGGACAAAAAGGAGGGATATCTTGTGCCACAATGATACTAACATCACTCTCTTAATCATCTACAGTTTTTTAAAGTTTTCATGTCTGCCTTCATTGTTCAATCCCTCTAATTATTATAGAATTTTATTTCTACCCTTAATTTTACTAAAGCCTTGGTGGATATTCACTAATGACTTTGTAATCATCATCACTTTGCAGGCCTTCTCTCATTCTTCATTCTCTTTCATACCTGCCTGATACTTCTAGATAATCTTTTCTTCCCCCACAATATGTAGATACTCTCCAAAGCTGTCTTTGACTTTTGCTGCACTTTCTTTGGAAAGTCATAATGTAATAACAAATAATAAATTCAAATGTAATAACATTTCTGAACAGGTAGCTCTCAAATCTGTATGGCCAACCTTGCTTCATTATTAAATTCCAGTATTTAATATTCCACTACTTACTATATTTCTTTGTCTCTTTGGTCTGGAGGCAGCTCAAATTCATCATGTCCAAAATTTAAACCTCCTCAACCTGTTTTCTGGTACACTTCTTTGAATCACTATTCTTTGAATGAGCTAGGCTTTAAAGCTAAATGACATCTCTCTATCTTTTCTTTGACCCTTACAACTCATCAAACATACGGAGAGTTAATTGAGCTTTCCTAATTCTCTTAAACCCAGGTCGCCCTCCTCTTCCCATATTTAACAGCTCCTTCTTCAATCTAGTTTAAACTTGGCATATTAATCTTCAAATATAACTAAGCATTTACTTTCTTTTCAAAAACTTAAAATGGCTCTATACTACCCATATAATAATTTTGGACTCCAAGCCTCTTATTCTTTAATGGTCTAGCTTCAACATTTTATCATACTATTTTCCATGACTGTTCAATAACATGGAACTATTTGTTATCCCATGCTTCAGTTCTCTGTGTATTGCAAGATGTTATTCACTCTGCCTAGATTTCCCATTGCCTGCCAACTTCATGCAAGCAGGTCTAAATTCTACTCATTCTTCAAGGGATTAGCTCAAATTCCATTTTTATTGTGAAATATTTTAGTCTTCCAGCTGGAAGTAATCTTTTATGAAATCTCTATTTTTCTTTCTTTCATCTATGACATTGGCAACTTTTGGCTTTGTACTATTATAATTGATTTTAATAAATACTTATGAAACACCTGAATATTCTAACTTTTCTTTACTCCTCTTCCCCAGTGACTAAAGTCTTTTTTTAGTAAATGAAATGAAAAAGAAAATATTGTTATGAAGAATAGCTTTGAAAGTTCCCATGTGAACGTATATTGGGGTATACTCCTCTAAACAGACTTAGTAATAAAGAGGTGTTTTGTATAAAATTGGTCACAAATGACTTGTCTAAGAAGATATGATATTGGTGTCAATATTCTCTACAACAGTAGTCCCAAATGTTAGCATGTATAAGAAACACCTGAAGACTTATAACACAGATCAATGGGGCCCCACTCCCAGAATTTCTGATTCAATAGGTCTGAGATGAGGCCCTAGAATTCACATTTTGGTCAGGTTCTCAGATAATGCTGGGCAGTTGTTCCAGGAATCACATTTTGGAAACACTGCTCTATAGCATTACTGCTTTATCGTTATTTTGATAACATTTCTAAGAGCATCCAGTTACTTACATTTTTCATTTTTTATGGGTTTTTCAAGAGAAAGTAGCTCTATATCATGATCATCTCCTGGCTACTTTGATTAGCATTCCTAGCTCTCTACATCATTAGTTACAATTAATAATGATCAAATTAATAAACAAAATTTTTGAAGGCTTATGTTATCAAATTATTATGTAATAAGTCTTATTAGAATATATCTATCAATTTGTAATATTATCCCCACTTTACAGACATAAAAGCAAAGTCACTCAACAGTAAGAAGTAAAGCCAAGATTCACAAAGAGGTCTGCTTGACACCAGATTATGAGGCTTTACTCCCTTCCTTACTGTTTCCTGTGAGATAACAAATTTATAGAGACCAGAGATGTATTATTCTAGTGTCTGTCACACAATTTAATTGAACAGATAATTTATTTCCTAAAGATAATCTTTGCAATTTCACAGACAAAATTATGCTACAGTACCTGCCTTCTTTTACAAATAGTCCACCTCCTTTCTTAATGTTCTGTTTCATTAATAGATAATGAGCTCTTGTTGGGGGTACCATTATTCATTTTCATTCACAGTAGTGAGTACATTTTCTGCCTTACTGTCGACATCCAAGAATCATTAATCTGAACTACACTTGAGTTATCTCACATTTTCTAAATGCCATGTCTTATCACATATTATCACTGATTATGTTTAAACACTCTTAGCAAGATGAAAGTAATTTTTAGAAAAGACTAAAAAAGCACATGATTTTATAGGGCATGTATGTTTTGAATCACTTCTTGGATTGCAATCAATCAATAACACCATTTCTTGGGATAATATAACAAAACAAAACAGATACTTTAAGAAATAAGAATCTAATTCTTTTTCAGCAATGCTTACTCTGTGCATGCCCTGACTCTGAGGAAAATTTATTAGTAAGGCTTTAAATAAAGAAAAAAAACTTTCTGTAGAGGTGTGTTTCCTACCCCTCCCCCGACCCCGACCAACTCTTACCTAAAGAACAATCACCATCTTGTTTTTTCTTAGGGGTAAAAATATATTACTCATATTAAATCAATTTTCTGTTGTTCAGTGGTAGAAATATTCTCTTCATGTTTCATTTTCCAAAGTGTTGCCCAGAGAAAGTAGTACATTTTCCATGGGAAGTCACTAGGAAAACAAATACAATTAAAATCTTGATTAAAATGCAGATGTTGAAAAACCTATGGCCAAACTCCAGGGCAAAAATAAAATATGTATATAAAACTTTCAAGGGCATGGCTGCCAAGGGAACTCAATTTAAAAACTGGTGTTGACAGGAGACCAGCAGTGAGAGATCATAGGAAACAAGAAAGCGTATAATTAGACCCTTGATCTGTGACATATGACAGTTAAGTTCAAGATGATGTGAAACAAGTTATGGAAAGACCTACCATGAAACTGAGGATAAAAACAAAGGATCACACAACGAAAGGACCCAAAGCAGCAAATAAACCAAGCCATGCTCTTCGGCAGAATATCTCCACCAGTGAGGGTCTGCAGGGCTGGGGGTTATCCCGTCAAGAACAACCACATCTGGACACAAAAATAACCTTTACTAGTATATAAATGCTCCATGTGTACATACATATATGTGTTATAAAAGATGGTTTTTCCTTTTAGTTTCTTTGACTTTAACACACCCGGAAGCCTGCCTTGTGCTTAGAACCTGCAGGTTTCTGCAGTCACTGTAGCCAGGCACAATAAACATTGAAACAAACCTCAGGCTGGAAGAGAAAGAGTAAAAAATCAATAACCTGAGCAGATACTAATCAAAGTGCAGAAATAAATCATGGTGTTTTGTGTTTCTACAAGACTCAGAATGGGGGCTCAGTTGAATTACAAACCCAAGTCTGAAGCCAATATTTCTACAGGTTCTCTACCCTACAATTTAAAGTTCCAGGAGGAATCAAAGTAAACATGTTAAAAGCATTCAGTTTTCAGCAAATCATTAGGCAGAATGTAATCACTTACTGAAGTATTAATGGCACTGGGGTTTTAAAAAGCTATGCCTTGCCTGTTTTTTACCCAGGACCTACTAAACATATCACTGTTCCCCAAATCTAGGTACAAATCTAGTGTTTGTCAAAATATTGGCTATTAAAGCATATATACACAGTCAAGATTCAATTTACATATAAAAGAAGTTACAAGGATAGGTGAAGAAGGAAGGAAATATTTCTGCCTCTTCATGTTTTAGTGTAAACTGACATTACATAAAATAACATTTTAAATTGTGCATTAATCAGATTGTAAATACTATAAAAAATAAAGGATTTGGAATGAATTAGATTTGAATCTATTAAAATTTTTGCTCTCAGTTACTAGCTATGTGACCTTAGGCAAGTTTCTTACCCTCACTGAGCTTTACCCTCTTAACCTCTAAATATGATGGCAATATGAAATAGGGTGTAACAGACGTGAGTCAACAAATATAAGGTGTCTAATGCAATGTCTGTCATATAGCAAATGCCCAATAAATTGTGCCTGTAGTGGGATTTATGATGCAACTAATATATGTTTCTGGTCACTTCCTTTGTTTGGGACCCCTCCTAAGATTGCTAGGGAAGAAACCCTAGCAATATGTGATTTTTGTGAGGTGTCAATTTAATCTTTAAAATTTTGCCTTGATGTATTATCTCAGTGTAAATAAATTTAATACCTAACTTTGTGATACTGTATATATTTTCTTAGCTTCCTAAATTGAAGTTTACAGATTTATGTAATTATGACACAGTTATGATTATTTCTGATTATGAGAATCAGTAACACTAAAATTCAGTATAATTTGGCTGTTTTTCCTAGTTCAAAATAATTACAAAAGTTTACTTTTAAAGAATATAATTATGGAAGCTGAGCTCACAATTAAGTTTGTATAACTATTTTTCTTTTGAAGTATGTACTGTCAACAAATGAATTTGTATTTTGAAGAAAATAACTCAATGCCAGTGGGAAGTTAGAAGCCAGGTATTCTTCCTTTCTTTCTTTTTTTTCCTCCATCCTCTGGGAAAGCCCAGACCTACCCTATCCTCTCCACTTCCCAAAGTTAAGGAACTCAGGGGCTACCATGATAGGGAGGAGTATTTTTTCTTTTCTTTTTTATTAAGGTATCATTGATACACAATCATATGAAGGTTTCACATGAGCAACATTGTGGTTACTACACTCATCCATATTATCAAGTCCCCCCCCACATAACCCATTGCAGTCACTGTCCATCAGCATAGTAAGATGCTATAGAGTCACTACTTGTCTTCTCTGTGCTATACTGGCCTTCCCCGTGATCCCTCTACATTATGTGTGCTGATCATAATACCCCTCAATCCCCTTCTCCCTCCCTCCCCATCCCCACCTCCCCACCCCCTTCCATTTGGTAACCACTAGTCCCTCCTTGGGATCTGTGAGTCTGCTGCTGTTTTGTTCCTTCAGTTTTGCTTTGTTGTTATACTCCACAAATGAGGGAAATATGTGGTACTTGTCTTAGAAGCCAAGTATTCTTTCAAGTTTGTTGTTTTCAAATAGGTAGTTGTTTTATTGAATTAGGTATAGTTTTGAAATTGTTAGCATACTGTCAAAACCTCAGTGTATTGGGTGAAGAAAGAAGCCCATATTATTTTAACCTTAAGAAATGGAGAACAGACATTTAAAATTGAGAGGAAAGAGGCTGAGTTGTAATACTACTGGATCTGACCCAAACTGTCAAGCCAGGTAGGATGTTTACAGAGGCCATCTGCCCAAAGCCATAACTTCCAAATCAGAACTTCAAGAATGAGCACAAGTCCAATTGCCTACATACAGTTTACACTCCAATACACAACCGTAAGGTGAAAGAGCAAGAACCTGTGTGCAGGAGAATAAACAATGTGGGGAAAGCTGCCTGCCCTCTGCTGGATGCGCCAGTGTCTCAGAGTGGCAGACGGAAGGAGTGAGTCTGCTCTCACTTGATATCTGATGCCATGAGCCTCTCATATTGGGAACATTTTCACCCTAAGTGTTTCAGGATACAAAGCACATGACATAATCTGGTGCCACCTGAAGAAACAGCTATCTCCCAGACCTGGAGAAAAATTGCCTGTGTAGGATCTATTGAATAAGAACATGTCCCATGTCTGCTTACTGTGCTGTATGCTTGGCCTCAGGGATTCATGAGTGATTTTTTCCTTATAAACAATTTTGCTTTACCTCATTGAAAAAGGGAATCCTTAATTAAGAAGTGATTCTACTACACCCCAAGATAGGATCATTTCCAGTCAAGATTCTGCAACAAAAATAAAAGGTCAAGTATATGTAGCAGGTATAAATTATCAGGTCATAACATTCATATATGCAAAATTAATATGCCCCCATATTTTTCTATAATCAACTCAAACCCCGATCCTACCAGACTTTAGCCAACTCTAATTAAAGTTAGTCATTTCAAATTTAAGCTAATTGTCCAAGAAGTTCCTCTCCTTATCCTCCCTTCCCAGGTTCTTGTGTTCTTAGTGAGTTTGTTCAGTGAATGGTGGGGGAAAGGTTGATTATGGGTCCTGCTGACATTTTCACACTCCCCAGTCCCTGACGTCTCATCCTCCCATTCTGGCGTCCACTGAGATCTGCTATCATATTAGTCATAGTCATTGTCCCCTCGCAAAAAAAAAAAAAAAAGTTTTTTCTGATCTGCTATCCCTCTTTTATCTACTTCTATTTCACTCTTGGGGCCACTCATGGTATATCTTTATACTTTCCCTGAACCTTTCTGAGGCCATAGAAAATGGTAGAGCTGCCTCTGATCTGCTTACTTATGTCACACCACCATTTCTATTCTACGGCTACTAAACCAAACTGATAGGGTACAAGGATAATCATGACTTTTGCCAGCTTCCTTGGGTCCCACCTTAAAAGCAAGCATATCTCCCTCTCCCCTCATGGGAGGTACAAGAGATTCTATCATCTGCCTCCACTTGGAACTAACCAGAGACAGAACTTAGTAAAATCTACTCATCTTTCAGATACTCACACCCAGAATTCATTCTAATATACTTTTCCCCCCTATTATATCCCTATGTTCAATCTTGAAGGATCTTTCTCAAGATTGAGAAAATTGTATCATGATAGTTATACTCTGAATTCTTCAGTGGATGCTTTTAAAAAATAAAAACCCAGCTCCTACAATTCAAAATTCCTCAATACTCTTACCTTTGTCTTGAAGTTCAAAAATCCATTTCAAAATGCAAAACTTAAGCACTTATTTCTTTCATTCCGTGTTTCTGCAATAACATCTCTACTGTGAGAGTATTAAAGCCCAGAATGACTTAGTTGCTAGACAAGAGAAATATTCAGTGTTCTGAGTGACAAAACATACCAACTAATGCAATACAGTGTCATCTTAACAACAGTTCATCAGGGAAAAAGCTTTTTGAAAGGGAACATCTTCCCTTAGATGCTGAGGGGAACTCTGCCTAATGGAAGAAATTTCTTACAAATTTCTTAGGCTTCTCCAGAAACCCCGGAAGACACAGCATAGGGCTTAGAACTTTGATAATAGAGATCTCTGATGTGTCAAAGAAAACTGTAGGTGAGCCTTACTGAATGGTTTTTCTTAAATTTGTTCAGATGTCAAAGTAACTGGAAATCATGGAATTCTTTACAGTGATGTAACTTTTTGTTTGATGGAAATCAAGTATTAAAGATATTTTAAACATATCTATAAATTAAGATCATGTTTATGAGCGGAATTTCTTTCTCTCCACCCCACCTCTCTCTCCATAAATGTATAAAATGCAAGTAGTCATGAATACACAAGTTCATAAAGAAAGCAAATGACCAAAACAGATATGATAAGTTTTATCCTGTTCACATTCATTTGCTATTCCTTCATTCATTGTCTCATTTGCAATACTGTACTCTGACAGTAGCAAACACCAAAGACTTAAATACAACAAAAATCAAATGGAAGGTTTAAATTGGGAAATTATGGATTCTTTTTTCCTAGAATCTGGGAAAAAAGCTGCTGTTAATTATTTTCTTGCTTTTCTATTAGAAGATATTCAGCTTAAACATCAGTGTTTCATGGGACCACAATTTGAGAGCTACTACCATGGAAACATCATCTGATATTACTATGTTAATTTATTCTTGTTCCATCTTTTTAAAGTTTTGGAACCAACTATTTCCTATGAAAGCCAATCTCTTCTTTGATGGATTGCAAGTAGCCTGAAGTAAAGAAAGAGCAATTTGGGGACCCCAATGTAGTTCACATGTTACAATAAGCAAAATTCTAACTTAGGTCCTTTTGCAGATACAGGGCCACAGAGCATAAGTTTTTTTGAGGGGAGAGTGTGTGGGGTTTTTTTTAATGCTTATTTTTGTTTGTATTAGTTTTAAGCCAACGACAGCCAACAACTCTGAAGGAAAATAGGATTTAAAAAAGATTTCCATCATGAGAGAATGTTTCCCAGCAGCTCTTGCTACAGGCAATATATATTTCCTGCCAAACTCATTCAAAAAGTATTCTGGCCATTCTTGTTACTTGAGAGCATTTGGAAGGAGTTGCACAAGAAAATTGTACTTCCTGAAACTCCCCTTTTGCATTGATTTGAGTAACAGTAGATAGAAGAAACAGTAGTATTACAATTGATAGAATCCATAGACTTCAGAGAGAAAGCATCTGTCCCTTGCAAGCTGAGCTTTGAACAATTACAGGCAAACATTTGCTGGTCTCAGTGGGCCCCAGATGTAGGATATAAAAGGAAACTATATGTATCAGAGGCAGAAATAATTAAGAAAAAAGATTTAGAACAGACCAAGACTTTGATGCATACATCATTCTAAGCACACTTAGCTAGGGGCTTCACTAGTAGCATGACAAGAGTTAATAAACAGTTTTCAGTTGAAGTGCAAATACAGATCATCAGGTAGCATTTGCTAGAATTAAGTTTTATGAATTTTATTCCATATTAACTGCACATTTTAGCTCAGTGACTGTCCATAGTTAGAATAGCCATAGGAGTGGCACTTGTGCCATGGAGTTGCAATCCAAAGCTTAGAAAAATACTGCAAGCAACCTGCAAGCAATAGCTGGCTTTAAGCCTCTGTTAAATATAAATTGATATTTTAAATAATAGATTTTAAGCTTCAAATAATTCTTGTGCTGATCTATAAAATATCAAGTAAAAGAACCTTTTCATATATTGTTAAGAAAAGGCATGTAAGTGAGAAGGACCCACAGTTACTTTCCTGGGTCACTGACAGATTTACAGAAATGGCACCACACCAAGTAGCATTCCTATTGGAATAAATAGGTGATCTCTCTGTGTCTGAACAGAGCCTAAATGTATAAAAGCCAAGTACTTCTCAAAAAGTACATATCATTACATCTTTGAATCTAAGATATACATTTTACTATTTCTTAAATCACTAATGTTACATCATTTATGGGTGGTGGGTTTTTCTCTGAACTGCTGCTTGTAGATAGACAAATTTTATAAAACATGATGACATCTTAAAATTGGGGGACTATATAAACTACTATATAAACAATAGTTTATATACAGTGCTGTATAAGTTTAAGGTATAGTGCATGGTGATAACATATATTGTAAAACTATTATGACTTAAGTTTGGTTAATATCCATCCTCTTATATAAGTAGCAAAAAAAGGAAATAAAATTTCTCCTTGTGATGAGAACTTTTTTGCATGATGTATGTTTCATCTCTAGTATTTATTTATTTTATAACTGGAGATTGTAACTTTTGACCACCTTCATCCAATTCCCCTCCCCACAACCCCTGAAAATCACAAATCTGATCTCTTTTTTATGAATTTGGAAGGTTTTTGTTTGCTTGTTTTTTGGGTTTTTTTTTGGATTCCACATAAAGTGAGATCAGACAGTATTTGTCTTTGATTTATTTCGCTTGCAAATGCACTTAAGGCTCATCCATGTTGTTGCAAATGGCAGTATTTCCTTTTTATGGCTGAATAATATATTCCATTGTATGTATATACATAGGCTATACTTCTTTATCCATTCATCAGTCAGTGGACACTTAGGATGTTTCTAAGTCTTGGCTATTGTAAATAATGCTGCAGTGAACATGGGGGTGCAGATACCTCTTAAAATAGTGTTTTTAGTTTTTATTTCCTTTGGATAAATACCCAGAAGTGAAATTGCTGGATCATATAGTAGTCCTATTTTTAATTTTCTGAGGAATCTTCATATTGTTGTCTATAGTGGCTGTATCAATGTACAATCCACCAACAGGGCTCTGGGGTACCTTTCTCCACATTATTTCTAGCATTTGTTATCCTTTGTCTTTTTGATAATAGTCATTCTTACAGGTGTGAGGGATACTTCATTGTGGTTTTGTTTGCCTTTCCCTGATAACTAGCAACATTAAGCACCTATTGACCATTCATATATCTTTTTTGAAAAATATTCCAGTTATTTTACTCAGATCCTTTGCTCATTTTTTATTGGATTATTTGTTTTTCTGCTATTAAGTTGTATGAGTTCTTTATATGTTTTAGATATGAACTCCTTATTAGATGTATACTTTGCAAATATTTTTTCTATTCCGTAATGTGTCTCTTTATTTTGTTGACCATTTCCCTTGTTGTGCAGAAGCTTTTTAGTTTGATGTGATCCCACTTTTTTATTTTTTATTTTGTTGCTTATGCTTGAGTTGTTATATCCAAAAAATCAATGCCAAGACCTATATATCAAAGAGGTTTTTTCCTATGTGTTCTTCTGGGAGTTTCATGGTTTCCAGTCTTACATTTAAGTCTTCAGTGCATTTCAAGTTCATTTTTGAGTGGTATAAGAAAGGAGTCTAGTTTCATTCTTTTATGTGTGACTATTTAATTTTCCCAGTCCCATTTATTGAACAAACTGTCTTTTCTTCATTGAGTATTCTAGGCTCCCTTGTCAAATATTACTCAACTTTATATTAGTGGGTTCATTTCTGGGCTCTCAATTTTGTTCCATTGGTCTGTGTGTCTATTTTTATGCCAGTACCATAATTTTTTGATTACTATAGCTTTATAAAATAACCTGAAATCAGGAAGTATGACCCCTCCTGCATTATTCTTCTTTCTCAGGATTGTTTCGGTCACTTGGGTTTTTTCATGGTTCCATATATATGTTAGGATTTTTTTTCCACTTCTGTAAAAAAAAATTGCCATTAGAATCTTCATAGAGATTGCATTGAATCTATAGATGGCTTTGAATAGTATGGACATTTTAGCAATATTTTTACAATCCATGAACACAGTTACCTTTCCATTAATTTGTGTCTTCTTCAATTTCTTTTCTCATTGTCTTGTATGTGTCATTGTAGACATCTTTCACCTCCTTGGTTACTTCTATTCCTAAGTATTTTGTTGTTTTTGATGTTATTATGAATGGGATAGTTTTATTCCTTTCTCAGAAAAATCATTGTTAGTGTCTAGAAACACTACTGATATTTTGTTGTTAATTTTGTATCCTGCAACTTCACTGAGTTTGTTTATTAGCAGTTTTTGGTGTTGTCTTTAGGATTTTCTATTATTAAATCATGCCATCAGCAAATAAAAACCATTTTACTTTTTCCTTTCTACTTCTGATGCCTTTTATTTCTTTTTCATGCCTGATTGCCCTGGCTAGGATTTCCAGTGCTATGTTGAATGAGACTAGTGAGAGTGGGCTCCTTTGTCATGTTCCTGATCTTAGATGGAAAACTTTTAACCTCTAACTGTTAAGTTAGATGTTGTTTTCTCATATATGACCTTTGTTATTTATTATGTTGCACCATATTCATTCTATTACTAGTTTGTTTCAGTGTATTATCATGAACAGATGTTGAATTTTGTCAAATGCCTTTTCTGTATCTATTGAGATGATCATGATTTTTTATTTCAGTTTGAATATGATATATCACATTTATGAATTTGCAAGTCTTGAACCAGTCTTTGTATCACAGAAGTAAATCCCATTTTATCATGGTGAATAATCCTTTTAATGCTGTAATTACTTTGCTAGTATTTTATTGAGAATTTCTGCATCTA
This sequence comes from Smutsia gigantea, assembly GCA_032199065.1. Taxonomy (NCBI): domain Eukaryota; kingdom Metazoa; phylum Chordata; class Mammalia; order Pholidota; family Manidae; genus Smutsia; species Smutsia gigantea. The sequence continues at coordinate 397,408 of JAVSCE010001413.1, read as the reverse complement.
TATTCATCATGGATATTGTCCCATAGTTTTCTTTCCTTGTAGTGTCCTTTAATGGCTTTGGTATCAAGGTAATGCTGACCTGGGAAAATAAATTAAGGAGTGCTCCCTCCTCTCAATTTTTGGTAGAATTTGAGAAGGACTGGCAATAATTCTTTTTTAAAGTTTTGGTAAAACTCACTAATAAACCACTGAACCTAGGACTTTTCTTTGCTGGAAGATTTTTTATTACTGATTCAATCTTTGTACTAGTAATTGGTCAGTTCAGATTTTCTATTTCCTCTTGATTTGATCTAGGTAAGTGTAGTTCTCTCAGAATTTTTCCATTTCTTCTGGTTGTCCAATTTATTGATGTACAGTTGTTCATAGTAGCTTATCCTTTGTTTCTGTGATATCAATTGTAATGTCTCTTTTTTCATTTACAATTTTGTTGATGTGGGTGCTCCTTCTTCCTTTGTTAGTCTAGTTACAGATTCATTCATTTTCTTAAACTTTTCAAAGAACCAACTCTTTGATTTTCTTTGTTATTCTTCTCTGTTGTTTTCCTGTTCTCTGTTTTGTTTATTTCTGCTCTAATCTTTATTATTTCCTTCCTTCTGCTAATTTTGGGTTTTTTTGTTTTTCTAGTTCCTTGAGTCCTAAAGTTAGGTGGTTTATTTAGCATCTTTTTTGTTAATGTAGGTATTTATTGCTATGAACATTCCCCTTAGAATTGCTTCTGCTATATTCCATAAGTTATGGTATTTGTAGTCCCATTTTTTTTGTCACAGATTTTTTTGAACTAATTTTTTCTTTAATTTCTTCTTTGTCCATTGATTGTTCAGGAGTCTGTTGTTTAATTTCCATGTATTTGTGAGATTTCCAGTTTTCTTCCTGTTACTGAATTCTAGTTTTAAATAATTGTGGTCAGAGAAGATTCTTGGTATGGTTTCAATGTTCTTGAATTTGCTAAGACTTATTTTGTGGCCTAATATATGATATATCATAGAAAATGTTCCATATACACTTGAAAAAAATTGAGTATTCTGCTGTTGTCAGAATATTCTATATATGTCTGTAAGGTTCATTTGGTCTAGTGCTGTTCAAGTTTGATGTTTACTTATTCATTCTGTCTTAGATGATCTATCCATTTTTGACAGTGGTATTAAAGTCCCCACCAATTATTGTATTGCTGTTTATTGCTCCATTTAACTCTGATAGTTTTTGTTTTACATATTTAAGTATTCCATTGTTGTGTATATAAATATTTACAATATTATGACTTCTTGATGGAGTGATCCCCTTTTCATTACATAATGCATTATATAAAGATCATTATCTATTTTTTTTTTACCATTTTTAAAGTCTATTTTGTCTGATATAAGTATAACTACACCTGAGCTTTTTTTCTAGATTCCACTTACTGGAAATACCTTTTTCCATCACTGCACTCTCAGTCTATGCATGTCAAGGCTAAGAGAATCTCTTGTAGGCAGCATTTGGTGGATCTTGTTTTTTATCCATTCAGCATTCCACATCTTTTGATTGGATAGCTTAATCTATTCAAATTTAAAGTAATTATTGATAGGTAATGACTTACTATTGCCATTTTGTAAATTGTTTTCTGGCTATTTTGTAGAATCATTGTTCCTTTTTGTTCTCCTATAATATTTTTATGTGTTTTGATATCTTTTGGTATCAGTTTGCTTTGACTTCTTTATCATGTTCTTTTGAGTTTTTATTGTGTGTGTGTGCTTACCAGAGGCTTACGTAAAATAAACACCCCATTTTAAACTCATAAGAACTTAACTTTAATAGTTTACATTTTGACTTCTCCCCCTCACATTTTAGGTTTTGATGTTAAACAGTACATATTTTTTTACACCATGTATCCAATAACAGATTATTGTAGTTATGGTCATTTTTACTATGTTTGCTTTTTAACTTTTAAACTAAAGTTGTAAATGAATTACATGCCACCATTACCATATTATAGAATCTAACTTTGACTATATATTTACCATTGCCAGTAGGTTTTCTGCTACCTCCTTATGTTTTTTTGACGTTAGAGTTCTTTTATTTCTGCTTGAAGAATTGTTAGCATTTCTTTTAAGGCATAGCTAGTGGTGATGAACTTCTTCAGCTTTTGTTTGGGAAAATCTTTATCTCTCTTTTATTTCAGACAGACAGTTTCGCCAGGCATAAAATACTTGGTTAACAGGTTTTATTTTTCCTTCAAATATCTTGAATATATCATCCTATTTTTTTCTAGCCTGAAAGTTTTCTGTTGAGAAATCTGTTGACAGTCATAAAGGGGTTCCTTTGTATGTAACTTTTCTATCTCGTTGTTTTCAAAACCCTTTGTTTTCGACTTTTAACAATTTAATTACAACATGTCTCAGTGTTATCCCTATTTGGGTTAAACCTATTTGGACCTTTTGGGTTTCATGGATCTGGATGTTTATTTCTCTACCAAGATTTGGGAAATTTTTAGCCATTATTGCTTTAAATACATTTTCTGTCCTTTTCTCTTTTCTCCTGGAACTCCCACAATGCAGTAGTGTCCCATACATCCAAGAGAGTTTTCTTTTAGCTCCTTTGACTATATAATTTCAAATGTTCTGTCTTCTAAGTATTTATTCTCTCTTCTGCATGGTCAGGTCTGCTTTTGAAGCTCTGTACTGCGTTCACAGTTAAGTCATTATATTTTTCAGCTCTAGGATTTCAGTTTGGTTTCTTTCTTTGATGGTTTCTAGTTGTTGAACTTCTTATTTTGCTTATACATTGTTTTCCAATTTTCATTTAGTTGTATTTATGTTCTTGTAGTTCACTAAAGTTCTTTACAAGGATTATTCTGAATTCTTTGAGAGTTCATAGATCTCCATTTTTTAAGGGTCAGTTATTGGAGCTTTATTAGTTTTCTTTCATGGTGTCATGTTTACATGATTTTTAAAAATACTTAATTATTTACATTGCTATCTGTGCATTTGAGTAAGCAATTTCCTCTTCCAAACTTTATAGGTTCACTGTGGCAGAGATGGTTCTTCACAAGTAATTTCAGTTTGGGTTTCTGGCCAGGTCTTCTGGTAACATCCTTGGGCAGGTGGAGCTTACTATCAGGGTCTATTTTTAGCTGAGTCCCCTGCCTGAGCTCTAAGAGGGTGGTGGGGATTGTGCCACTGGCAGAGAAGTTGGAAAGAGCTACTAACTCCCTGACCAAACAAGATTATAGGATGGGTTCTGCGGTTGCTTGTGTTTTCTGTTCAGGTTTCCTAGATGTCAAGACTGGGTACTATTCTTAGCAGCAAGTGGGCTTTGAATTAGATTCCCTACCTTGGTAGGGAAACAGAATGAGTCCTTGAGCCCACATGTATTTGGGGTCCCAAATCAAGAAAGACTATACACTGGATTTCCTGGCTGGATAGGGCTACTAGTTTTGCTCTGCAGGTAGGGAAAGCCATGGGTTATGCTCTCTGTTCAAGTGCCACTGTATGCAAGGCTGTTGGATGGGCTACTCAGCTTCCATGTGCTCTGCTTAGGATACCTGGTCAGGCAGGTGGAAGGCTGCATTCAGTAATGTGAAGGGCCATGAGTCAGGACCATGAATTACTTTCTCTGCTCAGGTGAGGCTGGAGAAGTTGCTCCAAGGTTGAAAAGGCTCTTTATTTGGGGTCTTGTCCAAGTTACAGGGCCGGCAAGGTTCTTTATTTGAGGACCTGAATCAGGCAAAACCTACACCCTGCCCAGATCTCTGGTCAGACTACACCACCATCTGGGCTCTGTAGATGAGCAAAGATGCTGGTTTGGACTATTATTTGGGTGCTGCAGGTAGGAACTCATTCTGCTCAAGTTTGAGTGCTCAGGTTTAAAAGCTCCTTCCCCTTTCTCCATCACAGATACTGAGTGGTCAAACCTGGAGGATTACCCAGCAATCCCATGGGCTGAAAACAGAGTAGGGGCTCCCAAGAAGGGACCCACAAGGCTGGCAGAGCTAGATGTCCACCCTGGGTTCTCTTTTTCAACTAGAGAAATGATAGGCTCAGGGAAAACTCCATGTAGTACTATTCCAGCCTGGGGATGGGCAATGTGGTCAGTGTGTAGCTACCCCTTCTACACGTCTAATGACATCTGTCTTGGTATCTTTAGTATAGGGGGTGCTTCACCCTGTGTTCTAGGATTTTCTCAGGGGTGTCTTGTCCATGAGTATTTGTTAGTTTTTCTTATGAGAGGGAGCAAAGTCAAGAATTATCTATGTCACCACTCTTCCCTCAGAATCTTTGAACAAGAAGCTTATTAACCTAACATTAAGCCATCTATCTGTACAAATGCTTCATACAGAGGAGTATTTTAGGTGCTATTGTGGAAAATATCCAAGAATGAGATGTCAGACTATCTGGAGCTTATGTCTGGCTCTGAATTTTTTAAATTTATTTGAGTCAAGTTTTTACTAGATTAAGTTTATAGATTCTCCCAACTCTAATATTTTTAGGTGTTTCTTAGTAAACTTCAAAACACCCACAATACAAGAGCAGTTAATATTTATAATTTAAATCTTTCATAATTCAAAAAATAAATGTACATATTATCAAAGATTATATTCTACTCAGCAAAATCTCAATGCTAGGTATATATTTTTTTCCTGTTCTACTTTTAAAAGTGGTCATCTGTTTACTCTATAGGAGTTTTCCTTAAGTATACTTTGCTGTTAACGAACTACCTCTTTGTTCAGTTTAAAGAAGCTAAAATTTATTTTTTGCATAGTATGGACTTCACCTAAGCATGAGCTTCCACAAATACTTCATGAAAGCTGATGAGGCTTAAGTTTATTTATTTCTAGTTAAAAATAAAGGAGGTACATAACATCATCATAGATTGATCACTAAGTTATTGAAGTCATTTTATATTCAAATCAAGAGTCTTTTCAAGTAGAAAAAGGGATCAATATTAGGATATATTCATTATACATAAGAAAACACAAAAGAATATTTGCAGAGCATTTAGCAAATTTAATCCCCAAGATTTGATATTTACAGATATATCCCAATGTGCTCATCATAGACTGTACAGCAATAGCTTAGTTTTTAATCCTTGAAAGACATTAAATACATAAATACCATTTCATGGAAAAATCATTAAAATCAAATTGAAGTTCACATTGTTCTTTGGAAAGACTTATATTTATTGCTTCCTATAAAAGTTCCAAGAAGACTGTAACAAAAATACAGATATTGGAATGGAGCACACCACTCTTTGCTTTTAAAAATGATGTCTGACAAAGTTTATTGACATGGAAAAGAGCATTAACGATACCAAATTCTCTAACATAGATCCTTCGTAAAGGGATTTTTATCAGTTGGCAAGCTTTCTCTTTCACCAATGACCATTTCAGAGAGAATGTTACTGAAACACTGGCACATCAGAGTGTACAATCTCCATTAATATGTTTTCATTCCAAACACAAACAGTTGTATTTGGAAAATATTCATAATGTGCCAAAAATGTCTTTTTAGAAAGACACTACAAAGTTTAACAACAGTTAACAAAGTTTAACAAAGTCCAACAATAGGGGAATGCTTAAAAGAACTGTGAAAAAATGGATATCATATTTACAAAGAATTTAATAATGTGGGTGATATGTCATGATATCATGCCACTGAAAAAGCATAATACAAAGCTGTGTATATAGCATAATGTCCACACATATAACATCTGTAGCTATGAATACAGTAGTCCCCTCTTATCTGAAGTTTCACTGTCCAAGGATTCAGTTACCTGTAGTCAACCATGGTCTGGAAGCAAATGATCTTCTTTCTGACATATCAGTCAGAAGGTCAATAGTCACCTAATACCATGTCACAATGTCTGTATCATTCACCTCACTTCATCTCATCATGTAGGCATTTTATTTCACATTATCACAAAAGGAAGGGTGTAAGGACAGTACAATAAGATATTTTTAGAGGGAGTTTGAAGAACCACATTCACATAATTTTTATTGTATTGTTATAATTGTTCTATTTTTAGTTGATGTTAATCTCTTACTATTCCTTATTTATAAATTGGACTTTATAATATATAGGAAAAAACATAGTATATATAAGGTTCAGTATAATTCATCCCCACTAGCGGTCTTGGAACATATCCCCTGTGAACAAGGTGGAGGGACTACTGTACTAAAAATACTAAAGGGAACTTTATTAAAAGGATATGTAGTAAAAGACCACTTGGGGTTATCTTTTGGTATGATATTGATTATGTTCTTAATACTTTGCTATACTTTCCAAGTTATCTTTAATATTCATAGAAGGGAAGATAGCAAAATGTATAATATAAAATTTAAAAATCCTTTAACAAGGTGAAAATTGATAGCCAGAATGATTTAAAATAAAAGTAAAACCATTTACATGAGAAAAAAAAGAATGCCTTTGTGTTCAATTTACATAAATGAGACAGACTCAATCCCAGATTAGAAAAATTAGGGTTTTTATATTTTATTAAACATTTGGTTAACCAGAGAAAAGTCTCTATACAAAATGCTTTTCTCCCCCAGTAATAATCAGTGAGAGGCAGGAATCATTGTCTATGATCGGAATTGGAGTTTTAGTCTTTTCCTTTTTTCTATACCTTGTGTATCCTCCTGTAGATTCCCTAGAACTTGGTGGTTGCTTGTGTTATTGAAGCCTATGTTATCTATTCCCTGCAGAGGAACTTCTGAGACCATCATGTAACCAGGTTTATTGTGAGAAACCATAACGTTGTTGGGAGGACAAGTCTTGAGTCAGGCACCTGTGTCCAAATCTTGCCTTCAGTTCTTTTAATGCTACCTAGTTCCTTAAATTCTCTAAATTTCCTCATCTTTAGAGTAGGGACTATAACCTCGAAGTGTTTTTATGATTAAAAGGATAATTCTTCTAAAGATGCTTGCACTCTCCAACCCCACCAAACCCAGTCTTCTCCATATCATTTCATATCAATTTAGTCCTTCCATTTGCTCAGGCCCAAGTCCTTGAAGGCATACTAATCCCTCCTTTCTCTCGCTACACACCTCCAATCTGTCAGCAAATTGTGTTGTCTCTGCCTTCAAAATAAGTGCATTTCTTTGATAATTAGTAATGTTGAGCATCTTTTCATATGTCTGTTAGCCATCTGTATGTTTTTTTAGGAAAAATGTCTATTTGGGACCTCTGCACATTTTTTAATCAGGCTATTTGGGGTTTTTATTGGTGTTGAGGTGTATGAGTTCTTTACTTTGGGTATCAGCCCCTTATTGGATATGTCATTTGCAAAGATATTCTCCCACACAGTAGATTGCCTTTTTGTTTTATTGATAGTTTCCTTTGCTGTGCAGATGCTTTTTACTTTGATGTAGTCTCACTTGCTTATTTTTGCTTTTATTTCCTTTGCCTGAAGAGATATATATCCAGAAAAAAAAATGACTAATGCAAATGTTTGTTTAGTGCTTATGTTTTCAGGTTCCAGGTTTTATATTTAGGTCTTTAATCCATTTTGAGTTTATTTTGTGAATGGTGTAAGACAGTGATCCATTTTCACTCTTTTGCATATACATGTCTAGTTTTCCCAACACCATGTATTGTCTTTTCCCCATTGTAGAATTTTGCCTCCTTTGTCATAAGTTAATTGACCATATAAATACGGGTTTATTTCTGGGTTCTCTTTTCTGTCTCATATTTAATCTACATTTTGAAAAGTGATCACCCCAGCTTTAGGTAAGCTCCTTTTCAATGGGCCGTTTGCTACCAGAGCAACCAGTTGCATTTTTAGATCATTCTATTTGTTATCCAGTGACAGGCTGAATCGTGTCTCCTGGGAAGTTAACTCTTCTCTCCTTCACATAAGCTTTATGAGTCCTCACACATCTTCCATTGCACCTAGAAGTGAGTACAGATGTGGTCGCACCAGTATACTTACATTATTGCAGACCAAGTCTACATTAATATTTTCTTCAGTGCCATCACACCTTTAGCTTGTGTTGAATTTGGTTATGTAAGATAGCCAGATTTGTTTGATTTACATTTCTTCCCCATTTTAGCTTTTTTAAGGTCATCTTCTCCCATTCCATCTTATGTACTTCTCATAAATATAAGATAATCTCCAGTGAGACCCTGTCCTCTTAAGTTTAGAAGTTAAATAGTGAAATGTTACAGTGGTGATGCTGTCAATTCTCAGGCTATGAAAGAAAAATAATACATTTTGCCATCTATAATCAGAAACACCTATTGTATGTTTAAAGACTCACCCAGCTAATTTCCATAAATTTTCTTTTCCACCATGCTATTTTCTGCTAAAATGTTCAGAATTTGCTGCTAAGGAGGATGCCCTATTCCACAAAATGCCTTCCTACACTTCTTTCAGGCACTCTGTACTCTAAACACACTTCAGCAATTTTACTATGGAAAACCTGTCTCTCCATCTACCACCAAACCAGGACGTTAAAAACACATAGAACTACAAAATGACTCTTCACAAAGACTGAAACTTATGATGTGAGCTAAAAGTATTGAGTAGAAACCATGATTTAGTACATTGTTTTCTTGCTGTATGATTTTTGTAACTTCATTGCTTAACACTAATATCTAATAATATCTAATAATATCACTAATATCTAATAATATCTAATAATATCAACAATGGAATTAGATAGCCTTAATAGGATTCATTTGTAATGCATTTTGAACTCCTTAAGAGACACATTATAAATAAGTATTTATGAGGTAAAGAGTAAATAGAGAAATTCAAGCAGTTAAGAAGTGTTTAATAGCAGAACAAATAGCTTATTCCCTGTATCGAAATACTTTTCATTATGTTATAACCCTCTCAAAATAGGCTCAGCATGGCTAAGGGAAAATAGGCCTTCCTTTATCAAGATTCATTACACATGTGTGTGTATAAGATAAATTAGTAGCCAGAAAGATGGCAGATCCTATACAGTCAGAAGCAAAACCATACATATTGACATCTAAGCAGATTTGCTGAGTAGTTATTTTATGCCTCTAGCACAGGCTACACCTAATTACCTCAACTCGCCATGAGAGATATAAATGTATACAGCACTACTGATAATGAAATGTTAATTGAAATATTTTTCATTTGCATTTAAAGAGTTTTGGCTAAAAGATGGTTGCCAGATTTAGCAGGTTGCCCAGTTAAATTTGAATTTCAGATAAACAATGAGTAATTTTTTAGTTTGCACATGTTCCCAGTAGTGCATGTGACATACGCATAGTAAAAAGTTATTCATTGTTTATCTGAAATTCAAATTTAAGTGGGTATCATAAAAAAGAAAGAAATCCTGCCATTTGCGACAACATGGCTAGACCTAGAGAGTATTATGCAAAGTGAAATAAGCCAGGCAGAAAAAGACAAATACAATATGATTTCACTTATTTGTGGAATCTTAAAACAAAACAAAACAAAACAAAATGAACAAAAAATAGGAGTAGACACATAAACACTGAGAAGTGACTGGTGATTACCATGGGGGAGGGATTGGGGTGAATGGGTGGGGCAAAATAATTCTCAATCATAATTTGGTCACAGGGATAGTAGTGAAGTATGGACAATATAGTTAATGATTCTGTAACGTCTTTCTATGTTGTCAGATAGTAACTGCGCTAGAGAGGGTGAGGATTTAATAATGTGGGTAACTGTTGAACCACTGTGTTATGTATTTGAAACCAATATATGATTGTATATCAGTGATACTTCAGTTAAAACAAAGATTATAAAAAGATTGTAAATGGGTATACTCGATTATATCTGGCAAATCTTAGGCTAAGATCAAAGTAACATGACTATCCTTGGAGCTCACATCTCTGTAACGGTGTGTTAACTGAAGCTTTGGTCCAAGCAACAAAATACAAAAGGCACTGCATGCCAAAGCCAGAGGCCCAGACAAAAATACAGAATTCCTAATTAAAATGTACAAAAACTGGTTCCATACTTCTTGGGACACTCCATCAGATCAAGAATATAAAAAAGCATCATAGCACTTAGAGAATGAGGGAGATATTGTGGAGAACATTCCCCAGGGATAAGGAGAGGAATTTGTTGCCTGTCATCAATGCAAATAAGGGTTTCTGCTGAGTTCTTGGAAGGTCTGATATTTTCCGTTATTGGGGGATATCATTGCCCAAGAAAGTTAAAGTGGTCCATTTCAGGACAACAAAGGATAAGGCTTTGTTTGCAAAGGAATATACTTCCACTAGTAAGAGTCAAGGAAATTGTGATTCCGTGTATGAAGTGTGGACTTCTGCGGGGAGAGCTGGTCCAGAGAACGAAGGGACTTGGGTGAAGAACCAAGATGGAGGATTTGTCAACATCAGGCTGAGGGCAGGAGAGACATTGCTTATGCCAAGAGTGGTGATATTAAAAATGGCCAATCAGGAGTCTTCAAAGTACTCACAGGAGAAAGCGTCAGCTACAAACACCCACTGGGACTGGGGTGAGAAGGCAGCTTGTGAAGATATCAGTCACCAGAGAGTCAAGTCTCTTTCCTACTTCCTTTCTTCCCTTCCCCCTTTTCAGCTGTGTTGTAGTCCAAAACTATAGCTTGATGAGTTCAAGTCCAACAAAGTTACAGATCAGTTTCTCTTTCTCTTTCCCAAATGCCGTAGCCTACCATTTACAGGCCTGCACATTCTACTCTGAGTTAAAAATTGAAATGCTAATTAATATCTTATGCTAGATTGCTTTTTAAATTTTGCATTGAGACTATGTCTTATCTTCTGAAGTAACTGTTCTGTAAGAGTGCATATAAACACTTTGGAATCTGCTAAGTTTCCATCTGATGGACAGAGAAACCCTTTTCTCAGCTAAACAAATTTTGAAGGAGCAATAGGAGATAAAAATAAAACTATTTAGATTATATCCAGTTATTCACTTGCATTCATGTATTGGTTATATTGTGACAGAGATTAAAATTCAGGCCTTTCTAGGAAATCTAGTTTGGCTGGAACAACTTTCAATATAAACCTATCTGTGTCCACCTGTCCATCATATTGACTGGACATCAAGAAAAACACTACCAGCTACTGTACTGGCCACTTTACCATGCTGCTTTTCTTTTGCTGGCCAAATACAGAGCCAGTTTCAATTTCAGAAGCCAATACAACATTTTGTGCATTTAAGAGCCTAACATTGAATGCTGGCTTTTACTTCTGATACTCAGCAAGGATGTGAAGGGACTATACAAAAAAAAAAAATCTTAATTTGTCAGATTTTTCAGACCTAAGGAAGGTTTTTCTCTGAATCAGTTTACAGTTTTCTCTCCAAACACCTCACTCAGTTATTCTTTTCCTTTTTTCGTACCACTTTCATCCAGGTCAAGGATTCCCAGATTCCTTTCTGCAAGAAAAGGAGCAATGCTAGACAGATCAACCTCCAGAAACTGAGAACAAGAAAGACATATAAACATATCTGGAATCAATAACAAAATCTATTGCAATAATGTATAACACAAACTCTCCTGACATAGCCAAAATGTGATGCTAGCCAAACATTGCACAATGCTGAAGGCAGCAGTTAATTTTGAAAATAAAAATAGTGTAGTGTCAGTACAGACAGAATGTACAAATTCCTGTGGTACAATTATCTTACTGGGAATGCAGAAAGAAAGAAGAGCAAGAATGTAGTGACTTGATCTATCACATGTGTCTATCTTCTAAAATTCACAAATGTCCAAAATGCATATAAGGGGCTATCATTTTATATTTTCTTTGTTATTGTCTTTCATCATAATAGCTAATGTAACATTTGGAAAAAGCGCAAGCAGTACTTTTTCACAAAAATAAATTCTATGTATTATGAGTCCATCAGTGTAATTCAGATTTATATATCTAAAAGTATTTCTCCTTTTGTTTTTTTCAATCTCATCTTTATTTAAATTGAGATATAATTGACATATCACATTGTATTAGTTTTTCGTGTACAACATAGTGTTTATGCACATATTGCAAAATGATCACTAAAATAAGTTTAGTTAATATCCATCACCACACAGTTATAATTTTTTCTTTTGATGAGTTCTCTTAGCAACTTTCAAATACACAATACAGTATTGTTAATGAGAAGTCTTACTTATTTTATAACCGGGAGCTTGTATCTTTCGACTCCCTTCACCCATTTCACTCACTCCTAGAACACCCACCTCTGGTAACCACCAGTCTGTTCTCTGTATCTATGAGTTTGGTTACTATGTATTTGTGTTTAGATTCCACGTGTAAGTGATAACATACAGCATTTATCTTTCTCTCTCTGACTTATTTCATAAAGCTCTCAAGGTCCATCCATGTGGTCACAAATGGCAGTTTTTTTTCTTTGAAATATACGAAAACCATGATTTTCGGGCAATAACGAAGAAATGCTATTTATTGTGCTTTTAAACATTTCTGAAAAGCTAAGCACTAATAGTAACCAGTCCTTCAGAAGAAATTCTAAAAGGAAAACAATACTGTTTTAATGGGTCACAAAATAGAAGCCCTAACTCAAATTCCAGTTCAAATGACTACATAGAAACATGAGAGAACCTGAGTAAACTGGTGCCCTCGCAAGTGTGCATGCACACACGCGCAGCGTCCACACACACACACATACACACACGCTCACTCTCTCTCCCTCTCCCTCCCCCCCCCCCACTCTGCATATGCACCATAAACGGCTTTGAAAAGGAGCACTCATGCCAATGACTAATTCCACCTTGGAGCCAGAGTCTAGAAGGGTCTCTAATCTAAAACACATTTGTCTGTAAATTCCCCTCACTTCCCATTTCTTTCCCAGTATTAGTTTTATTCAGTGGAATAAGCAAGATGGATGCAATATAACCAAAGATTGAAGTTAAATTGCAGCTTGTCCATGCCATGTAGGTTAATCACAACAAAGTTTTTGAGCCAACTGATTCCAAATAAACCAAGCTCTGCCACATATCCAGAAGATTTACTTATTTAAGATTCTATAATGAGCTCACTTTGAAACTATTCCTATAACAGCTACAATAGCACATTAAATTACATTGCATTTTTGAAGTGTTGGGACTTTCCTTTTGCTTTAATGATGAAGGGCTTGAGGGGCTCAAGTTTGTTCATTACAGTTCCCCTTTCTTTCTAATGATTAATTTCACACCATTGTTATTTATGCTATTGTTATTGTACATAACTTAATTTTTTTCATTTAATACCTATTCGTGAACAGACTTGAAAATTCACACAAGTAGAAACAGAGGGAATATCATCAATTTTCTTACCAGTTACCTTCAACTATTTTTTCTAACAGTTTTATTATTTTGTCTTCTAAGCCTTTGACAGAAATATGTGTACTTAAAAAATATATATTATCATATATATGGTTTTATATTCTACTTTTCTTATTTAACATTATTCCATTAGCCTTTCCCATGTCCTTACATAATCTTCACAAATATTTGTAGTGGTACATAATATTTTAATGAGTGAATGCACCATGGTTTATCTAATTCTTTCCTTATGATTGGACATTCTAGTTTTTCACAATTATTGATGATGATCCTATGAACTTCTTTGAATGTACATCTCTTCTCTATATTTAGGATTATTTTCTTATGATAGATTCTCAGGGGTCAAATTACTATTTGGAGGACATCAGCTTTCTTAAGACTCTTCATACATCTTCATAAACTGCTGTCCAGAGAGGTCATACCAATTAACTCTACCACCAGCAATAACTGGCACAGTCCATTATACACTTACTAGTATTTTCATCCCAGGTTCACTAGCATCTTTGCTAATTTGATAGATGAAGAATTAGGTGTCATTATAGTTTTTAGTGTGTTCTTTAAAAAAATTACAGACATATGTGCAAAAAAGACTTTAAAAACCTTTCCAGAGCTTTTATGAAAAATAATAATCCTCCAAATCCTTCCCTCTCCTCTAAACACACACAAACCGTTTCCTACGCTCCAGAGGCAAAACATTTCCTAGCCACTGTTGCTGCCTCATCTTTTGACCATGAAACCACAAGTTTATGGGCCTGGAGCAATATAACATCTCTCCCTTTCTTTAATACTTGGTGATCTGTCCTGTGACATGATCCACCTTGGCATGACAGTGAACTGAAGGAGCATCCTTATATGACAAGCACTAAAATGTCCTATTCATAAGGTCAGGATATTAAACAACTTCTGTCTGGATTCTTGATCCATAACATGTTTCACTCAGTCTATCCCTGGGCCACTCTGTCTCCTTTATTCCAACCACCCAATAACCCACAAGAATAATGACAAAATCAATTGCTCTTGCTTAGCTCTGCTCATGGAGCTAATTTTTTCCATCTTCAGCAGTCTAGGTGCATTGTTAGTCACAGGATGAAATACTGCTGCCTTCCTCTCAGGAGAAATTTGTAGGTATTAGTCTAATCCATTGCCCGCCTTTGCTCTTCCAGGGTGAAGCTCTCAAATAGCAGAGCTCACATCACAGTGAGGAAATGGAAGAAGCTGGGTTGGAATGGGAGTTCTGACCTCTATTGATCTCTAGTGTGACCTCACTGTCACTTTCTTGTGTGACCCTGGGCAAGGTCTTTAATCTCGCTGTGATTCAATTATCTTGCCTGAGAAATAGAAATAATAGGCTCTACCTCATAGATGTAATGATTTGCTGATGTAATGATTAAATGAGCTGGTGAGTGTGGGTAGACATGAAGGTATGTGTGTGTAACACTTAGAAAATGAGTGTCTCACCCATAACGCATCATATAGCAAGCAGTAACTACAATTTTATACCATTTAATTCCTGCCGCTTGGCTTTAAAATCTTGTTTCCATATTATGATTTCTTTCTGTAGACATTTTACACAACTTCACTACATAATGCTTCCAAACATGGTGCAGAACCTTGCTACTTTCATATCCTATTCTTAATCCCACAGCAGGCCTCCTCAGGGCTTCAGTGTAGTTGCTTTCTGTGCTCTGTCACATACTTACTGTGAAAGGATTTCAATATATATTTCTGCACTTGTTTAATACTTCTTTCACAATCTCTTGTATCAGAATTCTAACAGAGAAGAAGAACCTCTATATATAAGATAAGGGATTTTTTTTTACTGGGATTTGGTCTTCTGCAGTTATGAGAGCTGGCTAAGCAGTGACTGTAAGGTTGCTGTTTTTCCTCTGATGCTAGAGCTTAAAGTCCACAGGGTGGGATGTAGGGAAGAGAAGGTGAATGATGTAGCCTTCAGAAGATCAAAGACAGGCTGGAACTCACAAGGAGAAGCTGAACCCATGAGGAAAGGAAAAGCCCATATCGATTCTCACCACCTATGATCTTTATGATGTGGTTATCCTGCACGGAAAGCTGGTGTCCTTGGAGCTAAACACACACTTGCCAGAAGTAGCGGAGTTGAAGAATGATCCAGGGAAAGGTGGCAAAACTGCAGACCCAGCTACTGTCCCAGCCGAGGTTTGAGACAAACCTTCTAACTTCCATCTCCCAAATGCCCTATAAATATTCTAACTGGAAATATATAGGAAAGGGAGTTCAGGAAAGGCAGTCACCCAAGCTACAGTGACACATTACAAATCCACCAGATGTCAGTACAATTTATTTAATGGACTATATATGTCTCACGTTCACAGTTATTTACAATCACAGTGCCAGTGTTGGCGTGATATCTATACAATATGTTATGATGATATCTATACTATATGGTTATGAATATCTAATGCCTTTTTCCCCATTCCCTCTATCATATATCACAATAACTCAAACCTAGTTATCTCACACTGCTGTCTCTGCACCAAAGCAGTTGAAAATAGGAAGAATAAAACTTGAAACCATGCTGTGAACAGTGCAACTTTGAATTTATGAATAAAAATCCTACCATAAGCCCTCAGTGCTGGCCTGCCAAACTTGCTGTTACACTTCCCTGGTCAATTCACTCTACTATCCTCCTATACTACTTTCACACAATTTCTCAAATCTCTAACATCTTCTCTTCTGTATCAGTGTGCTCAGGCTGCCATAACAAAATACCACAACTTAAACAACACAAAGTAATTTTCTCAAAGTTCTAGAGGCTGGAGAACCCAGGCTCAAGGTGTTGGTCAGTTCAGTTCCTTGGTGAGGTCTCTCTTTCTGGCCACTTTCTCACTGGGTGCCCACATGGTGAGGAGAGAGAGAAAGGAGGTGATATTTCTTGTCCCTTTTCTTATAAGGCCACTAATCCCATCATGAAGACCCTATCCTCATGACCTCATCGAAACCTAATTTCCTTCCAAAGGTCCCACCTCCAAACACTATCACACTGAGAGTCAGTGCATCAGCATATGAACGGGGGGAGCACAGCTCAATCCCTAGCATCTCCCTTCCTCATTCTCAGTAACTGAGTCTGCTTCTTATTTCACATGGAAATGGAAAGAGAAATTCTGCACCATCCCACCTCCACATCTATCAGTGCTCCACTTCTGAAATCATATACTCTGTAACTCTCCTGCTACAGTCACTGAAATATTCATACTTCTGCATGGAACAAACACTCCACTTGTGCATTTCAAATGGGCTTTCATTGCCACTGTTGCACCAAAACTGCTCTTGACAGCATCATAAGCAACCTCTTCATTAAAAACCCAACCATCAGTCTCCTTCCTACCTAATCCACGGGTAACAGTTAACAAAGCTGAGATGACTCTCTACTGCAACACTTGCTTCTCGACTTTTAGGACACAAAACATGGAAGTCCTCTATTTCATTGGCCACTTTTCCTCAAGATCCTTTGTTGGACCCTATTCATTGCCCCAACTTCTAAATGTCAGATTGCCTTATAACTCAATCCTCAGACCTCTTCTCTTATCTATCTATACTCATCCTTAAGTGGACTCATCTAAACTCTCGATTTAAAGATTATGCATGACTTGAAGATTCCTAAATGTGTATTTCCAGACTGGGTGCTCACATGGTGGGGACAGACAGAGGCAAGACCTCTTGTGTCTTTTCTTGCAAGGGTACTAATCCTGCCAAGAGGGCCCTGTCCTCATGGTGCAGCATCCTCACATGCAACTACTCACTCAACATCTTTACTTAGATGTTCAGTCAGCATCTAAAACTTGAAATGTTCAAAACAAAATTCCTGATTCTTCTTACCCATGTGGTTTCCCCCAGTATTCCCCTTCCCAGTAAATAGCTGAGTCTATTTACAGTTAAATAAATTTAACTATTCATTAAATTACACAGTCCCAAAACTGCAGAATCATCCTGCCTGTTCATTCTCACACACCAAAAGAGCCTATTGTTCTGTGAATCTCATTAGTTCTTCTTTTAAAATATAGTGGACTCTTGAAGAACATGGAGGTTAGGGGTGCCAACCCACTGTGCCGTCAAAAGCTGCATATAACTTCTGACTCCCCCAAAACTTAACTACTAATAGCCTACTGTTGACTGGAAGCCTTACCAATAATATAGTCAACTAACACAGTCTGCATGTTATATGTATCGTAGATGGTATTCTTACAATAAAGTAAGCTAGAGAAAAGAAAATGTGTTTTACACATTATCACAAATTTTCAAAAATTTTTCCAATATATTAATTAAAAAAAAATCTTCACACAAGTGAACTTATGTAGTAGTTCAAACCCATGTTGTTCAGGGTCAAATGATCATCTAAAATCTACCTACTTCTTACCACCTGGTCCAAGTATTCTCAGACAATTGAAAAAGCCTCCAAAATAACCTCTCTTTGCAATCTTGGAATTCTACTGTCTAGTCTTTACAAAGCTATTAGGATGGGCCTTTTAAAAATGTTAGATTATTCCAGATCTATACTCAAAATCTCCTAATGGTTTCCATCTCTAACAGAAAAATCCAGTCTATTCACAGTCTACAGATTCCATACTATGGCCCATAGCTAAGTATATCCTTATTTCCAGTCTCTCCTTACTTATTTTACTCTAGCTACACTGAACTTCTTGTTATACCTAGAACACATCAAATATGCTCCAATCACAGGACCCTTGCATCTACTGTTCCCACTGCTTGGATTTTTTTTTTATCCTAAGGTAACATCATAGCTAAATTATTTAATCAGGTCTCTTTTAAATGTCATCTCATCCAAGGCCTTTATTGAACACCCTAAGCAACTTTGTGTATATTTGTGTGAGTGTGTGAGTGTGAGAGAATGTGAGAGATCAAGAAGCACTTAGAAAAATGAGTATCTGGCACATAAGCACTATATATGCACGAATTGCTACAATAAATATTATTTGTCTTCCCCCTTAAGAAGGTAAGCTCAGTGAGAGCAGAATCTTTGTCTCTTTTGTTCCCCACTGTATCCCTAGTATCTGGAATAGTAAATTCACTTAATATTCATTGAGTGAATTAAAGAAAAACAGTTACTGCTGTTAAGTGTATCATGCATCTGCTATTATTAATTCACTTATATTTCAATATCTTTTAGCTTAATCTTTTGATTTTTCTAGGTATCCAAACATATCAAGTACAAAAATATTTTCTTGATTCCTATATTTACCATTAAATATTATAATATATGTTTTATATCCTTTCTAATTGGCCAAAAGTTTCAAAACAATAATAACCCTTGTTGTCCCTCATCCTGTTTTTGAGAGAACACATAATAGTGGCTACTTCATTAAAAGAAATAGTTTTAATAGAATCTGTTTTGAAACTTATTAAATTTCCTTTTTACAGTGGTAAAAGTTTTTTTTTCTCATTTAAACTGGTAGACTGGTAAGACTGTCTGGGTGGTGGCCAGCTGTTACAATGTAAGCACATGCACCTTGAGATCATACAGACATGCACTCAACTTCCAGTTCCAACTTACCAGCACACTGATGTTGAGTAAGTCTCTAAAGCTCCCTGATTTATTTTCTTACTTCCTCAAAGGTTAACAGTAAAGAGTTGAATTAAAGAAGATAACATTAAGTGAAGTGAATCACAGAACATCCAACATACATTATACACTGAATTAATTTTAGGTGTCCCTTTTCCATTTCCCTTCATTTTAAAAAATCATTCTTGAATCCTCACATTCATTTATTTGTTTGACAAGTATGTATATGAAATACATGAAGGGTTAACCATAAATCCAGCCAGTGAGAGAGAGGTTTTCATAGTCTAATGAGAGATCATTAAACAGCTAATTAGAGTGTAATGTAAAATGTGCCTGAGAGATGTTCAATTAATGCTTAGTGAATAAATAAACAAATGATTAAGTGAAAAGCTTAACCTATAGTATACATCTCTTTCTAGAGATTCTAATTTACAGTTATAATTTATCCTTTATCTGCAAAAAACAAAAATTCTAGTTCATGTATATATTAGTGCAATATATTTTCTGTATGCATGTGGCTAGAATAGGGAAGGGGAAGATCTGGGACATAGAAAATGGAGTATGTAGACCCTTCAATAGTAGAATGACATCATGGTTTTGGGGCCTCAGAAAGGAAAAAAAGTGTTTCAAAATAGAAAAATCATCAATGTATTTATCATTGTCAGTATATTGAAAGAGTTCCATAAGAAAGTGCCATTAACACAAAATAAAATATCTCATAAGACTTCTAAATACCCTTTAACTGTTTCCTTTCCTAAGTTTCCAATAAGAACTTAATTGGGAGATAAGGCAAAAGCACAAAATACCATTCTGGTATTTTTCCAATTATAGAAAAATAAATAGGTATCGATGAAGTTAGAACTAAAAATTATTCACCTATCATCATTCATCTTAACTTAGACAACAGTCGTTGCCTATCCAAACAGAGAATTTGATTGGTCCTAGCTTCTCAAAACACAGGAATGGTTTTGGACAGATGTTCCATCAATGACAAATTGGCCTTGAGGGAAATATGACCACCCTGGAAAAAAGCCACATATCCAAGTTCTTTAAGTTTCAGCAGTACTCATCGGAAATAATTTTTTAATATTAAATTTCTAAGTTAACTTCCATTAAATATTAAAGAACTCTTTTAACATTAGAATTAAATAAATCCTCTAAAGGCTAAGATTACAGTTTTAAGTAACCCTCTAATCAACTCTCCAATTTTTATGGCAATGATCTTATTGGCAAGATATTGCAAAGAGGTTGATGGCATCAACCACAAAGCCCTGTTTATAAATACATATTATCACATTAGAGGAACACAGCTTTGATTATGAGAGCATTACATTTAAGTTCCAACCTTGAACTGATCTAATGCTTTTCCTTCTAGTGGTTGTATTTCATTTTTTACAACACTCAGTGGGAACATTTAAAATTAAAGATTCTAAGTATCTAAGATTAACATTGTTAGCACCAAGAGCTGTAATATTATCTCTTTGATAATCTCCTGAAAGCAGGGCCTCGGAAAGATCTGCAGTAGCTTTATACAGTGTTTCCAAGAGGAAGTAAGAGGAACCCAAGAATCTTATAGCTAGGTAAATCACTGATTTCTGAGATGTTTTGGCCAAATTAGTGTTTAATGTTCTCTTATTATAGAATTAGACACTCACAAATACACTCAAATTTATATACAAACACAACTACATACAATTATGCTTGAACTGGTTCTCAATCTACCCACCCCATCCATTTGTGTTGTTTTATAATTTCATTTTGTATATTTTGTAGCTTCTTCATTATTATCTTGAGATCTGTTTTAATGGAATATTCAAGAAATCAATTCACCAAACCTTAAATGCAAAGGCCAAATGCAGAAACAATACAGTATGTCTGAGTTTCTCTTAACCTCATAAAAGTGTATCTTATGTTTTCTCACACACATATAAACATACTTATACACGTGCATGCACACATGCACACACACATTATTTTCTTGGGTCAAATAGTTCATAATTCAAATGCTAAGGAAAATCTAGCAATTCCTGGAGAGTTTGACATTTTGTTTGACTTTAAAATTTGTGTACTTAATACCTCTTATAGAATATTCTCATGGGGGAGAAGGGATGATTTGCGATAACCTTACCAAGTTCCCTGCCTTAACACTATTTCAGAAAGCTCACAATATTGTAGAAATGACTCCCTTTACTAAACTCTGACCCAGGCTACCTGAGTTTCTCTCTCCACTTGCTATGGAATATCAGTATGCCCAGGATCTTATCTTCCAGAAAAACACTATAGAGAATCATTGAGACAAAGCTAACAAGACCTATAGACATAATCAAGTCCAACACTTCTCACCATTATCCAGAACAGTGATCCCCTCTACTTTACCAGGCCAACCCTTGCCCATCCTTTTAGCGTCTCTCTGCTCTTCCAGAAATCCTTCACTAATTTTCAAGTGCTTCTCCTTTGAGTTCACTTGGAATTCTTTGCACACCTCTACCCCTTTCTCAGGGCATTTACCAAATAATACTGGGTAGTCCAAATGTCAATGGTTCCCTTATCGCCATAGTTGAATCACACTTCACCAAAAAAAATAACTGTGTAAATTGGTTTACATTGTACACTCCACCATTAGCAACTTCAAAATTTTGCTTGTGCATTTATTTTGTTTAAAATCGCCTTCTTAACCATTCTCTTCCTGGAAGCACCCTGGCCTCCAGGATTCTCTAGCCTCTCTTCAACAAAGCAATAGCACTTTCAAGCATACCAGATGAATTTCATTGTTTGACAAACCAGGATCATGTAAATAACTTTATCTACCTTCTCCAGCAGGTACTTTATCCAGTCTAATGTTTCCTGATCATGTTTTTGAAATACTTCCCTATCTGATAAAAGTAACATTAGGACTTTGCGTTTCTTAGCTCTGGACCACTACCAATGTAATTCAGCTACACTTCATGTTTCTACTTTTTCTCTGTGGGTAAAATTGCAGTATTTCTCAAATCTCTCACCTGGCCTTTATGCATCTCCATATCAGTAGGTGTTTCTAAGGGGTGGAGAGAAGTCCATCTCATATCAGTAGGTGATTACAAGGGGATGTGGGGAGTGAACACGTACCTGGACTGCAGAGGTTTGGTGGGGTCTTCGCAGCCGGGTGACCAGAGACACAGGCGAGCAGGAATAGACAACTGCTTGTAAGCAATAAACTGGTTTCTCCCACTTTATTTCTTCCTTTGACTGATTTTGGCTTCAAAGGTGTATTTGCCCAGGCTGGGAACATATTTTCCCCCCAGAGTTATAGTCTCCCATCCTAAATTTCTCTGGCAAATTATTTTCTCACTGTATACTGTCTACATGCCTTTTCTCTACCTCATGGTTGCTGCTTGCTTGTAGTTTCTGTCTCCATAACTTCAGCCTATACATTAGATCATCCTGACCCTTCTGACTTTTCCACTTCTGCTCCCAATACTGCCTACTTTAAATACTCAAAGTAAGAAATCTGATCCTTCAGCTCATCTTTTAAATCTGTTCTTATTGCTCATTGACCAACATATAGATTGCTGTTTGTTCATGACCTAGCGCTGCCCGTCCGATTATTTATAACTTTGATTATTCCAAAAATGATTATACCAATCACCCCTTCTTCTGCTACTGTTCACAGCTTAGTTCTCCATCGACTGGGCCAGAGAGAGGCAACTATTATGATTGCTGTGAATTATGCTAATTGCTGTAATTCTTCCCTACTGTGATAGATAAGTGGTTCCTACTCACATTCCCTTTGCAAGCGAGTGCACCTGTCAGCCAGCTCCTGTGAGTCTGGTGTTGAAGGCTTATAGCTGCCCCATAGTTCCAGGGAGCTGTTAGCCAATGGGAGCTGCCCCACCGCATCCCACCAGTGACTGCCCTTTCCCTCTTGTTTACATTCTTCATCCTGCTTTACTTCCTCTCTTAGACTTTTTTCTGAAGGGCACTCCCTTAAAAATCTGCTTCTGAATTTTTGTCTCAGGCTCTGCATCTAAGTAACATAACCTCAAAACCCTGTTATAAACTAAGCTCCTTTTGTAACTCTATTGAAAATAAGTAATTCTGCCAGCAATTTCTGACAGTAATAACTTTGTATTTATGTTGCAAAACCCAAAGTTCAGATTATATTTTGATTTCAGACATGCAGTCGTTCAAATGGAGATAGAAAGCGGTATAATTCATTTTCTGAACAATGTGTCAGTTTGTGGTGAAATTAAACAAACTATATAGGATTAGAAATTGTATTTATATAGATCATGTGTTTAAAAAATAATCAAACTTTCAGTTCTTTTTTATTATTTAGATATAATTGACATATAATAGTTTCAGTTGTAATGATTCTATATTTGTATATATTGTGGGATGATCACCACAATGTGTACTTATTATCTATCACCACAAATAGTTACAATTCTTTTCTTGTAATGAGAACTTTTACGATTTAATCTCTTAGCAACTTTTAAGTATTATTAACTATAGTCACCATGTTGTACATGACATCCATGACTTATTTATTTTATAAATGGAAGTATGTATCTTTTGACATCCTTTACCTATTTTTTGCCCACACCTCAACCCCTGCCTCCGGAAACCACCAGTATGTTTTCTATATGAATTTGGTTTTTTCCTTTTTCTTTTTTAGATTCCACAAAGGTAAGATCATTTGTTATATCTTTCTCTGTCTGACTTACTTAACTTAGCATAATACCTTCAAAGACCATCTATGCTGTTGCAAATGGCAAGATTTCCTTCTTTTTTATGGCTGAATAATATTCTATCAAATGTATACATACCACATTTTCTTTATCCATTCATCCATCAGTGGACATTTATATTGCTTCAGTGTCTTGCTACTGCAAATAAAGTTGTAAGGAATATGGGGGTGCAGATATCTTTTTGAGTCAGTGTTTCCAATTTCTTTGAATAGATACCCAGAAGTAGAATTGCTAGATCATATGGTAGTTCTACTTTTAATTTTTTGAAGAATGTTTGTACTGTTTCCCTAGTGGTTGCACGAATTTATGTTTCTGCCAACAGTTCACAGTGGTCCCCATTTCTCCACATCCTCACCAACACTTACTTATCTTTTTCATAAGAGCCTTTCTAATGAAGGCTGATGATATTTCATTGTGGTTTTGATTTGTATTTCCCTAATGATTAGCGGTATTGAGCACCTTGTCATGTGCCTGTTGGCCTTGTGTATGTCTTCTTTGGAAAAATGTCTGTTCAGATCCTCTGCCCATTTTTTAATCAGATTTTTGTTATTTTTGCTGTTGAGTTGTATGAGTTTTTATATATTTTGGATATTAAACCATTACCATACATATGGTTTGAAACTATCTTCTCCCATTCAGTAGGTTGCCTTTTCATTTGTTTGATGGTTTCCTTTGATGTGCAGAAGCTTTTAAGTTTGGTGTAGTTCCACTTTTTCATTTTTTTGTTTTGTTGCCTTTGGATTTGTTGTCAAAGATCTACATTAAGGAGCTTACTGCCCATGTTTTCCTCTAAAATTTTTATGGTTTCAAGTCTTATAGTCAAGTCTTTAATCCATGTTGAGTTAAATTTTTTGTATGATGTAACATAGTGGTCTACTTTCATTTATTTGCATGTAGTCCAGTTTTACCAACACCATTTACTAAAGGGACTACTCTTCCTTCATTGTATATTCTTGCCTCCTTTGCTGTAAATTGATTACATATGGGTGAGTTTATTACTGAGCTCTCTGTTCTGTTCCATTGATTAATGTCTCTGTTTTTATGCAAATATCACATTACTTTGATGACTATAGCTTTGTAATATAGTTTGAAATTAAGAACAATGGTGCCTCCAGATTTGTTCCTTTTTCACAAAGATTGCCTTGGCTACTTGGCATCTTTTGTGGTTCCATACAAATTTTAGGATGGTTTGCTTTATTTCCATGAAAAATATCACTGAAATTTTGATAAGCATTGCACTGACTCTGTAGGTTGCTTTAGATAGTATGGACATGTTAACAATATTTATTGATTTTTCTGTTTGCATGATCTATCCATTGATGTAAGTGGGGTGCTAAAGTTCTCTCCTAGAAAATAATAAAAAGCTACCTATAAGCATATATATTTGCAATTATTATATCTTCTTGTTGGCTTAAGCCCTTTATCATATAAGTTCCTTCTTTGAATGATCATGTGATTTTTGTTTTTCATTTTATTAATGTGGTATATCACATTGTTTTTTAGATGTTTAACCATCCTTGCCCTTTCATCCCTGGATCAATCCGACTTGAACATTACTTATGAACCTTTTAATGAATTGTTGAATTCCGCTTGCTAATATTTTTTTAAAGACTTTTACATCTATGTTCATCAGGAAATTTTGCCTATAACTTTATTTTTTGTATGTCTTTTTCTGGTTTTTACATCAAGGTAATGCTGGCTTTATAAAATGAGTTTGGGAAGTACTCCCTCCTCTTCAATTTTTTGGAATAGTTGAGTAAGTTTGGTATTAATTCTTTAATGTTTGGTACAACTGACCATTGAAGCCACCTGATCTTAGACTTTTTTGGAAGCTTTTGATTACTATTTCAATCTCTGTGTTAGTAATTGGTGTGTTTGCTCTTTCTTTTTCTCCATCACTCAGTCTTGGTAGGCTGTATGTTTCTAGGAATTTATAGATTTCTTCTAGATTAGCAAATTGTTGAAGCATAATTGTTCACAGTAGTCTATATTAATTGTTTGTATTTCTGTGGTATCATTTGTAATGTTTCCTCTTTCATTTCTGATTTTACTTGAGTCCTCTTTTTTTTTCTTGGTGAATCTAACTAAAGGTTTATCAATTTGATTTTCTTTTCAGAGAAGCAGCTGACAGTTTAATTGATCATTTCTATTGTCTTTTTAGCCTTTATTGAGGTCTGTTAATATTTGCTTTATATATTTAGGTGTTACTATATTGGATACATAAATATTTATAAATGTTATATCCTGTTATTGAATTGATGCCCTTATCATTATATAATGACTTTCTTTGTTTCTATTGCAGCCTTTGTCTTAAAATCTATTTTGTTTTATATAAGTATAGCTAGTCCTGCTTTCTTTTGGTTTCAATTTACATGGAATGTCTTTTTCCACTCCTTCACTTTCAGTCTGTGTGTGTCCTTTCATCTGAAGTGAATCTCTTGTGGGTCTTGTTCTTTTATCCTTTCAGTCACTCTGTCTTATGAGTGAAGAACTTAGCCCATTTATATTTAAAGTAAATATTAATAGATATGTATTTATTGCTATTTTGTTAATTTCTGACTGTTTAGTAATTCCTTTCTTCTTTCTCTCTTTGTGGTTTGATGTGTTCTGTAGTGGTATGCTTGGATTCCCCTGTTTGTATCTTCTGTGTATCTACTCTAGGTTTTTGTATTGTGGTTATCATAAGATTTACATAAAACAAGTTGCATCTATAATGATCTATGTTAAGTTGATAAGTTTAGTTTGAACACATTCTTTAGCACCCCCCACCATGTTTTATTGATGTCACAATTTAGATCTTTTTAGCTTGTGTATACATTAAAAAATTACTGTGCTTATACTTATTTTTACTACTTTTGTCTTTAACCTACATATAAGCTTGGCAAGTTACTAACCCACCACCTTACAACAATAGATTATTCTGAGTTTTAATACGTATTTGCCTCCACCTGAGCTATTTTTACTTTCATGTTTTCCTTTATATTATTTAGCTCTTTTATTTCGGCTTATAGAATTATTTTTCTCTTGATGCTTTTAAGATTCTCTCCCTGTCTTTAACTTTTGACACTTTAATTATAATGTGTCTTGGTGTGAGTGTCTTTGGGTTCATCTAATTTGGAATTCTCTGAGATTCCTGGGTCTGGAAGTCTGTTTCTTTTCCCTGGTTAGGGAAGTGTTCGGCCATTGTTTCTTCAAATAAATTTTCTGCCCCTTTCCTTTTTCCTCATTTGGAACCCCTGATGTCAATTTTGGTCCATTTGGTGTTATACCATAAGTCTCTTAAGCAATCTTCTCTCTTTTTGTATTATTTTTCTTTTTGTTGCTCTGTTTGGGTGAGTCCCATTTTCTTTTTGTTGCTCTGTGTTTGAGTTCACTGATCTTTTCTTCTGCATCATCTAGTCCACTTTTGAATCCATTTAGTGTGTTTTTCAGTTCAGTTATTATATTCTTCAACTCTATCACTTCTATTTGCTCCTTTCTTATATCTTCTCTTTGTTGAAATTCATACTTTTCATCCAATCTTCTCCTGAGTTCAGTGAGCATATTTATGACTGTTATTTTGAACTATCAGGTAAATCACTTATCTCTGTTCCATTAAAGTCTTTTACTGAGGTTTTATCTTATTTTTTTCACTTAGAACCTATTCTGTGTCTTCATTTTCCTTGACTGTCTATGTTAGTTTCTATGCATTAATAAAACAGGACCTCTCCAAGTCTTGAAGGAATGGTCCACTGGAGGTGTCATACTTTATTGTCCAACCCTACCCTAGCTCTCAGTTGTCTCTCAGATCTTTTTGATTGTCCATGCAACCTATTTTATTTTTAGTGGTTCCCAATAGTTGAGGGTGTGAACCTGTCATTGTCCAAAGGGAGGTATCTCAATGAGCACTTAGATTCAGACTGATTGGAAGCCAGACCCTTAGCTAGCAGCTAAAATATGAAAATATACCTCTTTCAGGAGAAGACTAGAATATGGGCATATTTATCTGTTCCCTCTGTTCTAAGCTGTGGGGGATAGCCAGTTAAAAACTGTTTCTTACTTTGCTACTGTTCCATTAAATCCGTAAACATCAGTCCTGTGGTCACTGAAGCCCGGCTTTTAAGAGATGTGTCCTCTGAGCAGCAAACACAAAAGCCATAGTGCCAGACCTACACACAAGCTCCTTTCTCAAAGACACCAATAACCTGGGGTGGGACAAAGAGACAGTACAAATATAATGCCCACAGTCATCCCCAGTCTCTGTAGAGGATTGCAGTCAGCCCCTAGATGTGTGTTTAATTAGAGGCCTGCCATTCAATCCATAGCTATGAACATAAGCTAACCAGGTGTCTTTTCAAGAAGACTGGGTGCCTCAATCTGTTTCCTCTCTGCTATACCATATGCTTGGTAGCTGGTTAATATCTCTTTCTACCTTGGTTACAGGCCTGTGAGACCCATGAATGTAAGCCCGACTGGTCACCAGAGCCAGATAATCTAGAGATGTCCCCTGGGATGCGGATTCTAAAATCAGGGTACCAGAAAAGTGCACAAGCCACTTTCTGGGGGATACCAGTGACCTGAAACAAGGCAGTAGGAGAGCATAAAGACAGTGCCTACTGGCTTCCATATCTGGAGAGTATTTCAGTAGAACTGTATATCTTAAATTAGATGCATGTACCTTGGGTTGATAATTTAAGATAAGCAAATAAGCCTTTCTCACAGACTGGGTGCTTTTGAGTTGACTACTTCTTTGTGCTGGGCCCTGGGGCTGGTGAATCTATATATAGGAACTCTTTAGGAATTGTTTCTCAGTTTACTATATCCTTGTGTGGACTCAAACCCTGTTGGCTTTCAAAGCTCGGTATTTGGAAACAGAACAGAAATAGACTCATAGATACAGAACAGTTGGCTGCCATAAGGGAGGGTGAGGGGTGAGATGGGTGAAATAAATGAAGGAGGAAAAAGAATTTGTGAGAATGTTTGATATTTTGATGTAAGTTTTGGTTACAAGTGTATACATATGCCAAAATTCATTGAGCTATACACTAAGATTTGTGCATTATATTGTATGTACCTCAATTAAAAGAAAAGCTAGATGTTTTGGGGACTCATCTTTCAAGTACAGGTCTTAAAGGTTGGGGTGCCCAATGTGGGGTTCAAACCCTTTGTTCCTTATGGAGAAGCATACTTTTTTCCCCCTATTGTGGATTGCTGTGCTAAGAATGGGATTCAAGTTGAGTGTGTATCTCAACCTCTCCTATTCAGTGTGGGGTTCACTCAGATTGTTTTGGGTTTTTTTTTTATATTTTGCTTTTTTTCAGAGTAAATTTTTCTGTATGTAGGTACCTATAGATTTGGTATGTCCATGCAGGAGGCAAATTCAGGATCCTCCTGTGTTTCCATCTTGAACCAGAACTTTCAGGACTCAAATTCTTGAATCAACTAGCCTAGTAGAAGATAAAATTAAAACATTTGTAGTTATTTAAGAGAATGCAAAAATGAAAACCTATTTCAAAGTGTGCTTTTGAAAAATGAAGGTTAGCCTTAGGAACTTTCCCCACCACCCTTGTCAGAAACAGACAAAAAAGATAAAAATTGAGTTAAAGAAACCAAAATAGATTTTTACATTATCCAGATTTTAAAAGTTGGTGTTATATTTAGATATCACTTCTTAAAAGTTAACTCTTTTTTCAAAGATTAATGATTTGTTTCTTTCACTGTGTTTTATACATACTGTATTTTTTGATAAATTGTTGGAGATGGCTAGTTTACAGCCCAATTAAAAATAATTCAAAGAAAAAAAATGTTCACTTATGAGGTACATGTCTCTTGTTATTCTTATAATAACAGAAATAAATTAGTTAAGGGACACTTAGTTTCAAGCTTCATTTAAAGACATGAAAAGTTTAAATGTTAATTTTCATGCTGTTGTCAATTTAAAATAGGTCATTACCATTACTGTTATTTCTGAAGTCTCTAGAAAAGCTTCTCTCTTTTAAGCAAATGATAAACCTTAGCCTTTTGTTATTTGGTGAGCCCACTATTAATTGACTTCTCTATAAACGATTAGCTTGCTTTGAATTGGTTTTAGGTTTCCTATAATGCTGTTTTTTTTTAAATTTCAAATATAACATATGAATAGCATTTGCCAAGAAGCTATCCTTTCATTCTTTTCCAGTCTCTCTCTAACATAACGGTTGTAGAGCTTACACTCTATACTTCTGTTAGGGGTTGAGTTTATTCTCCTCAGTTCTCATCGCTGCCACAACAAAGAATTGAAGGGCAGAAATACAGCAGTGAAGCAGAGCTAAGGCTTTATTTTAATACACTCCAAGGGAGGAGTGGGCTAGAGTCTAGGTAGACAAAGGCAGGTTTAGTTGAATAAATCAGAGAGGAAGGAAAAACAGAGGGAGGAAAGGGAAGCTCATTGAACTGCTTTTCAGCATAGGGCATAATCGCCTGACAACTCCTAAAGCCAGCATCACCTGGTGTCCTGTGTCTGCTTGAATCTGTACAGCATGGGAACTAAGTCCCTACCACCCCAGGATTTGGGGCTGCTGCAGAGTTCTGGATGGAGTGAGATTATGTTCTGAGAACTTTCCAAAGGCAAAGAAAGGAGATTTTCAGGCAGGCTACTAAAGAGCAGGATTGTACAGCTGCAGTACTTTCCAGGTCGCCCAGGTGACAGGAACTCGGAAGCCCAAATCCGAGCTCTCAGCAGCCCCTCCCTACTTATCTGGAGTAGAACAAAAACTGACACACTTGAAGAAAGGTGAGTGCAAACCTCAGAGAGGAGGCACACTTAAGGATTTAGGGTTTGTGGTTTTATAGGGCTTTTTGGGTAAGGGTCAGCATAAGGCATGATGCATAGAGGTGATTTAGAATTCCTTTGAAGTTTGGTCTTAAGAACAGGGTTATTTAGGTGACTGTGTTGATTCAGATCCTGGCATTCTTTATCCACATAGGTTTATTTACACTTCTGAGGTCTGTCTCCTGCCCTGGTTACAAAGTTACTTGATTAAGAGACTGGAAGAGGGAAAAATAGCATAAAGGTTAAGTTAAAGAGTAAGATGGACCTTTTTACAGGTTAAGTAGATTTTACAATGGCATGATCTAATTGGTACAATGAAGACATGGGCTGTGCTTTGATACTTTTCTTTATCTGGAGAATATGTGGACATTCTAAGTCACGGCTGGCCTTTGGAACTTTAATTGATTAATTCATTAACTTTGTGAGTCCTTTCTGGCTCTCTTGTTTTATCTGGTTAACAATTTGAGTCCCTTTAAGTGGCTTCATTGGCTTTATTCTCTCCACCCGCTCGTGTCTATTTTTTTGCCTAACACTTCTACCTGGAGTCACAGAATATTTAAGAGAGACTCCCTCCAGTTAAGAAGTCATTTATGCATTTGAGAAAGGAAACCCCTTTGTCAGATACCATCATCAATAACGCATAAATATTTGTATGCATCCAGCAGGGCAAGACACTGATCATCTAAATAATTGAGAGACTCACATGGTGTGTTTGTCATTTGCTTGCATTATTTTAACTATTTGCCAAAAATCCTCCATCTCACTTTAATACACATACACACAAATCAATGTTTACCAAATAACCCTCTGTTGAATAAGAAGAATTGGTTTCCGGTCTTCTATTCCTTGTGTTTCCTAAAACATTTCTGTGTGGCAGACTGGAAAACTGAAAATTGTATTTCAAACTCTCCTTCAGCTAGGTTTCTACATACCAGGCACGGTCTTACCAATGAGGTCTATTCATGTAAGTTCCACAAGTTGGAAGTGGGGTGGAGGTCAATGATTTACTTCCTATTTTCTGTGGGTAATCACTGCCAGGGATGTTGGGTCTTTCTGAAATAGTGCTCCAGTGCCCAGTCACTGCCATGGGAATTCCCAGAAGCAATTGCAAAGGTGGCCTTGTGATTCTTACTCCTTGATTGTAACAGAAGGAAAAACTCCCCTGATTGGTGAGTTTCTCATTCTGCTCTGAGGGTTTTTTGTAGAGGATCTGCCTAGAGACCATTCTTTCCTTGTTTTGAATAATTTTTTGCTTCAAATTGCAAGGTTTTTGTTTCTTATAACTGTATTCTGACTGATAATGCCTCAGGAAGAATAGTTTAGAAAAGAACAGCTGATATGTAAGCTTGAAAGCTTGTCCAAGCAACTCAGCCATTGAAGTTCAAATGTTGTAGCCTCCAGCAGTTGGTGCCTGGTGATAAATGAATCAATCATGCTGATAGGCAAAGTAGCAGGACACAAGGAGCAAGGAGCAGATCTTTTGAAGTCAAACAGGACTGCACAGTCTAGTGAATTTCCAGTTAGAGCTATAGTTTCCGGACAGACTGGCAAGAAGCAAAATTAAAGAAAAACCTTAATCCTTAGATAAAAGTTCCATAGTCATCACTTGAAGTTTAGTGTTCCATACCTGGGAAGATAAACCATGCTAAGCTAGACCAGGGTGATATCCTCATAGCATAGTAAAGAGAGTGCAGCCTTTGGAAGGTAACAGTCCTGAAATCTCCCATCAACTTTGTTACTTACTGGCCACATGACCTTTAGTATTTTCCTTAGTCTCCAAACTTCAGTTTCCACACTGCTAAATGTGGATATTAACATCTTGCTTTAAGGATTGTTCTATAAGAAATAAAGAATACAAAGCCCCTGCCACATAACCAGTATTCAGAAGTGGTAATGAACTATTATTCCCTTAGCTTTTAATTTAATAGTGAATCTAGCCCTCTTCACACAGAAGAGCAGAAATAATAAAGTATGAGAATTGAAAAAGAAGAAAACAAAAAATGATAAATATCAAGTAGGGCTAATAAGTAGGGCTGAATAGCCAGTAGGGCTAATGTTGTCTCACTGGCACTGAGACACAGGGAAAAAGGAAATATTCTCCTATGGTGAGAAGAAAGGAAATAAAGTAGTCTGGAGCCAGAAGGAATCTAGGACAGGGCCCTCCTGCTGCATTAGCACCGGGTGACTGTAAAAACATGAGGTCTGCTCTCAGCAGTAGAGGTATGCACAGTGGTTTCTATTATAATTCTCTGTTTTCACTCAAAACTTGCCAAAATTTTTCTTTTGGGGTGAAACTCTCCAATATTTTCCAAATTGGTTATTTGAAGTCGCATTGGAAGAAAGCAGACATACTTGTTACTGGAATGCAGAATGCAAGGAAGTGGGAGAAGAGACACAAAATTATAAGATGTCCCTTGTTAACCATGTTAGATTGTCTATACAAATCATTAAAAAGAAGTTGCATTTTTAACTGAGATTCAGCATGTGAAAGAGTTTCACAGTGAGACATTTTGTGTTCTATGTAGAGTTCTAAATATGGACAGTATTGCCTAAAACACATATGTTGTTAACTCCATGAGGGCAGCAGCCATATTTTCTTTGCATTTGTGCCACCAGTACTTAATGTACATTGTGTCCATAGCCTCCATGCGTGGTTTCTACAAACACAAAACAAAAATAATTGGTTTTATTTTTAAAACCAAAAACCTTGTTCATTCAGTTAAATCAATTAAACTACTAGTCAGTTCAGTGAAGCAAAAGTACAAATTGTCTCATCATGCAAATCAAACTTGTTTGTGTATAAGCAGACCTACAATCTTCTAATTTAATTTCTGTCATTTTTAAAAACCATGTTGAAAAAGCATAGTATATGCATGATTATTGTAAACTCTTTAAATGGGGAAACTGTACTTATAGAATGACTAACCATGTTCCATAAAGTTCAGTCTCCATCAGATGCCATTTTTCTTTAAGACAGTTTCCTTGGTTAGGCAGAGGCAGGAATGAAAAATATAACTGCGCTGAGCTTGGTTTAGAAGCCTGATGCTCGTTGGGAAAGCCAAGAGCTCCAGACACTTCAGGAGACATCAGCGAGCTATACAGGTGATACAGATAGAACTTGGAGGCCCAGCTTTATTCTGAATGTGGTTCCATGTAGATATTTGAACAGATTAGGAATCTAGAATTAGATGCTAATATTGAACCATGATGGCATTAATTCCTGTTTGCTGGCACTCTTCAGATCAGTAATCCCACTGAGACAACAGGGATGCTTTAGTAAGACTCCCACAGAATCTGGTGTTACCATTTTAACCAACAAGCTCTACCATTTTCTTCCCCTGGCTTCTACCTGGCCTCCTCCCAGGGTACTGGTGGCCAACAAATTTTATATGCAATTCACACTGTCCCCTCAGTAAGTCTGCACAATAAGATGGCTGGCCTACCGACTATCCCGGTGGCGGTGCCGTCACATGTCTGTCGTATAGACTCCTATGCCTGCAGATGGGTCTACTGCAGCCATTGCTTTCCCAATTCACTGGGAGGATGGAGAAAATGCTAGCTCCTTTGCTGGTCCTTCTCTCCCTTCATCAATTCTCTTTTCAGTTTTAAATTTCACTTTTTTCTTTTAACTCTCCAGTCCCTTCTAAAAACCCATTTTGCATTTTAATACTACACTAATAGTCTAAAATCTATTGCTTTCATTTGATTCTGCCTCACTTCACATTTTAAAATGTAGGTCCATTAAACATTAGTTTGCAGAGCACACATACATCATTGAAGTTGTGATTTGTTTTGAGACTAAAGAGGATAATAACAATAATAGTAATATTACATATTTGGTATTTATTGCATTCTGGACACTGTATTAAGATGGTATAGAATAATGATTAAAAGCACCAATTTAATATTAGCCAACATAGATTTAAATCCCAGTCTGGGCACTTTGCTTGCTTTGTAATCTAGGCAAATTAATATTTCAAAGGCCTTCATTTTGCCATCTATAAAATGAAAATACTGCTAATACCTACCCCAGGGCTATTTTGAGGATGAACTGAGATACTACATGTAAAACTCTTAGTGAATGTCTGTCACTTAGTAAACAAGAAATGTAGCATGTTAGTTGTTACTGATTCTAGCATTTTTTGTTTCATTTAATCATACTGATCACTGTAATTCCATTATGTAGATAAGGAAATGAAAACTCAGAGAAGCTAATTTTTCCAAGATAGTGCAGCTGATAATTGCCTGAAAAGGTACTTAATTCACAGATCTGACTGTAGAACCTGGGCACTGACACTGAAAACTCGTGGTTCTTACCTAATGTTCTTTAAAATTACACATGCCCAGGTACACTTGGGGATTCACATTCATGGGTCTGCTGCAGCTGCTTATATTTACATTTATTATTTATTATTTTCTAGTTTCACAGATAATTTTGATGACAGCTAAAGCACACCTATAGAAGAGCAACAAAGCCTTTCTCACACTGTGATTAGGATAAATTAAGAACAAGCATATGAAACCCACTTGTAAAGTGTTAGTCTCTTTAAACAGCTGCTGCATATCAAGAGCTATTGTATCTCTAATTAATAAAAGGACAAAAATGATTCTTAAGGATAGATACCTCAAAGAAAATTCTGGGTTATTGGGCAAAAATCATTGTACCTGACAAAGGGAAAGCACATAGAAGACCTCAAAGCAAGTGAGTTTTGTATAAGTTATAGTCAAAAAGAAAAATTGGGAATTGTTTAGATGATATTAAAAATTATTCCTCCCTGGGGAAGAACAGGAATCTGAATCTCTGGGGTGAGTCACTTTATGATTTGCCTACACTGTCCTGTGGCCTGGAAAGTGACTGTGCCAATGAAGTAAAAGAAGGTTTTAAAGAGGTGTCATCCCAGTGTACCTGACAGTGCCCTTAACAGAGGACTCAGGTTAACCCCTGGGTCATCTGCCCCTGGTGACCCTGCCAGAGGCCTCAGGGAAGTATGGGCCTTAGCATCCCTGGGGATCTCAATCTCTACACATCAGAATGCCATTCTGAGGCACTAGTCACTCCTCAAGTCAGCACTGGGAGTCTAGCACTGAGTGTGTAGACATAGAGGACCTCTGGACAGGGAATTATTTTGGATGTGCTGCCACTCCTAATAGGGGAGCAGAGAGGTATCAATCACCTCACCCCATGATGAATTGAAAACAAATAGCGATACCCTCAAAATGTTGAGGCAAAGGCTGCCCCAGTTACAATAATAAAACTGCTAGAGTAGAAGGTCTTTGTCTTGTTTTG
The DNA here is from genome assembly GCA_032199065.1 of Smutsia gigantea. NCBI lineage: Eukaryota > Metazoa > Chordata > Mammalia > Pholidota > Manidae > Smutsia > Smutsia gigantea. Next base: position 361,804 of record JAVSCE010001413.1, on the reverse strand, counting down.
AAAGGTCAATAGCATCTTGCACACTAGGAGTTCTTACTAAAAAGAATTTATAGAGTTATGTTTTGGTATATATGCAATTCACCTCACTTGTTTCTTTTTCTAATATAGAGTATAAGTGACAGGATTTATATAAGACATTTGAAATTGTTTTTAATGATTCTATGTGGGGAAAATGGAACTTTCTAACAAGAATTCCTGCCTGGCCTTAATAGTGTCCATTGTATATATAATAAGAGCATTGTTTGCACATTTATGTGATGTTTACTGGTGACAGCGCCACTGGTTGTCATGGGAGTACCTGCCCAGGGGAGGGATAAAGAGGAAACACCCATTCTTTCCTTTGGGTTCCTGGCACATAATTGGTCAGGCATCTGCCAGTCACCAGGGACCAGCCCACAGAGTTGCTCCCTGAGCGTGGGAGCAGGGGACTGGCTGCCACTGGGAGAGGATGAAGAGAGCCATGGGGTCCCTGTGCTCCTGAAAAATTAAACCCAAGTGTGAGAGCAGGGAGCTTGGAGGGTGGGAAGTGAGGAGAGACTGAGGCCTACTGCTTACAGGATTAAGCTCACGCTGGGGAGCAGAACCTGTAGCCAGGCTGGGGAGCATATTTGAGCCAGCCACGTGTGCGAAGATGCCTGTGACTGCTGTGAGAATAAATGTGCTAAACCCCTTTCCCCCAACTTTTTTTGCCCCAACTTTCCCTCCTTGTCTTTCTTTTGTCTTATCAAATTCATGGAGAACTTGCCCTGGGCAGGGTACCCCTCATCCCAGAGCTACATTCCAAAACCTTATTTACATAGTCATTTAACAAAAATTTATCAACTCTTAATATATATAAAGAAGTATGTTAGATACTAGAATAATAGTGAAGAAAAGTGACAGATTCTGTGCCTAAGAAACTTAAGATATTCACCAACATTCACAGCTGCAACTTCTATTTACTTAGTTTTAAAAAAAAATAGCATCTGCCTGTCTAACACTGACTAGGCATTGGGTGACACAATCCTGCCCTTAGCTTGCTATTAAGAAAAAAATCAGTATATAACTATAAGTTGTGATTAGCCTAATGAAGAAAACAAGTAATAGAAAATAACTGACTCATTAATATTGGTGCAGGAAGATCTCCATGAAGATGTGTGGTTCAAATGAGAATTGAAAGTCAGGAAGTAATCATGTATGAGACAGTTGGTCCAGAAAGAGAGAAGAGTGTGTTTTAAGCTCCAAGGTAAGACATACCTTCCTGACAGATCAGACAAGAAATAATAAGGGCAAAACTATTACTGTGATAAGGATTTTGAATGTATTATTATCAACAAGTATCTACTATGTGAGTACAACGAACTGGAGATACAATGATAAACACAGATTAAAAAATGTTCCTGCTCTCCTGGAACTTACAATCAGGGGAGAAAGACAGATCTGAGTGTATAATTACAGGTGTGATGAGGACCATGTGATAGGGTAATATGGGCACGTGTAGCAATTGTGTTTTACCACGCCTGGGGGAGTCCTCTCTGAGGAACCACAATTTGAACCGGGTTTCGAAAGATAAGTAAGCATTTGCTGTGTGAAGGGTTGCAGGTTTAGGAGACTGTCCAAGTAGAGGAAACATCCCAGGTCAGTTGGTATATTTGTTTCTTGAAAGGAAGGATTTACAGGAGTAAATGGGCAGTTTAGATTTGATGGCCTCTACAGGAGGAAGTATTGATACATTGAATATAAAACAAAAGAAAGAAATTTCTAGTCATGGCTAGATAAAGAAACTGAAGAACATTTGAACCTAATGGGTCATTAGTTTTCACTGAAAACCTTTGTGTAAGAATTAGATTTTTTATTCTTGTCATCAGGTTACTATTTTATGCTTAATACCTTTCTTCTACCTCTGAAAGCATGCTATTAACACTGCATTTTAAATCTTTTCAAAACTGCTGTCAATGGGGCAGTTTGGTCTTCTCCTTAGGATGGATGTTTTGTTTCTTTTCATTCAGAATTGATATTTCCTTGGGAGAAAAATAGAGATTTTATGAGGACTAAAGTATATCACAAAACAACTGCACATTTCCCCACAAAAGCTTCTAAACTAATTTTGAGCTCAAAACATTTCTGATTGTCCTTTCCTGTCCATACAGGAGAGAAAGGTTGCAAAAAGCAAAGGCATTCCTTCACTTAAAATCACAATTTGTGGGAAAGAAAGATGAAAATATTGTTTAGAAACTTTACCAAGTGACGGGACATCCACATGATTATTAATCATGTTTTGCCATTGTCACACTGTATTGTCAAAATGCTTTAGTTTTATGATTTCAGAAATTGCTGTTTAAATATATTTTTATGACATGACAAATGGTCTGATGATCTATGGAGCGTACATTTATATGGAAGTTGTTATTATATTATAGCATGGCTAAATGCAGCTCGAGAGGAATAATGTAGAGAAATTCCGAGCCCATTGTCTTCTCTTTGAAATCATCCTAACTGTCTTGGCAGAACTGGTTACTTTGTGCACACAGCCCTCCAGCACAGCAGTTATAATTGATTATAATTACTGTTCACATGCCCATCTCCTTCACTAAACTGAGTGACTCAAAGACAGGGAATGTTCATTATTTGTCTTTCTAACCACAGGACTTTAGATATAGTAGATGCTCGAAAATACATTTGTGCATGAATAAATATGAATGAAATTTATTAAGACATACTATTGAGGTCATCAAATATAGGATCTTTGTCTAAATAACACATATAAAACTTTAAAGGGGATGTTCATTTGGAAAGATTTTCCCCCTAACCCCAACTAAGCCAACACCCAAATACCCCCTTGGCCACTTTGACACCTAGTTCTTGTAAATGTTTCCTTTCCTTCCATTTATTCACTCTCATAATCCAGTAAGTCTCAGAAACATAGCCATGTTTAAACATCTGGGATTCATCAGTCTGGTTCTGTTAATCAAAGTTCTGGAGATCAGTTCCAGATGTTGCCTAACTAAAGTTACATAAACATTGTTCACATTTTTAACTACAATCAGAGCTAACTTCCCATATCTTAAAAGTAACTTAATTTGTGTAGGTAGGAGTTACACTCTGCACTATTTTTAAAAATTAACTCTCAACTTAATACAGAGATAAGGCTGATAGATTTGCCTTAAAAGTTAATGAATATCAATAAAAATTCAAGATATATTTTTGGAAGTCATATTTAATCACATTAGCTCAAATATTCCATAAGCAGGAAAGAAAACTTAATACTGTCCAAGTGTCCACTATGTGGGGGTGGAAAAATTATTTTCGTTCTACCCTTCTAGGTTCTTGGCTGAGACCCCTACACACACACACACACAAAAAAAAAAATACAGAATAGCAAGCAAACACAGAAATTTAATAACATGTATACCTCCTCTATACATGGGGAAAATACCCAGGAAAAATGAGTAACTTACCATCTCCAGCTAAAGGCAAAAGACAATGTTGAGGGTGGAGGAAGGAAGCCACTTAAGGGAGGTTATTAGGTAAAGCATAGTAAATAAGGACAAGGCTGTTATGTGGATTTAAGTTGTTGCCTTATACACTGATAAGAGTTTCTTGATATTTAGTCATCCTCTTCCTGGTTCAGAGAGGGAGACACCCTTACAAATGGAGATTTCCATTATTTAAATGTTTCTTATGAAGGGATAAGTCTTACTGGTTTTCAGAACTTGCTTCTTAAAAATAACCAGCTCAAGATAATCCTTATGCTTCCCTTCAGTCCCACCTATGAAATTTTGACTTGGAATCACTAAGAACCAAAACTACCCTCTTCCCAAAACACTGAAGTTTCACAGTCCAGAAGCTGAGTTGATAGATTGCTTCATCCATCTCTCATTGACACAGTTTTGCTCCAGGAGGAGGGAGTTCACTGCCTGGAGTAAGTTCACTATGAAATCAGTGAGACCGAATAAATACAAGGGGAAGAAGTTGGTTTTAAAAGGGGTACCACATTTATTCTCACAGCATAGGTATCAGTCTCTCCTGTCTCTGGCACTGCTCCCTCTTGCTTTCCAGCATAGGCTTAATCCTCTCCTAGGACCAGGGCTCCATGGCTTCCTTCTGCCAGCCACCATTCTCTTCTAGTTCACTCTCACAACCCTCTCTCCCAGCTCTCACAACACTCTGCTTCCCTGCCCCTAGCTGTGGGAGGATCTCTGGTGACTGGAGGATGCCTGACCAATTACATGCCAGGAACTGAAAGGAGAGAATGGGCATTTCTTCTCCACCATTCCCTTGGGCCAGTACTCCCATGACTGACCATCCTATCTGTCCTTGGGTAAACATCCTATAGATGTACAAACTAGCTCATATATATATACAATGGGTGCTATTAAGGCCTGGCAGGAATCCTGGTCAGAAGTTTCCATCTTCTTCACACCCAGTCTCTTAATCATGAAAACAGGTAAGTTCAATTAAATAGTTGTGTCTCATTTCAAGAGGCATTTCTATGGAAACAAAACAAAAATGAAAATGGAGCAGACTATAAACTGAGTTTGAGTCCTGAGAACAGCCATTCTAGATGTCAGGCTTGAAGTATCTTCAGGTGCAATGAGGCCAGACAGTGGCAATCTGATAGACTTCCCTGGCTTACAGTTTGAATGTCTCTTGTGACCTGAGTGGCCCCCGTAGCACTAGGCATTGAGATTGTCCACACGTGAGCTATTGTGGTTTCTCTGAAGTGCATATCACATTGTCCAGCTTCAGTTTGCAGCACTTTGGGAAGAGGGTAGCTTTGTTCTTAGTGATTCAAAGTCAAAAATGTGGGAGAAAACTGAAAACATTGTTTGGAAGTTGTAGCTAGATAGTTGAGGAAACTAGAAAAATTCAGGATCTAGTCCAGTTTACAGGTAGAAAACAAGAGTAACAGTACTAGAATCTGATATCCACAAAAGTATATTATAGCTTCTATTGAAGCATAATTTTTTCTCTATAATCATTCTCATTTCTACCAATCACAATAAGACTAATTTATTTTAAAAATTAATGTAGTCTCATTAAACTGGGGATGATTATTTACATAAGTGCAGCAATACTGATTGACCATATATGTCCTTTTTAAGTCTGCTTTGCTTGAAATTTTCTTAAGGAATCTCAGACTGGACATTTAAACGACCTCAAGGCTAGGAAACCTAGGACTCCCCATCAGACTTTGCCTGCAACACCTATAGGTTTGGTTAAGGTCTCAAATATATCCTGAGGTTCCTGGACCTTTCAGGACGTGACCTTCTATACTCACTTGGTAAAGCCATTGAGAACTTTATAAGCAAGGTACCCAGAGGATGTTTTTTCAAGGGGCTTTGTTGTTTCCATAAAGTCAACATTAATTTCTTAAAACTATCTGATCAGATGCCCACTCTTCCCACTGTTATTCAATATAGTACTGGAGGTCCTAGCCACGGCAATCAGACAAAACAAAGAAATACAAGGCATCCAGATTGGTAAAGAATAAGTCAAATTGTCACTATTTGCAGATGACATGATATTGTACATAAAAAATCCTAAAGACTCCACTTCAAAACTACTAGAACTAATATCTGAATTCAGCTAAGTTGCAGGATAAAAAATTAACACACAGAAATCTGTTGCTTTCCTATACACAAAAGATGAACTAGCAGAAAGAGATATCAGGAAAACAATTCCATTCACAATAGCATCCAAAAGAATAAAATCCTAGGAATAAACCTAACGAAGGAAGTGAAAGACCTATACCCTGAAAACTAAAAGACACTCCTAAGAGAAATTAAAGAGGACACTAACAAAAGGAAATTCATCCCATGCTCTTGGCTAGGAAGAATAAATATTGTCAAAATGGCTATACTACCTAAAGCTATCTACAGATTCAATGCAATCCCTATCAAAATACCAATAGCATTCTTCAATGAACTGGAACAAGTAGTTCTAAAATTCATATGGAACCACAAAAGACGCCAAATAGCCAAAGCAATCGTGAGAAGGAAGAATAAAACAGGGGGAATTATGCTCCCAGATTTAAAGCTCTACAACAAAGCTTCAGAAATCAAGACAATTTGGTGCTGGCACAAAAACAGACCCACAGACCAGTGGAACAGAATAGAAAATCCAAACATTAACCCAAACATATACGGTCAATTAATATATGACAAAGGAGCCTTGGATATACAATGGGGAGATGACAGCCTCTTCAGCAGCTGGTGTTGGAAAAACTGGACAGCTACATGTAAGAGAATGAAACTGGACTACTGTCTAACCCCATACACAAAAGTCAACTCAAAATGGATCAAAGACCTGAATGTAAGTCATGAAACCATAAAACTCTTAGAAAAAAACATAGGCAAAAATCTCTTGGACATAAACATGAGCAACTTCTTCATGAACATATCTCTCCAGGCAAGGGAAACAAAAGCAAAAATGAACAAGTGGGACTATATCAAGCTGAAAAGCTTCTGTACAGTGAATGACACCAACAGTAGAACAAAAAGACATCCTACAGCATGGGAGAATATATTCATAAATGACATATCCGATATGGGGTTGACATCCAAAATATATAAAGAACTCATGCACCTCAACAAACAAAAAGCAGATAATCCAATTAAGAAATGGGCAGAGGACATGAATAGACACTTCTCTAAAGAAGAAATTCAGATGGCCAGCAGGCACATGAAAAGATGCTCCACATCACTAATCATCAGAGAAATGCAAATTAAAACCACAATGAGGTATCACCTCACACCAGTAAGGATGGCCAACATCCAAAACACAAACAACAACAAATGTTGGCGAGGATGTGGAGAAAAGGGAACCCTCCTACACTGCTGGTGGGAGTGCAAATTAGTTCAACCATTGTGGAAAGCAGTATGGAGGTTCCTCAAAAAACTCAAAATAGAAATACCATTTGACCCAGGAATTCCACTCCTAGGAATTTACCCTAAGAATGCAGCAGCCCAATTTGAAAAAGACAGATGCACCCCTATGTTTATCGCAGCACTATTTACAATAGCCAAGAAATGGAAGCAACCTAAGTGTCCATCAGTAGATGAATGGATAAAGAAGATGTGGTACATATACACAATGGAATATTATTCAGTCATAAGAAGAAAACACATCCTACCATTTGCAACAACATTGATGGAGCTAGAGGGTATTATGCTCAGTGAAATAAGCCAAGTAGAAAAAGACAAGTATCAAATGATTTCACTCATATGTGGAGCATAAGATCAAAGAAAAAAACTGAAAGAGAAAAACAGCAGCAGACTCACAGAACCCAAGAATGGACTAACAGTTACCAAAGGGAAAGGAACTGGGAAGGATGGGTGGGAAGAGAGGGATAAGGGGGGAAAAGGGGCATTACGATTAGCAGACATAATGTTGGGGGGACACGGGCAGGGCTGTGCAACTCAGAGAGGACAAGTAGTGATTCTACAGCATCTCACTACGCTGATGGACAGTGAGTGTAATGGGGTTGGTGGGGGGGACCTGATGAAGGGGGTAGTTTAGTAACCATAATGTTGCACATGTAACTGTAGATTAATGTACCAAAAAAAAAAAGTGTGATGGACTTCACCAAAAAAAAACCAAAAAAACTATCTGATCATATCTGAGTCTATGCACATCACTCTCAAATTCCAGTCAAGCCTTGGTAATATAACCAATATTTATAACTGTGTCCTGTTACAAGGAGAACATGCTCTTTTTGAACTTATGCAAATAACTATTACCATGAAAATAAGGATACTCAATATGACTTTCCAAATTCAGAAGGGATCAAGTAGGGAGAAAATGTAATTGTCTCATTTGTGTTTACAAAGGTGTAGTTTACCAAATTGCTATAAGTCACATATGAGAAAAATATTTCCTTAAATCTAGAAAAACAAAATGTTAAAGAATCAGATCCAGCAATGTTTCAAACAAAAAGACATCCTCATGAATCACTTCAGCCCAATATAATGAATTCTTGCTGATCTTGATCTTTCACCGGAAGTTTTATGAGTCTATCAGTTTCTCCATTAAGTTCTATCAATTCTTATCCTCTTCAGTGGTATGATCTGTAAGTTATCAGTATGTTGTACTTATCAGAGTCCTTTCCATGGATGGTCTTAAAGATGGAGCACTTTTACAAAAGCACCAGAGTAAAATAGTAACTGTGTATAAATGATAAAAGGACTTAAAAATGGCCATGTTTAAAGATCTGATGAGAGTTTATTATAATGTAATTGATAAGGAAATTTGGTTATATCTGGTACATATACCATTTTAAGATGATAACTAGAATTGTGACTGATAACATACCAAGAATATCAGATTTCCAGAAGTGTCAAATTCTGGAATACTTACATTAATACTATATACTCCTACAAACATAATGTAAAGAAGGTTTAGTTATACTTCTTATTTGACAATGCTTCCTATATAACAACATATCAAATAAAACTAATTGATGAAACCTCTCCTTTTTCATAGGAGAGAAAACAAAACTTTTGAGGTGTTCCAGGAAACCTCTGGAAAATTCCAAAGTCAGTCCTGGGTCAAAAAGAATTTTAGAATTTTTATTTTGGGAAACTGGTCAAAACTATTGAAAGGTTTTGGACATTTGATTAAATAGGACCACAAGTCATTATGAAACAACTTAATTATCTATTTGAACAAGGTGACGATAAACGATTTTAAAGGCAAATACAGGAAGCCACATACACAGTTGTGAACAAAACCTCACTCTTTTAATATTGAGAAGATTCCATTATTTTAAGTAATCAAAGACCTGATAAAGACAATATGAAGCCCAGGAAATTATTTTGAAATAGCATCAAAATCTTGGCTTTCTAGGCAGATTACTTAAGATATTGTGAAAGAATTTAATCCTTTATCAGCAGACCAAAAGTCCAAGAAAACTTTGTTCTAGCAGATGAAAGAAAATTAAGTTAAGCTTTAATATCAACAGTGTACTTACATAAAGCTAAATTTTTAAAACCCTTATAATAATTGAATTTTAGCCAGTTCGGCCACACAAACATTCTCTTTCTCTCTTCTTGACTTTCCATATCCATTTAAGTTTATGTATTCTCTTCACTGTTCTGAACTAGCCTGTTGTTTTTAATACTATATTACTTTCATTTCCCTTAACATAAATGCATCTCCGTATCTCATTCTTTTTCTTACCCCCAAATATATCCTACTTTACTTGCACAGAGATAGTTTCCCTTAATATTGTTATGAGTTTTAATTATGTATATTAATTAGAATTAACTTTTAGAAACCTTAATTTCTAATGAAAACTTGTAAGTAAGCAATTGTGAACTGTTATACCAGCATTATTTAGATTGAAAAATTACACTATTAAAAGAAGGCATATGCTTCTAGAGATTTATTCATAAATTTACCAATGTAGCACAAGACATATTTACTAATGGACCCAAGTATCTATAGTTTCTCTGTAATAAGAAACTGAAAGTGGATAAACCAATGTTCAGTGAGTAATGTTCAATATTTTATCTTACTAAGAAATGATAAGGATATTCAATATATTTCCATTATTGAACTTAGCAAAATTTTAAGATTTCAAGTTACCAAAAAATATTTTGGAAGCGATTTCAAAGTAGATACATCTTGTGAAAATCTCATCATTGTTGAAAAGTTAATTTATAGACTTTCATTCCACCTATATCTATTTAATTCACTTGTTCTTAACAGTAATATTTAGATTATTCTGAAGTTTTCATGAGACATTAGACAAAGTCAACAATCATCTTTAATTATTTTCTCTTGCTGACAAATTTTGTAACATAGATAACATGAGCTTATTTCAGTAGTAAAACCAGGTAGAATAAAAGTAGAATGTCTGCATTATATTAACTCCAAAGACATATCTATTTTAATCAAACTAACAAACTTCAACTAACTTTTATTTATCAAAGATTATTTCAGATCACATGAACTTGAAAAATATTAGGGCTAGTTTCTATATTTCTAAGAGTTCTGGAACACCCAATCCATGCAAGCATTTTCCTTCAAGCCAGCCAACTAGGGCTTACAAATTAATTTTGGCAATACCATCTTGAGGTAGAAAAACATCACATCTATTTCACACACACACACACACACACAATCATATCTCATAGCTTTCATTATAAAATGTTAGCCATCACTCACATACAATACAATACTCACTAGTTTATAAAGAACAGTTGGATCCAAACTGTGTTTCTGGCAGTTTGAATAAGTTTATTCACTAAGGTGGATAGATATTTTTTTACTATCTATAATAATAGATATTTTTGAAGAAGACACTTAAGATGTTTTTATCTGCTGAATTTCTAAGCTAATGAGAACCATTTCCCTAAAGTTTGTATTTCAAAGAAATAGCTTTCAGCTTCTAGAAAATACAGGGTAGAAAATTTATATCTCTAAGGCACAGAGAAAGTATCTAAGTTTTCTCTAAGGTGAAGTTTGCGGGGGGGTTATATCTAGCTATTTTCAGAGATCTAAGGTAATTACTGTTTAAATTTGTCCTTTTTCTTAAGTTCAGAACAATTCTATTTCCAATGGTCTGAAACATTGTCCTTTTATAGTATCGAAACATTTTGAGATGAACAGGAGAGGTTTGGTGATTGGTAAGGATAGATGGCCTTTGAATTGCTTCTAGAGCTGCATTTATGGTTTTACAAAGATTTTTAAGACAAAGAAAGTTGGTTCTAATTCCTCAAAGAATTGGATTGCAGCCTAATGATACCTAGGGGCTGAGTCACCCATCCAAATACATTATCTTCAATTTTCTTCTCTATAGCAAAAACATTTCTACATGCTGGAGCTTCAGGGTCTAATGCAGTATGCACATATAATGTCTGTATAAAAGCTCACCTTATTATCTGAGTGTCCAATTCAACCTTAGGAGGAAAAAAACCTCTGCTATTGCTTCTATTAGCCCCTTAACATCAGCCTCCAGCTGAGCCATTTCTTGATCATTATAAGAGGCCTGAGAGAAATTTTGTTTTCCTGTGAGGGACATTTTCCCCAGGAGGTCCGTCTGGCTGGTTTGTTAACTACAATATAATAAATGGATGGGAAAAGCACTCCTTAGCAGCCAATCAGGGTACCTGTTAGTTGGATTGTGAATGTTTACTGATCTTTCTAACTCTTCTCTAAATCTGGTAGGATCTTCTGAAAGCAGAGGTTAAAGGGGGCTTTGTATAATCTCATCTTGTTAAAGACTGTAAGACTAGATGTCATACTCATTTTGGCATCCTCTCCAATTTCATCTCCCTCTAGATATCAAAAGACAGTTGTTTAGGATGAGAGCTCTCTAAAAAATTTTTCAAATACAGCTTTTCCAATTCAAAAAGATCTATCCTTTGGCCATTGATGAGTAGGATCTTCAATGGTATATTTATCTCAATAGAACTCAAGCCAGTCAGTCTTTTCATGGTTTAACAATGGATGTAAAAGGCATCCCAAAAGAGGGTATAGAAGATGCAGCCCCCAGATTCAATAAGTTCACTCCCAGCATTTGTCTAAGAAAGCAAAGACCTTTGTTGGCATTAAGAATGGTGTTAGTGAAAAACAGTGTCTCAAGTTTCCCACAAGAACATGAGTTGCCTGCAGTCACACCTGCTAATCTGTGATACTGGGCAGGCACTGCTGGAATATGACTTTTTCAACATTAATGAAAAAACAGGAGTTGAGATGACAAAAGCCCCTTATGGACTAGGACCCCCTCTCTGAGAGCCACCTTGGTTGGAAAAGAAAATGCTGCTTGTCGCTTACTGTCCTGGATCCCCAACCTGTTTTGGCTGGCCAGCACTAGAGAGAATATCCTCACTGGTCACAAAGCCAAGCTCCCAAGACATAGAACAAGACAAAAGGGAAACATTATCTTGCCTATGTTCTTCTTATTACAAAGGACACAAAGGATAGAGTGAAAAGAAAACAATTATCATTTCTGGGAGGAAAGGGAACAACAGAATAAAGAGTATTCACAAAAATCCTTTCCAGAGTCACTATACCCAAGGAACTAGTTCACAAGATTATTTTCTCTTACTAACCTAAATTAGGAAAGGGAGGGACAAGAAATTTCTACCTTCTCCTATCAACAGTTCAGACAGAGAGATCCAGGAGAACTGATTTTGGTAAGAAGTCTTACTTTTTGCCAGATTCTGCCAGTCTTCCTGATCCCATTTGCACCCTCTGAAGCAAGTATGGTATCTCAACAGGTGCCATGGTAAGTCACCAAAGTAGGGGAGAAAAAAATCATTTTCCCTCTACCTTTCTATCTAGGTTCTTGGCTGAGATGCCCTGTAATAAAACACAGATTAACATGAGAAAAACAAACAGAAGTTTAACAACATGTATACCACCCATGGGAGATACCCAAGAAAACTGAGTAACACCTGAAATGGCCCAAGCTACCACTTTAACCACCATCTCTAGCTAAACACAAAAGAGGGCGCTGAGCAAGGAAGAAGCCAGTTATGGGAAGATAGTGGGCAGAGCACAGCCAACAAGGTGACGTTCTTATGTGGGTTTTATCAGTTGCCTAGAAACTTAACAGTTTCTAGAGATTTAGTCATCCTTTTCTTCCTGGTACAGAAAGAGAGAGATACCCTAATAAATGGAGATTTCCCCTACAAATGGAAATTATCTCCATTATACAAGTGAGGAAATTTAGGCTCATAGAAATTGATTATATTGTTGAAAAATCACGTGCTTAATGGCTAAGCTGAGATTACAGTAATTTTTTCTGACCCCAGATTCCATACTCTTTCCATATGCTATCTGTAATTTTAGACAAGATCAGAAGGATGAATTTGAGCAAAACTTAAAAAGCATATCTACAACTTTTCTTGGGAACTATTTTCCTACCTATGCTTCTTTTGAGATGATACAATTTATCCATAGTTTATTAAAATAATCAGTTTCATTATCTGATAATATAATTGGATTTTCATGAAGCTCAAAAAAGTCTAATATACTAGGTAAAAATTTGAATCAATCCAATTGTAGCACTGGAGACTATAATAAGCACAGAAATGCTTCAGAGCTCTAAAAGAAGCCTATGGTTATCATGGATTGACTCTGATGTTAGCAAAATCACAGAACTGATGTTCCAAATGGTCCTCCTCTGGCAAGGCAAGTTGATCCCGCTTAACTATAGCACACTTGTTTTTTAAAGAGTTGTGTTCAAAAGAAACCATAGGAAATCACCAAAAATGAAGATAAAGAAAAGATATGTGGAGCAAAATAAAGGAGAAAGTGGGAAAAGAAGAAAAAGAACAGTGAGATAAACTTTTAATAGTGCCAGTAAACAAATACAAAAGTCAAGGTTCCTAATAGTAGTACTAGGCTAAGGGAGACCCCTAGTTTCACAAGGTGAGGACGGTGACATTCAGGCAGGATGCTTCAAAGTGGTTTGAAGATATATGTTCCTTTTTGCCTTTTCTCCAGTAAACCAAATGTTATGTGGCAGAAAGCCACCCTACAGTAACACTTCATAACTCTCAAAAATTAAAATAAACTCATTTTTTAAAAACATCACCGAATAATAAATGAAATAGGCTACCATGAATGAAACAAAAAACAAACTTAAATTGCCAAAACCTGGAGACAGTAGAATTACCTGATGAATAATGTAAAATGATCATGTTATAAAATGTCTTAAGAAATGCTTAAAATAATAAAAATCAGTAAGGAATGCAAGATTATTTTTCTTTCATGAAACTTCTACATATTTTATTGTCCTTTTTAAAATTTTTGGTATCATTAATCTACAATTACATGTGCAACATTATGGTTACTAGACTCCCCATATCATCAAATCCCCCCCATATACCCCATTACAGTCACTGTCCATCAGCGTAGTGAGTTGCTATAGAATCACTACTTGTCCTCTCTGAGTTCTACAGCCCTCCCAGTGCCCCCCCCACTAAATTATGTCTGCTAATCATAATGCCCTTTTTTCCCCCTTGTCCCTCCCTTCCCACCCATCCTCCCCAGTCCCTTTCCCTTTGGTATCTGTTAGTCCATTCTTGTGTTCTGTGAGTCTGCTGCTGTTTTGTTCTTTAGTTTTTATTTTCTTTGTTCTTATACTCCACATATGAGTGAAATTTGATACTTGTCTTTTTCTGCTGGGCTTATTTCACTGAGCATAATACCCTCTAGCTCCATCCATGTTGCTGCATATGGTAGGATTTGTTTTCTTCTTATGGCTGTATAATATTCCATTGTGTATATGTACCACTTCTTCTTTATCCATTCATCTACTGATGGACACATAGGTTGATTCCATATCTTGGCTATTGTAAGTAGTGCTGTGATAAACATAGGGGTGCATATGTCTTTTTCAAACTGGGCTACTGCATTCTTAGGATAAATTCCTAGGAGTGGAATTCCTGGGTCAAATGGTATTTCTATTCTGAGTTTCTTGAGGAACCTCCATACTGCTTTCCACAATGGTTAAACTAATTTGCATTCCCACCAGCAGTGTAGGAGGGTTCCCCTTTCTCCACATCCTCACCAGCATTTGATTTTGTTTGTGTTTTGGATGTTGGCCATCCTTACTGGTGTGAGGTGATATCTCATTGTGGTTTTAATTTGCATTTCTTTGATGATTAGCAATGTGGAGCATCTTTTCATGTGCCTGTTGGCCATCTGAATTTCTTCTTGGAGAAGTGTCTATTCAGATCCTCTGCCCATTTTTTAATTGGATTATTCACTTTTTGTTTGTTGAGTTGCGTGAGTTCTTTATATATTTTGGATGTCAACCCCTTATCGGATATGTCATTTATGAATATATTCTCCCATACCGTAGGATGTCTTTTTGTTCTACTGATGGTGTCCTTTGCTGTACAGAAGCTTTTCAGCTTGATATAGTCCCATTTGTTCATTATTGGTTTTGTTTCCCTTGCCCAGGGAGATATGTTCATGAAGAAGTTGCTCATGTTTATGTCCAAGAGATTTTTGCCTATGTTTTTTCTAAGAGTTTTATGGTTTCATGACTTACATTCAGGTCTTTGATCCACTTTGAGTTTACTTTTGTGTATGGCATTAGACAGTAGTCCAGTTTCTTTCTCTTACAAGTAGCTGTACAGTTTTACAAACAGCAGCTGTTGAAGAGGCTGTCATTTCCCCATTGTATATCCATGGATCCTTTATCATATATTAATTGACCATATATGTTTGGGTTAATGTCGGAACTCTCTATTCTGTTCCACCGGTCTGTGGGTCTGTTCTTGTGCCCAGTACCAAATTGTCTTGATTACTGTGGCTTTGTAGTAGAGCTTGAAGTCTGGGAGCGTAATTCCCCCTGTTTTATTCCTCCTTCTCAGGATTGCTTCAGCTATTCGTGGTATTTTGAGGTTCCATGTGAATTTTAGAATTATTTGTTCCAGTTCACTGAAGAATGCTGTTGGTATTTTGATAGGGATTGCATTGAATCTGTAGATTGATTTAGGTAGTATACCATTTTGACAATATTTATTCTTTCTAGCCAAGAGCATGGGATGAATTTCCATTTGTTAGTGTCCTCTTTAACTTCTCTTAAGAGTGTCTTGTAGTTTTCAGGGTAATGGTTTATTCCTAGGTATTTTATTCTTTTGGATGCAATTGTGAATGGAATTGTTTTCCTGATTTCTCTTTCTGTTAGTTCATCGTTAGTGTATAGGAAAGCAACAGATTTCTGTGTTTTGATTTTTTATCCTGCAACTTAGCTGAATTCAGATATTAGTTCTAGTAGTTTTGGAGTGGAGTCTTTCAGGCTCTTTATGTACAATATCATATCATCTGCAAATAGTGAGAGTTTGAGTTCTTCTTTACCAATCTGGATGCCTTGTATTTCTTTGTTTTGTCTGATTGCCATTGCTAGGACTTCCAGTACTATGTTGAATAACAGTGGAGAGAGTGGGCATCCCTGTCTTGTTCCCGATCTTAAGTAAAAAGCTTTCAGCTTCTCATTGTTAAATATAATGTTGGCTGTGGGTTTGTCATATATGGCCTTTATTATGTTGAGGTACTTGCCCTCTACACCCATTTTATTGAGAGTTTTCATCATGAATGGATGAATTTTTTCAAATGCTTTTTCAGCATCTATGGAGATGATCATGTGGCTTTTATTCTTCTTTTTGTTGATGTGGTGGATGATGTTGATGGATTTTTTAATGTTGTACCATCCTTGCATCCCTGAGATGAATCCCACTTGATCATGGTGTATGATCCTCTTGATGTATTTTTGAATTAGGTTTGCTAATATTTTGTTGTGTATTTTTGCATCTATGTTCATCAGGGATGTTGGTCTGTAATTTTCTTTTTTGGTGAGGTCTTTGCCTGGTTTTGGTATTAGAGTGATGCTGGCTTCATAGAATGAGTTTAGATGTATTCCCTCCTCTCCTATTTTTTGGAAAACTTTAAGGAGAATGGGTATTTTTTCTTCTCTATATGTCTGATAAAATTCAGAGGTGAATCCATCTGGCCCAGGCGTTTTGTTCTTAGGTAGTTTTCTGATTACCTATTCAGTTTTGTTGCTGGTAATTGGTCTGCTTAGGTTTTCTATTTCTTCCTTGGTCAGTCTTGGAAGGTGGCATTTTTCTAAGAAGTCCATTTCTTCTAGGTTTTCCAGCTTGTTAGCATATAGATTTTCATAGTATTCTCTAATAATTCTTTGTATTTCTGTGGGGTCCGTTGTGATTTTTCCTTTCTCATTTCTGATTCTGTTTAAGTGTGTAGATTCTCTTTTTCTCTTAATGAGTCTGGCTAGGGGTTTATCTATTTTGTTTATTTTTTCAAAGAACCAGCTCTTGGTTTCATTGATTTTTTCTATTGTTCTATTCTTCTCAGTTTTATTTATTTCTTCTCTGATCTTTATTATGTCCCTCCTTCTGGTGACTTTGGACCTCATTTGTTCTTCTTTTTCCAATTTCAGTAATTGTGTCTTTAGACTATTCATTTGGGAATGTTCTTCTTTCTTTAGGTAGGCCTGGATTGCAATATACTTTCCTCTTAGAACTGCCTTTGCTGCGTCCCATAGAAGTTGTGGCTTTGTGCTGTTGTTCTCATTTGTCTCCATATACTCTTTGATTTCTGTTTTGATTTGGTCATTGACCCATTGATTAATTAGGAGAATATTGTTAAGTCTCCAAGTATTTGTGAGACTTTTTTTTTCTTTCTAAAGTTTAATTCTAGTTTAATACCTTTATGATTTGAGAAGTTGATTGGTAGAATTTCAATATTTTCGATTTTACTGAGGTTCTTTTTGTGGCCTAGTATGTGGTCTATTCTGGAAAATGTTCCATGTGCACTTCAGAAGAATGTGTATCCTGTTGCTTTTGGGTGTAGAGTTCTATAGGTGTCTGTTAGGTCCATCTGTTCTAGTGTGTTGTTCAGTGCCTCTGTGTCTTTACTTATTTTCTGTCTGGTTGATCTGTCCTTTGGAGTGAGTGGTGTGTTGAAGTCACCTAAAATGAATGCATCGCTGTCTATTTCCTCCTTTAATTCTGTTAGTATTTGTTTCACATATGCCGCCGCTCCTGTGTTGGGTGCATATATATTTATAATGGTTATATCTTCTTGTTGAATTGACCCTTTTATCATTATGTAATGTCCTTCTTTATCTCTTGCTACTTTCTTCGTTTTGAAGTCTATTTTGTCTGATACAAGTCCTGCAACAACTGCTTTTTTCTCCTTGTTGTTTGCATGAAATATCTTTTTCCATCCCTTCACTTTTAGTCTGTGTATATCTTTGGGTTTGAGGTGAGTCTCTTGTAAGCAGCATATAGATGGGTCTTGCTTTTTTATCCATTCTGTTACTCTGTGTCTTTTGATTGGTGCATTCAGTCCATTTACATTTAGGGTGATTATCGATAGATATGTACTTACTGCCATTGCTGGCTTTAGATTCGTGGTTACCAAAGGTTCAGGGGTTGCTTCTTTACTGTCTAACAATATGACTTAACTTTCTTGTTAAGTTATTGTAAACACAGTCTGATGTTTATTTCTCTCCCTTCCTATTCTTCCTCCTCCATTCTTTATATACTAGGTGTTTTATTCTTTGCCTTTAGTTAGTATTTGGATGGTCTGCTTTCTTTGCTATGATTTTATTTTCTCTGGTGACATCTTTTTAGCTTTAGGGGTGCTTCCCTCTAGAGCAGTTCCTTTAAGATATCCTGTACAGGTGGTTTATGGGAGGCAAATTCTCTCAGCTTTCGCTTGTCTGGAAATTGTTTAATCCCTTCATCATATTTAAATGATAATCGTGGTGGATACAATATTCTTGGTTCGAGGCCCTTGTGTTTCATTACATTAAATATATCATGCCATTCTCTTCTGGCCTGTAAGGTTTCTGTTGAGAAGTCTGATGATAGTCTGATGGGTTTTCCTTTGGAGGTGATCTTTTTTCTCTCTCTAGCTGCCTTTAATACTCTGTCTTTATCTTTGATCTTTGCCATTGTAATTATTATGTGTCTTGGTGTTGTCTTCCTTGGGTCCCTTGTGTTAGGAGATCTGTGGGCTTCCATGGTCTGCGAGACTGTTTCCTTCCCCAGCATGGGGAAGTTTTCAGCAATTATTTCTTCAAAGACACTTTCTATCCCTTTTTCTCTCTCTTCTTCTGGTACTCCTGTAATATGAATATTGTTCCGTTTGGATTGGTCACACAGTTTTCTTAATATTCTTTCATTCCTAGAGATCCTTTTATCTCTCTCTGCCTCAGCTGCTCTGTATTCCTGTTCTCTGATTTCTATACCATTAACAGTCTCTTGCATCTCGTCCAGTCTGCTGCTAAGCCCGTCAATGGCTTGTGTCATTTCTGCATTGTCTTTCCTGACTTCCCTCACTTCCTCCCTCAGCTCTTGCATATTTCTCTGTAGATCCATCAGCATGGTTATGACTTTTATTCTGAATTCTTTTTCAGGAAGATTGTGCATTTCCATCCCTTCAGGTTCCCTCTCAGGTGTTGTCAGGGTCTGGGTTATTTTTGTCTGTACCATATTCCTCTGTCTTTTCATGTGGATAGAAGTGGTCACTGGTAGGTGCCATGTATGTCAGCTGGGCTCTTTAAGACTTAAAAAAAAAACAAGAAAAAACAAACAAAAAACAAACAAGAAGAGAAGCAAGAAAAGAAAAGAGAAAGAAAAGAAAGAAAAAAAGAAAGGGGAAAAAAAAACGCCCACCCAGAGTGGATTCTGTAAGGATGCTGTAGGTGTCACTGTTGCTCCACTAATCCACAGCCGTGTCTGCGCCTCTCTTTGTAGCTCTGGCTGGGGCAGGAACGAATGGGAGGCTGTTGTTCTCTGTATAAAGTTTTAGTGTGGCTGCTACCTTTTCTCAGCCACCACCCAAGGGGTCCGAAATTCCTCAGGACTCCCAGCCCGCTGGGCTGAGTGTGCCGAGGTGCTGGTGTTCCCTCGGTGGGCCCCCTGCCTCTCCAAGACCGCTATAAACAGCGCATGCTTTTCTCTTGTCCCGGGGCACTGGCTGCACGGACCTGGTATGTTCCTAGCTCAAAACCTGCACCTTTTGCCTCTCCAATGTCCGATGCACCGCACGATGTGTGTCAGTGATCCCGGTGCAGATCACCGGGGCTGGTTATTTCGCGGACCTGTTCTTCCACTCCCTCCCAGCTCTGAATCCTCTCCTCCCGCCGGTGCGTTGGGGTGGGTGAGTACTGGGGTCCCGTGGGGTCGCAGCTCCGTATCTTACCCGCCTCACGGGGTGCCAGTCCTCTCCGGTGTAGCTGCACTCTGCGCACTTTCCTGTGTATTCTGGTCTCTCTTTTAGGAATAGTTGTATTTTCTGTATTTTTGTAGATTTATATAGTTTTGGGAGGAAATTTCTGCCCCCTGCTCATGCCGCCATCTTCTCAGAACTCCTGAAAGCTATTTTTAAAACATAAATATAGAGAACTATACCTTGTCCCTAGATGGTATGCCTCAATGTCATAAAAATGTCAGTTTTCCTTAAATTTCATTGCAGACCTAATAAAAATTTAACAGGTTTATTTTTTCTGAAGAACTTGACAAGTTAATTCTAAAACTTGCTTGAAGTAGCAATGGCCCAATAATGGGTAAACTGTAACTGAAGAAGGTAGATTGGCAAAATTGTACTACCAAATATAAAGCTTTATTATAAAGTTGTATCAGTGAACACAGTGTGAAAGTAACTCAAGGAGAGACCAACTGGCCATTGGAAAAGAACATTCAGTGGAAGAGAGGGCCAAGAAACACACTGATGCATAACAGAATTTGATAGCAATAAAGATATTATTGGGAGCACTGGAGAAAGGAGCTAAGCTAATTATGTGAAAAAAACAATATTTATTATTTGCTTATGTAATACATGTGCATAGATTCAAGGTAGATTAAAAATTTAATTTCAAAGGGAAACTTCTTAAATGTTTAAAAGAAATTATAGACAATAACTGTTATGATCTTAGGGAAAATGTTAACATTAAATGAAGATGCTAAACTCATTAATAGGAAGAACCTCTCTATATAAAAAGCCATCATAAAGCAAATGGGAATACTAACTACAAACTATTTAGAATGTACAAATTTGACAAAAGATTAGTACCCATTAATTATAATTACTCTTATAAATCAACCAGAAAAAGATGAACATTTTCCCCACTTCCAAAAAAAAAAACATAAAAAGAAACTAATAAATGACCAAACAGCATTTCAAATGAGAGGAAATACTAAAGGCTTGGTCTCATTAATATTCATAGAAGTGCATATTAAGATCAAAATGAGATATCATGTTATTTGTATTACATTAAACTAAAAATGTGTATAATATTTATTGTTGGCAAGGAGGTAAGACTGATGAAAAATTTATGCAGCTCTGGGGGGTGTATAATTTGGAACATCAAATTTGGAAAGCAATCATTCTGTTAATCTGAACATGAATTTACCTATAACCCAGAAATTTTACTCCTAAAAACATTAAAGAAACTTGTGGAGTCCCAGAAGGTATGTAGAATTGTATAAATGACAATTGAAATAGAATAATATCAAAATCAGGTAACAAAAGCCTTCTATTAGAGTTTTGCATATTATTTGATATACCCCTTAATTTGCCTTGCTAAGAATGGTAAAAAAAAAAAAAGAGTGCATTAACTACATTATCTTATGCTTAAGTGAATATAAGAAAAAGACAGGCATGCATTAGAGCCAGATAGACCTAGATTGGAATTTTTGTTTTGATGCTTGCTAGTTTGAGCTGTATAATCTGGAATGAGACACTTAAGATCTCTGAATATCAATTTTCTTCAACAATATTTATTGTAGGCCTACTATGTGCTAAGCACTATTCAGGACACTAGAGATACAGTGGTAAACAAAACAGGTACCATGTCCAGGTGCTGTAGAAGTACATGTAAAAGAGGTTACACAGAAGTCTGGAACAGCTAACCACCAATGAGCAATTCTCCACGTGAGACCCATGTCAGTGCCATCTTAGACAAATTTCTGTGGACATTTTGTCATAGACTTCAACTAATTTACCATAAGCTGTTTTTGTAACACTCCTGGGAGCATATGAAATACAGACAAGGACATTTTACATAAAACTAATATTAACATAAAATATTATTAAGTAGTTTGTATAAGAAGCTGGAAATCTGTTCTTTTACCAATCCTTATGGTGTGAGGTTGGGCCAATTAGTGTACAAGGGGCTGACTCTGTAGAGAAGTCTTTATTATAACTTTATCAGATGCTAATAAGCCCTGACTATCTTAGTTGTGTGCTTTTTCCATTTATACTTTTTACTCCCTTGAACTTCCCCCAGTGTCACCAGAAAAAGAATTCATTTCTTTCCATCTTACTTTTGCAGACATAGTTCTACACTGATTAGGATCATTGCTCTACACAGTCCTGTCTTCCTCTTTTACTTTCTGTTAATCTTTCTCTTACTGCCTTGCTCCCACTGAGCTCTCAGATATTCAGGCAGTCCTGAACTAGTATCACTGATACTGGGTGGGCCCACCAATAACCTCTATATTGAAGAAATATTTGCTCTAAAGGGGTCATGGGGTTTGAGGGAAGAAAAAGGTTTTATCCTCATGTAAGAAGAATCTAAGAAAAAATATAATGAAAAGCATATAATAAACCATAAAATAGTATGGTTATTATGAAAATGAAATTTGCATATATTTATAGGACTGTATTAAAAAGCTTTCATATTTATCAAAAAGGCAACTTATATGTCACGGAAATAACCTTCCTGGAACCAACAGTAAATTCCTATAGAAGGGCATTCATTTGAAATACAGATATAATAGAGACATAAATAATGATCATTAAATGTTCAGCATCTGAAAAGAACTTGGAAAAAGAGGAGGAATAAAAAAATAAGACAAAGATATATGCACAAGGTATATTTGGTAAATTTACAACTGGAAACAATACAAAAAGTGAGACTTGAATATATATTCATATTCAAGTTATTGAATATATACATTCAAGTTATTGATGGAAAAGTATGAGAGCAAAAAGCAAGAGATAAAATTATAACCATTTACTTTTCTAGGAAAAGGGTGTAAGAAAATACATAGTAGAGCTCTGGTTAACCCAAAACTCAGGTGGTGACACTGACCTTCCTAAAAGGGCATTCCTCATTCTCAGGCACCCCAACAGGTAAATAACTCCAGTAATCAGACCACAGGGGAGATCTTAAATACTAAAGGTTATCAATTGTTTGCTTATTTTTATTTTTGCCTCTGGCAATATCTGTATCTGAAATAAGACAAAACCTATAAGCAAAAAAACACCACTCTGATTCTATCATATTATACCATTTTTCTAAGCAGTTCATGATTTACAACCCATGGGGTTAGGAGATCCTATAACTACTGGGCTACTAACTCTACCTTCTTTGGGCTACCTCTCCATAGTAGACCAGTGAACACTCAGTTGCCGTAACTGGTGCCTTAGATTTCTTTCACCTGTTAGAATAAATGGTTTGCTGAGCACAAACAAAAGTCAAAATTCTGGAAAGCATAAGATCTAGATACCATGTACAACTCTAACAAGGAACAGGGATGGATTTTAGCCTGTATGAAATTTATATGATCTAATTCCAGCACCAATTAGTAAGTATCTTCATGCAAATCATGCTTTGCTCCAGTCTCTGTATTCTTTTTTTTATTTTGTCTTACTCTGTATAAACAAATCCCTGAAAATATTCATTTAATTGGTATAATACTTCATACTTTTTGCTGTTTTCACAAGTCCCAATGGTGTCTTGCAGGCCTAGTTTTAGTCTCTCTGTACAAATTTAATTTTCCATTAGGATTAACAAAAGAGACTATTTACATCTCAGTAGTGGCGGTGGCAGATTTCTATAAAACAGCACTGACAAACAAAAAGAGAGGTCACAAATCCCTTTCTCAAAAGCAAGTACAGATCAGTTCTTACTTTTGATCCAGGCAGAAAGCCAAACCTAGAATAAGAGAAGCCATATGTATGTGTTAGAACGTTGCCTATGCAAGTAGTCCCCAAATAATGAAGTTAACTTTTTGATGGCTTTTGAAGGATGATGGAAGTGTAATGCTCAGACTACAAAACGTTTAAAATGTTTTACAAATACTTTGAGGTAATTTTTTAAAAAAAGAAGGAAGAGCATAATAAAAGGACCATAGCCTTCATCAAGACTGATGAATGCAGAGAGCAGCTATGGTATTTAAAGGTTTACCATTTTCCCTACACTCAAGTGCAGCTGAAACTTGTTCCCAGGTATCTTTATCCATTTCCAAAACAAGAAAGATCCCTAACTAAACAGGAGAGAGCCTGTAAAACTGCCCACCCTCATCCCTCTTCCTAATCTTCATTTGTGCTTAAAGGTGATAAAAAATAAACAAGTCGTACTATTAGAAACTCTCTTTTATCTGCAGTTCAAGAAGACTGATCCTAACGTCTCCAGGCTGGGAAGAGTCTAAAGATCTAAACAAGTGGATCTAAACAAGTGGATCTCAACTGGGAGCAATTTGCCCCAATTTGGCATGGAACATTTGGCATGTCCAGGGACATTTTTGATGGTCACAACTGCAGGTGGGGGATGCTACTGGCATCTAATGAGTAGAAGCCTGGAATGTAGCAAAACATCCTACAGTATATGGCCAAACCCCTGACAGGACGGCATTACAGCCCAAAATACCAAGTACGTTGGTACAGAGCAATATACCCTGGTTCAGCCCAATTTGTGAGGAAGCACGGTCATTTCATTGATTTTTGACCTTGGAGGTCCTCATTTTAAGCAGCCATTTGGTGGGGCTTCTCCCGCTATTTCTGAGCTGAGAAATCCTCCTTGTAGGCAATTACTTGCAGCCTACAGCCCTGCTCCTATCTTCTAGCGGGCCTGCCTCTCAGATCCTGACCTGCAGTGGCCTAAAAGAAAGTCACAAAAGGGAGGCTAGAGCTATATTAGCTCTTGTTCTTTGACTTTTCCCAGCCCACCCGGAATATTCCAAATTAAGTAAAATGACATTGGAATTTGCTTCCATCTCTAGGCCAAGCAGTATGTTTGACAATGAGCATAAACAAAAATAAATTTCAAGAATAGCTTGGAATTTGAACCTACTTCAGTAATTCATACACATAATCATATACTCTGAAGTGATATATTTAATCAAGAAAATGCTTATTTACCATATAAGAAAAACCAAGATATATTTTAATTTTTTAATTTTTTTAAATATCTGTGCAAAGTGGTCAACATTCTTTTTTTGAGAAGGAAAAATAATATTCTGGGGTTATTTACTTCATTAATTTTGGAGTTAAAATAATGGTGTGGATAAGTAATATATGTGTATGTTTTTAATCTGTAACATTCTATAGTAACATAATAGGTTGGAAACTCATTTCCAATTTTTCATTTGAAATTTATTGGTCCATGAGGCCCAGAATTCTGGAATCACTGTTCTAGTCTAGCCAATGGCTAACAATTCACAACCAAATCATCAGGTACCCTTGACTTAAACAATTTTAGCGACAAGGAATCCGCCTCTTTCTGAGGAAGACCATGCCATGTTTGGCCAGTCCCATTGGAAAGTTCTTTATGTTGAGGTAAAAGAAAACATTTGTAACCATCTCCTAACAATTTATTGGCTCCTGGTTCTTGTTCTTCCCTTCTGGCCGCATCACTAAGCGGTCATATCGTGCCCACTCTGAGCTTTGTCTTCTTCCCTCAAGCACTGGCCATACACGGTGCTTCCATGGCGCAACTCACCATTCTGGTCATATCCTCGAAACAGCTTCCAGTTTCTATAAAACTGCACAATATAAGTTTTGACTGAAGCAAAGTCTAATAGTACTATCATTTTTCTGTTTTAGATATTTCACTCATACTGTTCAACTTCAGAACAAATTAGATTTGTTGGCAGGCCTCAGTAGTATTGACACATGAAATCACAGTCAAATCAAATCATAGATATTTAAACAAATTCTTTTAACCCATATGCCCCCTACTGTGTACACATGCAATTGGCGGGGTTTCTATTTGATTCGAGGTTAGGATTTTTTTTTATACATTTCTCCTGAATTTTATCTTGTTATTGTCAGCACATTGTTCCACCCTGCTAGGATGTTTAAAAATATTTTTCTTCTAAAATATTTCAAACATGTGGGAAATTAGACTAATATAATGAAAACCTATGTGCCCAAACCAAGATATAATAAATATTAACATTATATCGTATTTTCTTCGGGTTATTTTTTTAGAAAACCAAATATTAAATATAGTTGTAGTCCAATTGATGGGTCTGAAATCCCATCCCCTCCCATCTCCTCAGTAAAATCGCTATCCTGAAGGTGCTACGTATTCTTCTCATCCCAGATTTATATAACTAATCCTACATATGCATATATATTATATATACACACACATATGTGTATGTATATATATATTTATACACATTTATATATACATGTGTATATATAAAATTTAAGTGTATGTTATCATAGAATATGAGTCATTCTATAACTTGGTTTCTTAACTCTTGTTTCTGTTACTTATCCTTGTTGAAATGTGTACTATCAGTTCTTTTGTTTTTACTTGTCCATTTACCCAGTCTCCTACTTTTTCCATTTCAAACAATGCTTCTGTTAGCATCTTTAAACACATCATCTTACATCCATGAATAATAGTGGCTCCAGGACAAATATCTAAAAGCAAAATTTCTGGGTTATAGTTACATATCAATACTTTAAATAGATACTGTCAACTTGCTTTTTAAATCAAAAGTACTAATTATATTTCTAACAATAGTGAAATTGAGAGTTGCATTATTCCACATCCTTGGCATGAAAATAGCAAATGCTGTCAGGCCTAATTTATATGGAGAAGTAATAACTAGCCAATTTTCACCTATAAAATTGTAATACTTACTTGCATTCTGATTGGCTGATGCCCCAATATGATTAATCAGTGAAAATTCATTGTCATTTTGAATGTTACTTAATTTGAATATCACTCAGGACAAATATAATCAGGATTCCAAAATCAGATGACAAAAAATAAAAAAGCATGATATAATTGTACTTAACGTATCTGGGTACAAAAATCCCAAATAAAATGTAACTTTCAAAAATCCAACAGTGTACTTTTTAATCATGCACTATAATCACCTAGTGTTATCCAAGTATAATTTTACATCAAATATCATTCAATGAATCAGTGATTTCGATGGAACTTCTGAACTAAAGATCACCTAAAATTCTCTCCTCTGTCAGAATAACAAACACTGGCAAAGGTAGTCCAATCAACATTTTCAGAACTCTGGAAATTAACTGTTTTAAAACAATCTGGGGACCATTTATTCAAGAAAAACAGCTGAATCTCAGTAAGAGCTAAATGACCTTTGCAGCATTTGAACTTGGCCAATTTCCATACCCCTCTTCTCAGCTCCATGATACCCCAACAATCCCACAATCACAGAAAAAACAGAGCCTAGTAGCCACTGGAGGCGGCAGCATAGAGTTGGAGTTTCTCCAAAGCTCCAGACACTCACATGGCTTGTCTTTATTTCACCAGACTCAAGTTTGCCCAATGCAAATAGCTTCTTCCCTGCAGGTGCTTATCAAAGATATTTATCTGCAACTGTTTAATATCTCTGCTGCCTAAGATGGCATAATGGCTAGGGCAAACCACAAGGTGACCAAAAAACTTGAAAGGAAATGTGGGAGAAGTGGATTACCCTAAGGAGCTTTGAAAAGTTCCAGTACCTCCTGGAAATCTAGATGGCCACATACCCGTGGAGGGCTATGTTTATACTTAGGTCTGTGCACATGCTCAGGGAAAACCTTAGAAATTCCTTCACACCCACCTCTGGCTGACCTTAACTTCAAGGAAGTGAAGGTCAAAACAGAGTGATAAACTGCCTGGCTGAATATGGAAAGTTTGCACCAACATACAGCCCCTTAACAAAGACTGGGAGACTTATTGGTTTCAGGGGTTTAAGGAAATCATTGTCCAATCGTAATCTGATCATTAAGTGAACTGATTATACTTCCATGGCTTCATACAACAAAAAACATAGATTTTACAGCAGATAATAAAAACAGAAAAATGTAGGGAAGAGGGAGATAGGATTTTCAAAGTTGCCACATTATTCAAAATGTCCAGTTTTCAATAAAAAAATTAAGGGACATGCAGACAAACAAGGAAGTATGGTCCATGCACAGGGAAAAAAGCAGTCATTGGAATTTGCTCCTATTATAGAAACACAGATATTACACTTACTAGACAAGATTTAAGCAAATATTTTTAATTTGTTGCAAAAACTAAAGGAAATCATGTCTAAAGAACTAAAGGAAAGTATGAAAACAATATCTCACCAGGTACAGATTATCAATAGAGAATAGCTTATGAAAAAGAACTAGGGAAATTCTGGAGTTAAGAAGTAATTTCATCTGAAATGAAAATTTAGCTAGTGGGATCCAAAAGGAAATTTGAGCTGGAAGAAGAAAGAATCAGTGAATTTGAAATTATTTCAAGGAACAGAACTGAGGAACAGAGAGAAAAAAGAATGAAGAAAACATGAACACAGCCTCAGACCTGGGGGATGCCATCAAATGTTCCAACATACACATAATGGAAAGAGAGAGAGTAAGGGGCGGAACAAATATTTAAAAAAATAATGGCTGAACTTGATGATAAACACTAATATACATATCCAAAAAGCTCAAAAAACTTCAAGTACGATAAACTCAAAGACATTCTTACCTAGACATATGCTGATCAAACATTTGAAAACCAAAGATAAAGAAGGATTCTTGTTATGCAACTATTATTGGGAGGAAATCAGCCCAAGAGAAGCTGAATAAGAGCCCTCATGTCATATATTTATTCAAAAATTGGACAAAAATTATATTCATTGTATTATTTGAACAGACATCATGATCCCTTTATGGATCTTCAGTGTCATACTTCCTTTTATTTTTATGAACAAATACCATGACCCCCCTTCTTTTCAAATGTACATTTGACCTCTTTTCAAATGTATTTTCTTAGAACCCTCTTTCCAAATACCTCTGGACTTTGCTAACTTTTGATAAGGTCCACCTATCCCTGATGAGTATAGGGACACTTTATCTTCCTTCAGTGTCAAGAGACCCTCCACCCCTGCTCACAAGGCAGATCTTGAAAGGAGTTTTAGGTATACTCAGATATGAAAGTAAGCCTGTAATTTTGATGTGTTAAGAAGGGGAATTTAGTGATTGTAGTCTCTCATGATTCTGTGGGTTGGTGTAGATCATCTGGGTGGTTGTTCTGTTCCACTTGGGGCTGGAATTTCCAAGTTGACCTTATTAACATGGTGCTTCATGGGAGCCAGACCTCAGTCTCTAGCTAGAAATTCAGACTCTTTAGTTGTTACCTCAGGCTCCAAGACAGTGAGGGCAAAAGCTGCCATGATTCTTAAGGGCCAGACCTGGGATGGTTTTACATTTCTTCTGTTATGTTTTATTGGTTAAAGCAAGCTGACCAAGTTCATCTCAGATTCAAAAGGAGGGAAAATTACTTCCTCACTGGATGGAGGAGTGGCATGCACATACAGGAGTGGGAAAATTGCTGGCAATTATCTTTGACAATATCTATCCCTGTGAAAAGAGTATGACATGAACATACTAATCAACAGGGATATGTGTATGAATACCACAATGAGATATCATATCACATTTGATAGGTTTGCTGTTATTACAACATCAAAAGATAAGTGTTAGAGAGGTTGTGGAGAAATTGGAACCCCTCTAAACTGTTAAGAGAATGCAAAATGGTACAGCCACTGTGAAAAACAGTATGACAGTACCTCAAAAAATTAAAATTAGAACTACCCTCTGATCTAGCAACTCCATTTCTGGGTATTAAGACAAAAAGTATTTAAATCATGTCTTGAAAAGATTGAATTTCTCTGTTTATTGCCCCACAAATCACAATAGCCAAGATGTAGAAATAACCTGAATGGCCATTGACTGATGAATGGATTTTGAAAAGTATATATAAATATATATATGTATACACATACATGCACACATACAATGGAATATTATTTAGCCTTAAAAAAAGGAAATTCTGCAATCTGCATGAAACAGATGAACCTGGAGGACATTATGCTAACTGAAGTAAGCCAGTTACAAAAGGACAAATATTGCATGATTCCACTTATATGAGGTAAGTAAAATAGTCAAACTCATGGAAGAAAACAATAAAATTGTAGTTGACAGTGTCTAGGGGGAGGGTGGAATGGGGATTTGTTAAATAACAGGTAAAAAATTTCATTTATGCAAGATGAATATGTTCTAAAGATCTGCTATATAACATTTTGCCTGTAGATAACAAAACTGCATTGTACACTTAAAAGTGTGTCAAGAGGGTGGACTTTGTGCTGTTTTTACCACTATAAAAAAGAATCTTGAAAGTAACAAGAGAGAAGGAACTCATCATGTACAAGGGAATCTCAATAATATTAACAGCTTATTTCTCTCTGAAACTATGGAGGCTGTAATGGATTAGAGTAATATACTCAAACTGCTAAAAGAAATAGATTGTCAGCAAAGGATTTTTTATTGACCAAAACCATCTTTCAAAAGTGAAGAAGAAATTAAGACATTACCAGATCAACAAGAATAAAACATCTGTCAATAGCAGGCCTTTTGTAAAAGACATACGAAAAAAGGAGTTCTTCAAGCAGCAAAAAAAAACACTTGACAGTAACAAATCCACATGAAGAAATAAAGAGAACAGACAAAAGTTAGTACATAGGTAAATGTTATGGCCAGCATAAATGTATTTTTTGTAATTCTTTTCTCCCATCTTAAAAGAAAACCATGAATTCTACTGAATGTTAAAGGAAAAATTAGCATTTAACCTTTTCAAACTGTTTTAAAAAATACAATTGAAAGGAAAACTTCTCAAGTCATTCTGAGGCCAATATTAGCCTGATCCCCAAATCAGACAGATATTATAAGAAATTAAAACTATGAGCAATATTCTTTATGAATACAGATACAAAAATCCTCAATAAATACTAGAAAATCAAATCTAGCAATATATAAAACATATTATACATCATGACCAAGGGGGATTCATTTCAGGAATACAAGGTTGGTTCAATATCTGAAAATCAAGAATGTTATACACCATAATAATAGAATAAATGATAAGAAACACATGATCATCACAACTGATGCAGAAAAGGCATTTGACAAATCCAAATTCTTTATTATAAGAACACTCAACCAACTAGAAATATAAGGGAAGTTCCTCAACCAGCATTTATGAAAAACCCACAGCTAATATCATACTTAAAGGTGAAAGATTGAAAACTTTCCTCCTAAAATTAGAAGTAAGACAAGGATATCAACTCATCACTGATATGTAACACTGTATTACTGGAGGCTATAGCCAGAGCAATTAGACAAGGAGAAAAGGCATCCAGACTGGCAAGAAGTCTTACAATTGAACATCAAAAGACAACACAATAAAAATATGTGCAAAGAAATTGACCAGAGAGGCTCTCTTGTCCCCTCCTGGTGTGAGACAGGAGCTCTCTCCACCCACTGTATCTCTCAATAAAAGACGCCCCCTGACTCTCCTATCTAGGGTGTTTGCTAAGGTCATTCTTCAACTCCACAAACAAGAACCTGGTACATTTCTGGGGGCTGGTCTGGGATAATTTTGAAGGACAAATTAAAAACACTGGTTATGGAGGTGCCTAAGATGGTGGCATGAGTAGAGCAGCAGAAATCTTCTCCCAAAACTATATGTACTTTGAAAATACTGCAAATACACCTATTCCTAAGAGAAAGACCAGAAGATACAGTACAACAGCCAGGCTACATCTACATCTGTGAGAACTCAGCATCCCATGAAAAGGGTAAGATACAAAGCCATGACCCTTTGGGACCCGAGCACTCACCCCACCCCGGCTCACTGGTGGGAGGAAAAGAACCAGAGTAGGAAGGGAGTGGAAGCACAGGAGAGACCAGAAGATACAGGACAGCACCCAGCCTTCATGTACACCTGAGAGGACGTGGCACCCCACAAGGTGGGTAAGATATGGAGCCACGTTCCAGTGGGACCCGAGCACTCCCCCACCCCAGCACACCGTCGGGAGGAGAGGATTCAGAGCCAGGAGGGAGTTGAAGTAGAGGCCCGTGAAATAACCAGCCCTGGTGATCTGCACCAGGAGCACTGACACCCATTGCATGGTGTATTGGAGATTAGAGAAACAGAGGGTGCAGGATCTGAGCCAAGGAACGCACCCGGGTCCTTGCAGCCAGCTCCCTGGGACAAAAGAAAAGCGCATGCTACTTTTAGCAGTATTAAAGGGACAGGGGCCCAACGGAGGAGCAGGATCATGCCAGCACACTCAGCACACCAGGCGGGGAGTCCTGGGGAATTTCGGACCCATTGGCTGGCGACTAGGAAAAGTAGCCGCACTGAGACTTCTCACAGAGATCAGAAGCCTCCCATGCATTCCTGCCCCAGCCAGAGCTAAAAAGGGCCCTACACTGTGGCACAGTCATGGCTGTGGAATAGTGGAGCAACTGCGCCACCTACAGCATCCTCACAGAATCTACACCTGGCAGGCGTTTTTTTGTGGGGTTTTTTTGCTAGTGTTTTTCTTTTTCTCTCTCTCTCCTTTCTTTTCTTTTCTTTCTTTCTTTATCTTCTTTTTTTTTTTTTTTAAAGTCTTAAAGAGCCCAGCTGACATATGCACCTACCACCGACCACTTCTATTGCCATAAAAAGACAGAGGAATATGGTACAAACAAAGCTTACCCAGACCCAGACGCCAGAGAGAGAGTCTGAAGGGATGGAAATGCACAATATTCCTGAAAAAGAATTCAGAATAAAAGTCATAGCCATAGCGATGGATCTACAGAGAAATATGCAATAGCTGAGAGAGAAAGGGAGTGAAGTGAAAAAAGACAATGCAGAAATGAGACAAACGATCAACAGGCTTAGCAGCAGACTGGACGAGATGCAAGAGATTGTAAGTGGAATAGAAATCAGAGAACAGGAATACAGAGCAGCTGAGGCAGAGAGAGAGAAAAGGATCTCTAGGAATGAAACAATATTAAGAGAACTGTGTGACCAATCCAAACAGAACAATATTCGCATTATAGGAGTACCAGAAGAAGAAGAGAGAGAGAAAAGGATAGAAAGTGTCGTTGAAGAAATCATTGTTGAAAACTTCCCCATGCTGGGGAAGGAAATAGTCTTGCAGTCCATGGAAGCCCACAGATCTCCTAACACAAGGGACCCAAGGAAGGCAACAACAAGACACATAATAATTAAAATGGCAAAGATCAAAGATAAGGCCAGAGAATTAAAGGCAGCTAGAGAGAGAGAAAAGATCACCTACAAAGGAAAACCCATCAGATTAACATCAGACTTCTCAACAGAAACCTACAGGCCAGAAGACAATGGCATGATATATTTAATGTAATGAAACAGAAGGACCTCGAACCAAGAATATTGTATCCATTACAATTATCATTTAAATATGAGGGATTAAACAATTTCCAGACAGGCGAAAGCTGAGAGAGTTTGCCTCCCATAAACAACTTCTACAGGATATCTTAAACAGATTGCTCTAGAGGGAAGCACTCCTAAAGCTAAAAAGATGTCACCAGAAAAAATAAAATCATAGCAAAGAAAGCAGACCATACAAATACTAACTAAAGGCAAAGAATAAAACACCAAGTATATAAAGAATGGAGGAGGAAGAATAGGAAGGGAGAGAAATAAAGAAACATCAGACTGTGTTTACAATAACTTAACAAGAAAGTTAAGTCATATTGTTAGACAGTAAAGAAGCAACCCTTGAACCTTTGGTAACCACGAATCGAAAGCCAGCAATGGCAATAAGTGCATGTCTATCAATAATCACCCTAAAAGTAAATGGACTGAATACACCAATCAAAAGACACACAGTAATATAACGAATAAAAAAGCAAGACCCATCTATATGCTGCTTACAAAGACTCACCTCAAACACAAAGATACACACAGACTAAAAGTGAAGGGATGAAAAAAGATATTTCATGCAAACAACAAAGAGAAAAAAGCAGGTGTAGCAGTACTTGTATCAGACAAAATAGACTTCAAAACGAAGAAAGTAGCAAGAGATAAAGAAGGACATTACATAATGATAAAGGGGTCAATCCAACAAGAAGATATAACCATTATAAATATATATGCACCCAACACAGGAGCGCCGGCATATGTGAAACAAATACTAACAGAATTAAAGGAGGAAATAGACAGCAATGCATTCACTTTAGGTGACTTCAATACACCATTCATTCCAAAGGACAAATCAACCAGACAAAAAATAAGTAAAGACACAGAGGCACAGAAAAACACACTAGAACAAATGTACCTAACAGACATCTACAGAACTCTACACCCAAAAGCAACAGGATACACACTCTTCTCAACTGCACATGGAACATTTTCCAGAATAGACCACATACTAGGCCACAAAAAGAACCTCAGTAAAATTAAAAACATTGAAATTCTACCAACCAACTTCTCAGATCATAAAGGTATTAAACTAGAATTAAACTTTAGAAAGAAAAAAAAAAGTCTCACAAATACATGGAGACTAAACAACATTCTCCTAATTAATCAATGGGTTAATGACCAAATCAAAACAGAAATCAAAGAATATATGGAGACTAATGACAACAACACAAAGCCACAACTTCTGTGGGATGCAGCAAAGGCAGTTCTAAGAGGAAAATATATTGCAATCCAGGCCTATTTAAAGAAAGAAGAACATTCCCAAATGAATAGTCTAAAGACACAATTACTGAAATTGGAAAAAGAAGAACAAATGAGGTCCAAAGTCACCAGAAGGAGGGACATAATAAAGCTTAGAGAAGAAATAAATAAAATTGAGAAGTATAAAACAATAGAAAAACTCAATGAAACCAAGAGCTGGTTCTTTGAAAAAATAAACAAAATAGATAAACCCTCAGCCAGACTTATTAAGAGAAAAAGAGAATTTACACAAATAAACAGAATCAGAAATGAGAAAGGAAAAATAATGACAGACCCCACAGAAATACGAAGAAGTATAAGAGAATATTATGAGACTCTAAATGCTAACAAGCTGAAAAACCTAGAAGAAATGGACAACTTCTTAGAAAAATAAAACCCTCCAAAACTGACCAAACAAGAAACAGAAAAATGAAACAGACTAATCACCAGCAATGAAACTGAAGTGGTAATCAAAAAACTACCCAAGAACAAAACCCCCGGACCAGATGGTTTCACCTCTGAATTCTACCAGACATATAGAGAAGAAATAACACCCATTCTCCTTAAAGATTTCCAAAAATTAGAAGCAGAGGGAATACTTCCAAACTCATTCTATGAAGCCAGCATCGTTCTAATAACAAAATCTGGCAAAGACCTCACCAGATAAGAAAAATATAGACCAATATCCCTGATGAACGTAGATACAAAAATACTCAAAAAAATATTAGCAAAACGAATTCAAAAATACATCAAGAGGATCATACACCATGATCAAGTGGGATTCATCTGAGGGATACAAGGATGGTACAACTTTCGAAAATCCATCAACGTCATCCACCACATCAATAAAAAGAACAAAAACCACATGATCATCTCCATAGATGCTGAAAACTCATTTGACAAAATTCAGGATCCATTCATGATTAAAACTCTCAATAAAATGGGTATAGAGGGCAACTACCTCAACATCATAAAGTCTATATATGACAAACCCTCATAGCTAACATCATACATAATGGCAAGAAGCTAAAAGCTTTTCATCTAAGATCGGGAACAAGACAGGGATGCCCACTCTCTCCACTATTATTCAACATAGTACTGGAGGTCCTAGCCATGGCAATCGGACAAAACAAAGATATACAAGGCATCCAGATAGGTAAAGAAAAAGTCAGATTGCCACTATTTGCAGATGACATGATATTGTACATAAAAAACCCTAAAGACTCCACTCCAAACTACTAGAACTAATATCTGAATTCAGCAAAGCTGCAGGATACAAAATCAACACACAGAAATCTGTTGCTTTCCTATACACTAATGATGAACTAACAGAAAGAGAAATTAGAAAAACAATTCCATTCACAACTGCATCAAAAAGAATAAAATACCTAGGTATAAACCTAACGAAGGAAGTGAAAGACCTGTACTCTGAAAACTACAAGACACTCCTAAGAGAAATTAAAGGGGACACTAACAAATGGAAATTCATCCCATGCTCTTGGCTAGGTAGAATAAATATTGTCAAAATGGCTATACTACCTAAAGCAATCTACAGATTCAATGCAATCCCAATCAAAATACCAACAGCATTCTTCAATGAACTGGAAAAAATATTTCTAAAATTCATATGGAACCACAAAAGACCCCGAATAGCCAAAGCAATCCTGAGAAGGAGGAATAAAATACAGGGAATTACGCTCCCTGACTTCAAGCTCTACTACAAAGCCACAGTTATCAAGACAATTTGGTATTGGCACAGAAACAGACCCACAGACCAGTGGAACAGAATAGAAAATCCAAACATTAACCCAAACATATACAGTCAATTAGTATTTGATAAAGGAGCCTTGGATATACAATGGGGAGATGACAGCCTCTTCAGCAGCTGGTGGCAAAACTGGACAGCTACATGTAAGAGAATGAAACTGGACTACTGTCTAACCCCATACACAAAAGTAAACTCAAAATGGATCAAAGACCTGAATGTAAGTCATGAAACCATAAAACTCTTAGAAAAAAACATAGGTACAAATCTCTTGGACATTAACATGAGTGACTGCTTCATGAACATATCTCCCTGGGCAAGGGAAACAAAGCAAACATGAACAAGTGGGACTATATCAAGCTGAAAAGCTTCTGTACAGCAAAGGATACCATCAATAGAACAAAAAGACATCCTACAGTATGGGAGAATATATTCATAAATGACGTATCCAATAAGGGGTTGACATCCAAAATGTATAAAGAACTCACGTACCTCAACAACCAAAAGGCCAATAATCCAATTAAGAAATGGGCAGAGGACATGAATAGACACTTCTCCAAAGAAGAAATTCAGATGGCCAACAGGCATATGAAAAGATGCTCCCCATCACTAATCATCAGAGAAATGCAGATTAAAACCACCATGAGATATCACCTCACACCAGTGAGGATGGCCAACATCCAAAACACAAGCAACAACAAATGTTGGCAAAGATGTGGAGAAAAGGGAACCCTCCTACACTGCTGGTGGGAATGCAAATTAGTTCAACTATTGTGGAAAGCAGTATGGAGGTTCCTCAAAAAACTCAAAATAGACATACCATTTGACCCAGGAATCCCACTCTTAGGAATTTACCCTAAGAATGCAGGAGCCCAGTTTGAAAAAGACATATGCACCGCTATGTTTATCGCAGCACTATTTACAATAGCCTAGAAATGGAAGCAACCTAAGTGTCCATCAGTAGATGAATGGATAAAGAAGAGGTGGTACACATACACAATGGAATATTATTCAGCCATAAGAAGAAAACAAATCCTACCATTTGCAACAACATGGATGGAGCTAGAGGGTATTATGCTCAGTGAAATAAGCCAAGCCGAAAAAGACAAGTATCAAATGATTTCACTCATATGTGGAGTATAAGAACAAAGAAAAAACTGAAGGAACAAAACAGCAGCAGACTCACAGAACCCAAGAATTGACTAACAGTTACCAAAGGGAAAGGCACTGGGGAGGATGGGTGTGAAGGGCAGGATAAGGGGGAAAAGGGGCATTACGATTAGCAGATGTAATGTTGGGGGGGCACGGGGAGGGCTGTAAAATTCAGAGAAGACTAGTGTTTCTATAGCATCTCACTACACTGATGGACAGTGTCTCTAATGGGGTTGGTGGTGGGGACCTGATGAAGGGAGTAGTTTAATAACCATAATATTCCACATGTAATTGTAGATTAATGATACCAAAATTAATTATTTTTTTAAAAGTCTTAGAGGGACAAGGGTTGAACAGGTGGACAAAATCATCCATGGCCCAGCAGGCTGGGAATCTTAAGTAACTTCAGGCGTCCTAACCCCTAGGTGGCAACACATTTCTGAAGACCCTCATGGTGATAAGCAGCCTGCCGTTCATTCTCCCCTGCCTGCACTGTATGCAAACCAGCTAACACGCCACGGAGTAGCCCCACCCACAGCAACCACACAGAGTCTTCTCCCAAGGTGCAGTCAACCAGGCCAGATAAAGGAAGCCAGCGCAAAGTCCAGAAGGCATGAAGGGGCGCCGTTCTCACAGGAGAACACACACCATGCACCTACAACACCCAGCAGTAGCCTAGACCATCCCGAGGGCTGCCCCACCTAAGGCAGCTCAGGGGATTAACCCAGAGATTGCTTCCTGTGTGCAGGTCACAAGCACAGGCAACAGAGAAGGGCAAGGCAACCAGCAAGCAGGAAGGGACTTTGCTCTCTGAGTTGACACATGCACCACTTGCTGGCAATCGCTTCTATCACCATGAAAAGCCAAGAGGACCTAATCCAGTCCAAAATCACTCAAACAATGGCAGAGAGAGGGTCTGGCAAGATAGTATAACCAATCTTCCTGAAAAATAATTCAAAATAAAAGTCATAACCATGCTGATGGAGCTGCAGAGAAATATGCAAGAGCTAAGGGATGAAGTCTGGAGGGAGATAACAGAAATGAAACAATCAATAGAAGGACTTAAGAGCAGACTGGATGAGGTCCAAGAGACTGTTAATGGAATAGAAATCAGAGAACAGGAATACAGGGAACTTGAGGCAGAGAGAGATAAAAGGATCTTAGGAATGAAAGAATATTAAGAGAACTGTGTGACAAATCCAAACAGAACAATATTTGCATAATAGGGGTACCAGAAGAAGAAGAGAGAAAAAGGGACAGAAAGTGTCTTTGAAGAAATAATTGTTGAAAACATCCCCAAGCTGCGGAAGGAAATAGTCTCTCAGACTATGGAAGCCCACGGATCTCCCAACACAAGAGACCCAAGGAAGAAAACACCAAGACATATAATAATTAAAATGGCAAAGGTCAAAGACACGGACAGGGTATGAAAGGCAGCCAGAGAGAGAAAAAAGATCACCTACAAAGGAAAACCCATCAGGCTATCATCAGACTTCTCAACAGAAACCTTACAGGCCAGAAGAGAATGGCATGATATATTTAATGTAATGAGACAGAAGGGCCTTGAATCAAGAATACTGTATTCAGCAAGATTATCATTTAAATTTGAAGGAGGGATTAAACAATTTCTAGATAAGCAAAAGTTGATGGAATTTGCCTCCCACAAACCACCTCTACAATGTATTTTAAAGGAACTGCTCTAGATGGAAGTACTCCTAAGGCTAAATAGATGTCACCAGAGAAAATAAAATCACAGAAAGAAAGCAGACCTATAAAACACTAACTAAAGGTAAAAAATTAAATCAGCTATCCACAAAGCAGTCAAGGGAAACACAAAAGAGTACAGAATAAAACACCTAACATGTAAAGAGTGGAGGAGGAAGAATAAGAAGGGAGAGAAATAAAGAATCATCAGACTGTGTTTATAATAGCATAATAAGTGATTTAAAGTTAGATGGTTAGATAGTAAAGAAGCACCCCTTGAACCTTTGGTAACCATGAATCCAAAGCCTGCAATGGCAATAAGTACATATCTACTGATAATCACCCTAAATGTAAATGGACTGAGTGCACCAATCAAAAGACACAGAGTTATAAGTGGATAAAAAAGCAAGACCCATCTATATGCTGCCTACAAGGGACTCACCTCAAACCCAAAGATATACACAGACTAAACGTGAAGGGATGAAAAAAGATATTTCATGCAAACAATAGGGAGAAAAAAGCAGGTGTAGCAGTACTTGTATCAGACAAAATAGATTTCAAAGGAAAGAAAGTAACAAGAGATAAGGAAGGACATTACATAAGGATAAAGGAGTCAGTCCAAAAAGAGGATATAACCATTATATATATCTATGCACCCAACACAGGAGCACCGACTTATGTGAAACAAATACTAACAGAATTAAAGGAGGAAATAGAATGAAATGCATTCATTTTAGGAGGCGTCAACACACCACTCACTCCAAAGGACACATAAACCAGACAGAAAATAAGTAAGGACACAGAAGCACTGAACAACACAATAGAACAGATGGTCCTAACAGATATCTACAGAACTCTACACCCAAAAGCAGCAGGATACACATTCTTCTCAAATTCACATGGAACATTTTCCAGAATAGACCACATACTAGGCCACAGAAAGAGCCTCAGTAAATTTAAAAAGACTGAAATTCTTCCAACCAACTTCTCAGATCACAAAGGTATAAAACCAGAAATAAGTTGTACAATGAGAACAAAAAGGGCTCACAAACACACGGAGGCTTAACAACATGCTCCTAAATAATCAACGGATCAATGAACAAATTAAAACAGAGATCGAGCAATATATGGAGACAAATGACAACAACAGCACAATGCCCCAACTTCTGTTGGATGCAGCAAAGGCTGTTCTAAGAGAAAAGTACACAGCAATCCAGGTGTATTTAAAGAAGGAAGAACAATCCCAAATGAATAGTCTAAAGTCACAATCATTGAAACTGGAAAAAGAGGAACAAATGAGGCACAAAGTCAAGCAGTAGGAGGGACAAAATAAAGATAAAAAAGAAATAAATAAAATTGAGAAGAATAAAACAATAGAAAAAGATAAATGAAACCAAGAGCTGATTCTTTGAGAAAATAAACAAAATTGATAAACCAGTAGCCACACTTATTAAGAGAAAAAGTGTATCTACACACATAAACAGAATCAGAAAAGAGAAAGGAAAAATCAGGATGGACACCACAGAAATACAAAGAATTATTAGAGAATACTATGAAAATCTATATGCTAACAAGCTGGATAACCTAGAAGAAATGGACAACTTTCTAGAAAAACACAACCTTCCAAGATTGACCAAGGAAGACACAGAAAATCTAAACAGACCAATTACCAGCAACGAAATTGAGTCGGTAATTTAAAAATTACCGAAGAACAAAACCCCTGGGCCAAATGGATTCACTGCTGAATTTTATCAGACATTTAGGGAAGACATAATACCCATTCTCCTTAAAGTTTTCCAAAATATAGAAGAGGAGGGAATACTTCCAAACTCATTCTATGAAGCCAGCATCACTCTAATACCAAAACCTGGCAAAGACACCACAAAAACAGAAAATTACATACCA
Organism: Smutsia gigantea; assembly: GCA_032199065.1. Classification (NCBI taxonomy): domain Eukaryota; kingdom Metazoa; phylum Chordata; class Mammalia; order Pholidota; family Manidae; genus Smutsia; species Smutsia gigantea. The sequence goes on along the minus strand of JAVSCE010001413.1, from coordinate 321,032 downwards.
ATATCCCTGATGAACATACATGCAAAAATACTCAACAAAATATTAGCAAACCAAATTCAAAAATACATCAAAAGGATCATACACCATGATCAAGTGGGATTCATCTCAGGGATGAAGGATGGTACAACATTTGAAAATCCATCAACATCATCCACTACATCAAGAAAAAGGACAAAAACCACAAGATCATCTCCATAAATGTTGAGAAAGCATTTGACAAAATTCAACATCCATTCATGATAAAAACTCTCAACAAAATGGGTATAGAGGGCAAGTACTTCAACATAATAAAAGGCATATATGACAAACCCACAGCCAACATCATACTTAACAGTGAGGAGTTCAAAGCTTTTCACCTAAGATGGGGAACAAGGCAGGAATGCCCACTCTCCCCACACTTATTCAACATAGTGCTTGAGGTCCTAGCTACAGCAATCAGACAAAACAAAGAAATAAAAGGAATCCAGGTAGGTAAGGAAGAAGTCAAACTGTCACTATTTGCAGATGACATGATTTTGTACATAAAAACCCTAAAGAATCCACCCCTAAACTACAAGAACTAAAATCTGAATTCAGCAAAGTTTCAGTATACAAATTTAATACACAGAAATCTGTTGCATTCCTTTATACTAATAATGAACTAGCAGAAAGAGAATTCAGGAAAACAATTCCATTCACAATCACATCAAAAAGAATAAAATACCTAGTAATAAACCAAACCAAGGAAGTGAAAGACCTATACCTGACAACTACAAGGCACTCCTAAGAGAAATTAAAGAAGACACTAATAAATGGAAATTCATCCCATGCTCTTGTCTAGGAAGAATTAATATTGTTAAAATGGCCAACCTGCCTGAAGCAATCTACATATTCAATGCAATCCCTATCAAAGTATGAACAGCATTCTTCAACCAACTGGAACAAATAGTTCTAAAATTCATATGGAACCATGGAAGACCCTGAATAGCCAAAGCAATCCTGAGAAGGAAGAATAAAGCAGGGGGATCTCACTTCCCAACTTCAAGCTCTACTACAAAGCCACAGTAATCAAGACAATTTGATATTGGCACAAGGAAAGACCCACAGACCAGTGGAACAGAATGGATAGTCCAGATATTAACCCAAACATATATGGTCAATTAATATATGATAAAGGAGCCATGGATATACAATTGGGAGATGACAGCCTCTTCAGCAGCTGGTGTTGGCAAAACTGGACAGCTACATGTAAGAGAATGAAACTGGACTACTGTCTAACCCCATACACAAAAGTCAATTCAAAATGGATCAAAGACCTGAATGTAAGTCATGAAACCATAAAACTCTTAGAAAAAAACAGTCAAAATCTCTTGGACATGAACATAAGCAACTTCATGAACATATCTCCCCAGGCAAGGGAAACAAAAGCAAAAATGAACAAGTGAGACTATATCAAGCTGAAAAGATTCTGTACAGCAAAGGACACCATCAATAGAACAAAAAGGCATCCTACAGTATGGGAGAATATATTCATAAATGACATATCCGATAAAGGGTTGACATCCAAAATACATAAAGAGCTCATGCACATCAACAAACAAAAAGCAAATAATCCAATTAAAAATGGGCAGGGGATCTGAACAGACACTTCTCCAAAGAAGAAATTCTGACGACCAACACGCACATGAAAAGATGCTCCATATTATTAATCATCAGGAAAATGCAAATTAAAACCACAATGAGGTATCACCTCACACCAGTTAGGATGGCTAACATCCAAGAGAAAAGAAACAACAAATGCTCATGAGGATGTGGAGAAAGGGGAACCCTCCTACACTGCTGGTGGGAATGTAAATTAGTTCAACCATTGTGGAAAACAGTACAGAGGTTCCTCAAAAAACTAAAAATAGAAATACCATTTGACCCCAAAATTCCACTTCTAGGAATTTACCCCAAGAGCAAGATCCCAGTTCAAAAAAGACTTATGCACCCCTATGTTTATCACAGCAGTATTTACAATAGTCAAGAAATGGAAGCAACCTAAGTTCCCATCAGTAGATGAATGGATAAAGAAGATGTGGTACATATACACAATGGAATATTATTCAGCCATAAGAAGAAAACAAATCCTACCATTTGCAACAACATGGATGGAACTAGAGGGTATTATGCTCAGTGAAATAAGCCAGGCAGAGAAAAACAAGTATCAAATGATTTAACTCCTATGTGGAGTAAGAACAAAGAAAAAACTGAAGGAACAAAACAGCAGCAGACTCACAGAACCCAAGAACGGACTAACACTTACCAAAGGGAAAGGGACTGGGGAAGATGGGTGGGAAGGGAGGCATAAGGGGGAAAAAGGGGCATTACGATTAGTACACATGTTGTGTGGGAGGGCATGGGGAGGGCAGTGCAACAGAGAAGACAGATAGTGATTCTATAGCATCTTACTACGCTGATGGACAGTGACTGTAATGGGGTATGTGGTGGGGACTTGATAATGGGGGGAGTCTAGTAACCATAATGTTGCTCATGTACTTGTACATTAATTATACCAAAATAAACAAAAATAAAAATATAAAAAATAAAAAATAAAAAAAAAGAGAGAGAAATTGACTAGACATTTCTCCCAAGAGGATATACAAAAGGCTAACAATTATTAGGGAAAAGCAAATCAAAAACCACAATGAGATACCACTTCCCACTGACTAGAGTGGCTATAAATAAAAAAAAACAAAACGTAAGTATAGGCATTGAAAATACTCATTAATTGCTGATGGAATGGAAAAAAATGCAGCTCTTTTCAAATACCATTTGCTAATGTTTCAAAAATTCCTCATAGAGTTATCTTAAAACTCTGTGTGATATCAAAACCAAAGTGTGTGTGTAAGCAGCAAATATGTAGAACTTTAGATTGTATTCAGACTTAAGTTAACAACTTAATATAGAATCATAAGTGTAAATTATTTAAGCATACGACTTTAGAACATCATTGAATTAAAAGGAACAGAGAAAGAGAAGAACATAGAACTACTAAAGAGCCAGAAATTAATTAACAAATTGGCATTAGGCACATACATATCAATAATTATTAAAGGTAAATGGAATAAATTTTGCAACCAAAGGACATAGAATGGCTGAATAGATAAAAAACAAACCCATCTGTATGCTGCCTACAAGAGACACACTTCAGATATAGGGACACACGGAGACTGAAAGTGAAGGAATAGAAAAAGATATTCCATACAAAGGGAAACAAGAAAAAAAAACTGAAACAGTAATACTTACAGCAAACAAAATAGACTTTAAGACAAAGATGTAATAAGAGACACAATGAGGGTCATTATATAATGATAGAGGTCAGTCCAACAAAAGAATGTAACATTTGTAAATATTTACTCACCCAATATAGGAGCACCTAAATTTATTAAGCAAATTTTGACAGACCTAAAGGGAGAAGAAGCAATACAATAATAGGAGAACATAATATCCCCTCTTTCACTGATAAATCATCCAGACAGAAAATCAATAAGAAAATATTGGTCTTAAATGGCATATTAGAACAGATTGGCTTAACAGACATACACAGAACATTCCATCCAAAAGCAATGGAATGCACATTCTTCTCAAGCACATATGGAACATTCTCCAGGATAAATCATATGTTAGGCCATAAAACAAGTCTTAATAAATTTAAGAAGACTGAAATCCTATCTTTTCTGACCACAGTGGTATGAAACTAGAAATCAATTCCAAGAACAAAAATAAAATATGTACAAATATGTGGAGATTAAACAACATGCTACTCAACAACCAAAAGGTCAAAGAAGAGATCAAAGGATACTAAAAAATATAATAATGATAAAATAAAGGTAACTATAAATGATCTCAATGAGAAATATATTAAGTGTAATTAAAACTACAAAATTTTCTCACAGGATGAAAATTTATGTTAAAGGATGACAATATCAAATACTATCTAGATATCACTTTTCTGTAATAAATTTTTAGATTAAGCTCAAAGATAAAAATATAATTAAATATACTGGGAGAAGTAAGCATCTAGGTAATATGTATTTATAAATAGGTAATGAAAGGGATGTGCCTTGCACAATATTCAAATTTATTATGGAGTTATAGTAATTAATATAAAGTTAATCCTAGAATCAATCAATAGAAGAATATGCTCCTGGAAAATATAAAGTTTTAAAATACAAAAAAAATCATCACAGTGCATATGAAATGGGTCATTCTATCCTAATGGAGATGGAAAAAATTGACTCATAGAAAATAAATTAGGTCACACTGAATCCCTAAATAAATTTCATATTAAAGACTCAGTAATATAAGAAAAGTGAACTAGAACAAAATATAGGAAAACATTTTGGTAGTGGTTTTTCTGCCTGGGCAGAGCCAGGATAAGTAGAACAAAGAAGAAATTTTCCTAGGGCCATTGGGAGAATGCCCAGAGGCTAACCGAACTTGAGTTACATAGGGAGAATTTTCTCACCCATCACTAATCTCCCCATAAACTTGGACTTACCACCTGCCCCAGAGCACTGCACCTGTGTATATCAGTTTCATTGTGAATTTCTTCCAATAACTTATTTAACAAGCCTTCCAGAACACTTGGGCCCTGTACGTTATTGTGTTAGAAAGACAATATCCTGCTAGCCCTTTGGGACTGACCTAAGGACCTCAAAATGGGACATCATGGAGGAAGTACCTCTAACTTATGAGAGATTTATTGGTCATGAAATTTTCATAAACAATCTGGCATTTGAGCAACAGGACTTGAAGTGAAAAGTAAATTTTTATATATGGATGTGAGAGAAGAGAAGGGCAGTCCATGATAAAGGAATAGCAACGAAAAAAGGCAAAGAACTGGGAAAGTTTGGGAACACAGGAGGGGACATGAAAAGACAGCATGGACAGAAAGATTAGTGAGCAAGTGTATGAGTTTGCTAGGGCTGCTGTAGTAAAAGAGCACATATTGAGTGACTACAAAGTTATTGGCTTATTGTCCTGGAGGCTAGAAATCTTGGATCAAAGTGTCAGCAGGATCATGATCCCTCTGGATGCACTAAGTTAAAATCTGTTGCAGGCCTTTCTCCCTTTCTCCTAGCTTCCAGTAGTTCCTGGGCTTGCATCAGTGTAACTCCAATCTTCACATGACATTCACCCTGAGTATGCATCTCTGTTTCCCAATTTTCCCTCTTTATAAAGACACTTAACGTATTGGATAGAGGCCCATAGTAATGCTCTCATTTTAACTTGATTATCTGTATAAAGACCTGGTCTCCAAATAAGATAACACTCTGAGATATTGGGGGTTAAGATTCCAATACTTTTTTTTTTTTCTGGCAGAGGGAAGGTGGAACACCACCCATTAGAGTAAGCAACAGATAAGGGAAAATGTTGCTTAACAGTCTAGGGGAGTGAAGTACTGCTTAATAATACCTTAGGTAACAACATAAGTTAAATGACTTTGGTTCCAGGAACAAATGAAAATTAGAAGGAACACAGATCTAGTTATTGAAAGCAAAAGAAAAAAAAATGCTACATGTAGTTAATAGGGTCAGAATGATTTAAACTGTTATAATTTACATATTCTTTGTTATTTCTTCTGGAAATTAGGAATTTGTAGTTCAGGTCATGGAAGAACCAAAACACAGATTTTAGCGAAAAGAATGCCAGAGCTACCAAGAGAAATTCAACTAACAGCCTACAAAAAAATGGACCATAACAAAGAAATCTGCTGGAGGATATAAAATCCCAGGAATTTTGCATGCCCTAACAATAAACAGCAGATGGTACCAAGTCCAAAGAACACTGGTAAATAAAATAGCCAATGGTTTCAATCAGTTGAAAACTGGAATGTTAACTCCAAATCCAATGTAAACCAGTTTCCAGAGAGAATTTTTTTCTTTTTAAGTGAAAACATATTTGCATTTCGATTGCACATTTTTTCCAAGACTTTCGAAGCTTTCTATGGGTAGGTTTAATCTGCTTTATGAGTCATCCAGAGCAATTAGCTTTCAAACTGGTATTGCGCTGTTGTTTTTATTATAAGAATAGAATGCATATTGCAAGTACACTGCAATTTCTGGGGTTGGGGTAGCTGGTAACCACCATTTGTAACAATGTCTCTATATGCATGTGAATATATGAATAAGTCACAACATAAACAAACTAGGAAATACAGACTTACAAGTATATTTCCATAAAAAATACCCAGTTCTGTACTAGTTAAAGCTTTCTGCAGAATATAAAGAATTCACAGAAATTTTTATGTTATAATAGATTATGCAAAAATTAATCAAATTAATAGAAAACCACTTACATTAATACCACAGTGAAATCACTTCTAACATGGGTTATGTTCTGAAATAAGTACATAAGGTAAAAAGTGCATGTTGTCAAAATTACCCTCAATAACCCATTAAGTCACCATAAACTACACTGTGCAGTTTGAGTACACTCTCTCACCAATGAAAGATTGAATTGCTGTTTTGTTTTTGTCTTTCTTGTTGGACACCAAATATAATAATTAGCTAATATATAAAGTCCATACTGTAATAGGTTGAATGATGGGTGATTTTTTTATATTGAACACATGTAGTTGAACTTAAATAACTGACATGTGAATATGTAACTCCACTTTCATGATTAGGATTCACTCCACTTTTACTCAAATAAGAAACAAATATGTTTAGACACCAAAAAGCAGAGGCAACAAAAGCAAAAATGAAGAAAGGGATCTGCATCAAACTAAAAACTTTTGCACAGCAATGGAAACCATCAACAGAATGAAAAGACAACCTACTCAATGGGAAAAAATATTTACAAATCATATATGCTAAGGAGGTAATATACAAAATATGTAAAGAACTCATACTTTATATGTTACAAAGTAATAAAACAAACAACCAGATTAAAAGATGGACAGAAGAAGTAAATAGTCATTGTTCCCAAAGACATACAGATGGCCAGCAGGTACATGAAAAGGTGCTCAACATCACTAATCAGGGATATGCAAATCAAAACCACAATGAAGTATGACCTCATACCCCTTAGAATGACTAGTATCAAAAAGACAAGAAACAAGTGCTGGTGAGGATATGGAGAAAAGGGAACCCTGTTCACTATTGGTGGGAATATAAACTGGTACAGCTACCATGAAGAGTTTGGAGGTTCCTCAACAAATTAAAAATAGAACTACCTTGTGATTCAACAATTCCACTTTTGGGTGTTTATCTAAAAGAAATGAAAACACTAACTCAAAAAGATATTTGCACCCCATGCTCACTGCAGCACTATTTACAATCACCAAGACATAGAAGCAAAGTAAGTGTCTGTCGATGGATGACTGGATAAAGGAGTCGTGGCATATACATACATACATAATGGAATATTTTTCAGACTAAAAAGGAAGGAAATCTTGTCATTTGTTACAACATGGATGGACCTGGAGGGCACTATGCTAAATGAAATAAGAAAGAGGAAGACAAACACCCTATTATCTAAAAATAAATAAATAAACCCCAAGACAAGACAGAAAACGGAGCTTGTAGATAACGTAGATAAGAGAACAGATTGGTGGTGTCCAGAGGCAGGAGGTGGGGAGGTGGGTGAAATGGGTGGGTGAAGGTGGTCAAAAGGTACAAATTTCTAGTTATAAAATAAGTAAGTCCTCGGGACATAATGTATAGCATGGTGACTACACCAGTACAGTAATAATGAATTTTATATTTGAAAGTTGTGAGGGTAGATCTTAAGGAGTTTTTCATCACAAGAAAAAAAAATTGTAACTATTTGATGTTGATAATATAACTAGACTTATGTAGTGATCATATCACAATATATACAAATATCAAATCATTTTGTTGCATACCTAAAGCTAATATGTTATGTGTCAATTATGTTTAAAAATTTTAATCTTTAGCCCTGACCTGTCACTTCTCTCTTATTTTTCACTGTCTCTTTTTCTCTCATTTTTACCAACTCTTTATCTATCTTTTAGATGCCACAGGTCCTGTACAGCAGGTGCCCAGTGATTCCCATGGGGCATAATGGGACAAATGCAGTACTAGAAGCTGTGTCAAGCTTAACCAGACTTTGCCACTTACTAGTTATGAGGTCTTAGGGCACCAAACCTCTGTGATACCAGAAGTTTAGTGCCTTCAATACCAGAAGTCCGAGTCAGTGTGTAATTCATATGCCTTGGGAAAAGTAGATACATAACTTAAAGAACTTACATACAAATAGGTAAGTATAATAAATGTATAATATACATGGAAAATGGCACCCATTTTACAGATGAGGAAATGGGGGCTTTGAGAAAATAACTGAGGCTTATAAAAATTAAAAAATTATTATATTATGAAATTGTGATTGACTATTCTAATGCAAGCTTATATGACTTCAGAGCCAGAGTTCTTCATTGCTCTATATCTATAATACAAAAGCCATAAATACACAGAATCTTCCTCAAGTTTTTACTACTGCACTCGGACCTAAATAACTGAGAAATCCAAATTCTTTTCTGCTTCTTGCCATCTATTTGTGGAGACTGGCATGCTTAAATTAACACATTCTGCATATTCCCCCAGCTATGTCAATGGGATGTGGTGCAAAAAAAGATATGTATGAAAGGGTTAAGGTACACCACAAGGTAAAGGGAGATTTAACTGCATTAACTAAATTAACATTTAAATGCAGCAACTAGAACAAATGAACTATTTGTTCCACATCTACCTCATAAAACTTTTAGACAATTTTTATAAATTGTCTTAGTATCTCTTCTAAAGAGCCTTCTTATTAATTACTGTATGTCATCTTAAACATTCTCTTGCTTTATTAAAGTACAATAAAAGAAAATCATAAAAATTAGAACAAACCTTAAGCAACAGTCTCATTATTAAACACAGTTAAATAAAATAGTAAAAGCAAAATAAATGTATGCCAAAATCAATTTAGGTAGAAATACAACAAAGTTCTGAATGAAGTAAAGAAGAATAAAAGTTCTGTGCCATTTCCTTTTCATTCCAACTAGCCTACTTTTGCTTATAATCATCTTTTAGAACACGTACAGCATTTTCCTAGGGTGCAGATGCTTTCTGAATTTAACAGTTTCGCTCTTTGGCCCTGGTAAATACATAACAAAGAAGCATGAAATTAATGAGAAATATTGAGACTCCAGATGACTCTGAATTAGTAACAATTGTTGCCCCCTTTGTTAACAGCCTTCAGGATTTGTCCTTACTCCAGATATTACAAATTCCAAACAATAAAAGTAATCACTAAAATACATACCTACGGAAAATAATCAGAAAAGGAATATGTATGCTCTTTTGGGAAACTTCTACATTGAGACAAGTAAAGTAAAATCGTCCACAATCTCCCTTAAGATTAAGATGAAATAGAGGTTAAGTTCAGTGGTAAAATAATAGCTAAGCAAATAACTGATTGAATTGGTTTTTAAATAATTCACACCTCTCAAATCTTAGAACAGTCTACTTTGGAAAATATTATTTTAGATTATCAGTTAAAATGGATGCACACATTCTTTATCCATCCAACAAATACTGATTCTTTACTCAACTATCCCCTCAAATATACCAAATAAACTCTAACTAAAATTAAGGCACTGTTCTAGGTGATAGGAATAAACCAAATGTAAATTTCTGCCCTCATAGAAATTACATTCTAGATATAGTGGAAGTGAGGCAAATAATAGACATTTTTAAAATATGGTATTTTTAAATGTGATAAGTGCTTTGAAAGAAAAAAAAAGCAGAGAAGGGAAAAGAGACTTCTAAGGGGGTAATGTAATTTTAAACAGGGTGGTCAAAGAAGGCTTCACTGATAAGATCACAGTTGAGTAGAGCTGAATGAGATGAAGTAGGCCCCACCTTTGTCTGAGAAATAGGGTTTCAAGGATTTCTCACAAGCCTTTAGTCATTGTTACATCAAATTAAAAAATTTGAAAGACATTTTATCAATAATTACTGGTTTTCATTATGGCAATTCAGAACTAAAATCATTGCTTCTTTGTTCTTTTATAAGTGACTATCTCATAGCTCTTTTAACATAGATATATTATTTATAGATATAATATGTATATACAAGAAGGCTTAACTTTACCTGTTCATTCTGTCCCAATACTCAATCAATTCTTTGCCAATCATTTTATTCTTTGTGGACATTCAAGAGAACATGTGCAATCATAGATGATTCACCTTTATTGAAGTTATAGCTAAAATTATTGTCTCTCATACTTTTAGACTATGAGAAGCATTTCAGGGTATGTGTGATACAGCCGACAGTGTCACGTTGAAGAGACAATAATGAACTGGAAAGGACAGGTTCTGTCAATTGTTCAGCCACTACTTAGCTCCAATCAATTATTGACACTAAGGATTATTTAAAAGAAAAAAAACTACACAAATGGATGATGGTAAGTTTAAATAAAAATATTAAACTTATGTTGGTCATAAAAGGCCAGATTTAGGTCTTATATTTCCACTTGAGAACCTCTAACATGGATTTATGAGCACGTGTCATGAGTAAAAATACATCTCCCTTGACTCCCACTGCTGTGACCTCCATCTAGCCAGATTATATAAAGACTCTGGATTTTAGGGAGATATGTATGAATACAGATGACCTAAAAGTGGAGAGTTTCAAATGGACCCCAGATAGACCTGTGGGATCAGAAATTAAAAGTGGCCTATTCCTCGCACTCAAGATAGATACTTTAAAAGATCACAAGACTGTCACCATCAAATGACATGATGGAAAACTCCACAGGAAGTTAGTCACAGAGCTAAGCCTGTATTGTCCCAGTCTCGCCATCCATGCATGTGTGCTATCATCAGTTATGCCCAGACACCCTGTGGACTGTGCTCCTTGAGAGGGACCTCGGTTCTGGCATTTATAAATACCTGGAGCATTTATAAAGGAATTGGACAGATGGGATTACCACTCTATCTAGTCTTTTGGCAAGGGAAACTTTCTATTCTCCCATGCCAATGCCTGCAGAAGTTGTATATGAGATACCTATTCAAGAACCACTGCCAGCTTGTGAGGGAAAGAGATCTCTAGAAAAAAATGCAGGTTTGTCTCTCCTTAGTCTGCACCCTGACTACACTCACTCATTAAATTCAGTTCCTCCCACCAGGTGGATGCACAATATTTTTGCCAGCTTTTTTGACAAGTGTTCACTCTGGGCTATTTCCTGGGACCATTCTATGAAGCAGTTCAGGGCTGTCTATCCATATTTAAATTGCAAAGGGAGAAAAACTCACACATCCTTTAACTCTGCAACCTTCCTGGGATCATCATGTCTTCAGCCTTAAGGATAAGCCAGACTGTCCTTTTTCTGGAGCAATTAATTCTCCAGGAGTTGAAAAGTCATCATTTCATACCAAATGTGATCCCAGAAGCAAAGAAGAATAGCTTTACAGCAAAGGTGAGGTTAAAGCTGCCCTTGTAGTGAATATGACTGTCAGGTACCATCCAATGGACAAAAGCATCTAACTTTATGTCCATCTGATTGCCCTCAATCAAAGTCCCAGATAATGCCAATCTGTTTCCATAGGGGACAGTCCTTATGAGTGTGCCCTTAATAATCTGATCTTAAATGACCCTCTTCCTGAACACACAACCTGGTCATTGTCAATGGCTCATGAGTATATAAAACAACATGGCTTAGATCCCAGCCCACTGGGAAAGGACAGACAATCTTGGGAGCTCAGGAATAAGTTGTTCAGCTGAATGGGCTGTAAGTACTCTAGGTAGGTGGCAGGGAAACACAGCAACTTCTACCACTGCCCACCATGGATAACTTGTCAAGTTTTATGCAAGCTTTAATTACTTTTTTTTCCTTTCCCTCTTAACTTTGTTCCACTTTTTACTTCATTTTCTTTTTTACCTCTTCAAGTTTCTTCCTTTCTTTTCTTTACTTCTGCTGATGTCTAAAACTTATCATCCTTGGACTGGATATCAGAGGATGTGGACTCTAAACTCTGTCAAAATTGGGTGGCCTTGGGGAAGTGTCTTGATCTCTCCAAGGCTTGACGTCTTCATCTGTATGGTTCTAGAGAGGATAAAGTGGGGAGGAGGGGAATTAGAGGCAGTTTTGAAGTATCTGATATAATTTGGAGGCTGTAGATATAATTGAACCCTATGTGTTTAGATCTAGGTTCCTCTACCTACTGGTGTGGCTTTGGGAAACTCACATAATCTTGCTTATTCTCAGTCTTCCAGTTACAAAGGGGAATAATAATAGTACCAAGGCTGGCAGGATTATTATTATTATATACAGAAGGCACTTAACCCAATGCCTGTCACATACTAAGTTTCCAATAAATGATAGCCATTATTTTAATAATTAATAACCATATAAATATACATTACTATTAATTTGTTCATTTCTGGTTTTAGTCATAGCTACAATTATTAATATTTTTCTTGGTTCCCTCATTGACTAGCTTTGGTAAAAAACACATAATACCAGAGTATCAGTTTTCATTCACTTCCAAGATACACTTTGGCTCTTCAAATTTTAATGTATTTGCTGTTCACTGACCCAATCCACTGTGTTGAGCTCTCAGCAGTAACAATGATTTTATTATTTTACTACCACCCCTTTTTATTGTCACAGAAATGAATGCCTAACCAAAGATGTGCCAATCAGGATTCATTTCCTAGAAACAACATAGTAGTCTCTCTTTGCAACTAACATCGTAACATACAGATTTGAGCACTATTGGTGATCATTTTCTTTCTACCACAGATGCTAATAACAAAGACAGCCAGCCAGTCAAGAGAGAATACAATAGCCCTACAGAGAAACAGGAAAAAAAAATATGTATATATACACACACACATATACAAAATAAACAAATACATACACACAGAAATACATATATATGTATATGAAGTAGAATAAGAATATTCCCTAGGCTCCCTGTCACCTTCTAGTCACAGGCTCAAATCTACACTCCTGCCTTTCATAAAAGAATTGTCATCAGGAAAGTTGCCTAAGCCAACTTTGGGTGGTTTATTTTGGTTAGAATGCAGAGTCCTAAATAATGCAGTCAAAGGAAAACAGGACAAGAACTGGATTGAAACTTGTATCTAAAAACTACAAGCTAATAAACTATAATCAACACACTGTATAAGAAAGGATTGATGACCTTGATGAAAAAGTATGTGACAATGTGTTATATATAAATTTTTAAATAAATTACAAAGATAAAAAATATATATATATAAAAGTGAAATGCCAGATGAAAATAACAGAACTTCGAAAATAATAGCCAAAATTTAGTCCAAATAAGAGTTCCCCATTTGCAATTCTCAAAAGAACCAATGGAAGGAACCACAAGAGAAAAAGGGCTTTATCCATGCCAAACCCAGATGGCACAAAGCCATCCAGCCAGCATTTGTATCCTGTTACTTCTCCTCACTCCCCATGTCTCATCACTGATGGGTAGAGAACATCCACTGAAAGATAGAATAGGAAAGAAAGAGTGTAGGTAACCACTACACTCTAGGCCCTAGCTGGGAAAAGGTAAGAAGATATGCGTTTGAATAAAGATTGAAGTGTTAACAGTTTAGATCAAATGTTTTGCATTTTTGAATTATGACTATTTTTGACAAAAATTGACTCCAGGATGGTCAATTACTTCAATAACGCTATCGAGTAGCTAAGGAATGTTTCCTCTCCACCTCCCCCCAACTGAATAAAGTTGAAAGGAACATGGGAGACAAAGCTTTGATCACATCCCTTGAGTCATGCAATTCAACTTATCAATTACACATACCTACTATATATATGTAATCTTCATTTTAAATGCGGTTTTCACAATCAGAAATGAGAAAGGAAAAATCACGACGGACCCCACAGAAATACAAAGAATCATAAGAGAATATTATGAGAATCTATATGCTAACAAGCTGGAAAACATAGAAGAAATGGACAACTTCTTAGAAAAATACAGCCTTCCAAGACTGACCAAGCAAGAAACAGAAAAACTAAACACACCAATCACCAGTGATGAAATCGAATTGGTAATCAAAAAACTACCCAAGAACAAAACCCCTGGGCCTGATGGATTCACCTCTGAATTCTACCAGACATATAGAGAAGAAATAACACCGATTCTCCTTAAAGTTTTCCAAAAAATAGAAGAGGAGGGAATACTTCCAAACTCATTCTATGAAGCCAGCATCACTCTAATACCAAAACCGGGCAAAGACCTCACCAAAAAAGAAAATTACAGACCAATATCCCTGATGAACGTAGATGCAAAAATACTCAACAAAATATTAGCAAACCGAATTCAAAAATACATCAAGAGGATCATACACCATGATCAAGTGGGATTCATCCCAGGGATGCAAGGATGGTACAACATTCGAAAATCCATCAACATCATCCACCACATCAACCAAAAGAAGAACAAAAACCACATGATCATCTCCATAGATGCTGAAAAAGCATTTGACAAAATTCAGCATCCATTCCTGATTAAAACTCTCAACAAAATGGGTATAGACGGCAAGTACCTCAACATCATAAAGGCTATATATGACAAACCCACAGCTAACATCATACTTAACGGCGAGACGCTGAAAGCTTTTCATCTAAGATCGGGAACAAGACAGGGATGCCCACTCTCTCCACTGTTATTCAACATAGTACTGGAGGTCCTAGCCACAGCAATCAGACAAAACAAAGACATACAAGGCATCCAGATTGGTAAAGAAGAAGTCAAATTGTCACTATTTGCAGATGACATGATACTGTACATAAAAAACCCTAAAGATTCCATTCCAAAACTACTAGAACTAATATCTGAATTCAGCAAAGTTGCAGGATACAAAATTAACACACAGAAATCTGTTGCTTTCCTATACACTAACGATAAACTAACAGAAAGAGAAATCAGAAAACAATTCCATTCACAATTGCATCAAAAAGAATAAAATACCTAGGAATAAACCTAACGAAGGAAGTGAAAGACCTGTACTCTGAAAACTACAAGACACTCCTCAGAGAAATTGAAGAGGACACTAACAAATGGAAATTCATCCCATGCTCTTGGCTAGGAAGAATAAATATTGTCAAAATGGCTATACTACTTCCGGGAAGATGGCGGTGTGAGCAGGGCGGCAGAAATCTCCTCCCAACACTATATTTATCTACGAAAACACAGAAAATACATCTATTCCTAAAGAGAGACGAGAATACACAGGAAAGCGCACAGCGTGCAGCTACACCCGAGAGGACTCGGCACCCCAAGAGGCGGGTAAGATACGGAGCCGCGACCCGGCGGGACCCGAGCCCTCCCCACCCCAGCGCACCGGCGGGAGGAGAGGATTCAGAGCCGGGAGGGAGTGGAAGTGCACCCCGCGAAGTAGCCAGCCCCGGGGATCTGCGCGGGGAGCGCTGACCCACATTGCGCAGTGCAGCGGAGATTGGAGAGACAGAGGGGCAGGATCTGAGCGGGGAACGCGCCAGGGTGCTTGCAGCCAGCTCCCGGGAAGGAAAAAAAAAGCGCGCGCTTTCTTCAGCGGTCTTAAAGAGACAGGAGCCCAGCGGAGGAGCCGGATCGTCCCAGCACACTCAGCCCAGCAGGCTAGGAGTCCTGGGGAGATTCAGACGCCTTAGCTGGCGACTGAGGAAGCATAGCCATACTTAACACTTCTCACTGAGATCAACAGCCTCCTATTCGTTCCCCCCCTGCCAGGGCGATAAAGGGCCCTGCAGAGCGGCACAGTCACAGCTGTGGAATAGTGGGGCAATAGCGCCACCTAGAGCATTCTCACAGAATCTACGTCAGGTGGGCATTTTTTTTGTTGTTGTTTTTGTTTTGTTTTGTTTTTTGTTTTGTTTTTGTTTTTTCTTTTCTTTCTTTTTTTCCTTTTTATCTTTCTTTCTTTTTTTTCTCTTTTTAAAGTCTTAAAGAGCCCAGCTGACATACGTGGCAACTATCAGTGACCAAATTATACAGCCATGAAAAGACAGAGGAATATGGTTCAGACCAAAATCAACCAGACAACCCCAGAGAGGGAGTCTGAAGGGATGGAAATGCACAGCCTCCTGAAAAAGAATTAGAATAAAAGTCATAACCATGCTGATGGACCTACAGAGAAATGTGCAAGAGCTGAGGGAGGAAGTGAGGGAACTGAGGAAAGACAATACAGAAATCAGACAAGCGATCGACGGGCTTAACAGCAGAATGGATGAGATGTGAGAGACTGTTAATGGAATAGAAAACAGAGAACAGGAGTACAGAGCAGCTGAGGCAGAGAGAGATAAAAGGATTTCTAGGAATGAAAGAATATTAAGAGAACTGTGTGACCAATCCAAACGGAACAATATTCGCATTATAGGAGTACCAGAGGAAGAAGAGAGAGAAAAAGGGATAGAAAGTGTCTTTGAAGAAATAATTACTGAAAACTTTCCCTCGCTGGGGAAGGAAGTAGTCTCGCAGTCCACCGAAGCTCATAGATCTCCCAACACAAGGGACCCAAGGAAGACAACACCAAGACACATAATAATTAAGATGGCAAAGATCAAAGATAAAGACAGGGTATTAAAGGCAGCTAGAGAGAGAAAAAAGATCACCTACAAAGGAAAACCCATCAGACTATCATCAGACTTCTCAACAGAAACCTTACAGGCCAGAAGAGAATGGCATGATATATTTAACGTTATGAAACAGAAGGGCCTCGAACCAAGAATATTGTATCCAGCACGATTATCATTTAAATATGATGGAGGGATTAAACAATTTCCAGACAAACGAAAGTTAAGAGAGTTTGCCTCTCATAAACCACCACTACAGGATATCTTAAATGGACTGCTCTAGATGGAAGCACACCTAAGGCTAAAAAGATGTCACCAGAGAAAATAAAATCATAGCAAAGAAAGCAGACCATCCAAATACTAACTAAAGGCAAAGAATAAAACACCTATTATAGAAAGAATGGAGGAGGAGGAATAAGAAGGGAGAGAAATAAAGAAACATCAGACTGTGTTTACAATAACTTAACAAGAAAGTTAAGTTAGATTGTTAGATAGTAAAGAAGCAACCCTTGAACCCTTGGTAACCACGAATCTAAAGCCAGCAATGGCAATAAGTACATACCTATCAATAATCACCCTAAATGTAAATGGACTGAATGCACCAATCAAAAGACACAGAGTAACAGAATGGATAAAAAAGCAAGACCCATCTATATGCTGCCTACAAGAAACTCACCTCAAATCCAAAGATATACACAGACTAAAAGTGAAGGGATGGAAAAAGATATTTCATGCAAACAACAAAGAGAAAAAAGCAGGTGTTGCAGTACTTGTATCAGACAAAATAGACTTCAAAACGAAGAAAGTAGCAAAAGATAAAGAAGGACATTACATAATGATAAAGGGGTCAGTCCAACAAGAAGATATAACCATTATAAATATATATGCACCCAACACAGGAGCGCCAGCATATGTGAGACAAATACTAACAGAATTAAAGGAGGAAATAGACAGCAATGCATTCATCTTAGGAGACTTCAACACACCACTCACTCCAGAGGACAGATCAACCAGACAGAAAATAAGTAAAGACACAGAGGCACTGAACAACACACTAGAACAGATGGACCTAACAGACATCTACAGAACTCTACACCCAAAAGCAACAGGATACACATTCTTCTCAAGTGCACATGGAACATTTTCCAGAATAGACCACATACTAGGCCACAAAAAGAACCTCAGTAATTTCAAAAATATTGAAATCCTACCAACCAACTTCTCAGATCACCAAGGTATAAAACTAGAAATAAATTTTAGAAAGAAATCAAAAAGGCTCACAAATACATGGAGACTTAACAACACTCTCCTAATTAATCAATGGGTTAACGACCAAATCAAAACAGAAATCAAAGAATATATGGAGACTAATGACAACAACAACACAAAGCCACAACTTCTGTGGGACGCAGCAAAGGCAGTTCTAAGAGGAAAGTATATTGCAATCCAGGCCTATTTAAAGAAGGAAGAACATTCCCAAATGAATAGTCTAAAGACACAATTACTGAAATTGGAAAAAGAAGAACAAATGAGGCCCAAAGTCACCAGAAGGAGGGACATAATAAAGATTAGAGAAGAAATAAATAAAATTGAGAAGAATAAAACAATAGAAAAAATCAATAAAACCAAGAGCTGGTTCTTTGAAAAAATAAACAAAATAGATAAACCCCTAGCCAGACTCATTAAGAGAAAAAGAGAATCTACACACATAAACACAATCAGAAATGAGAAAGGAAAAATCACGACGGACCCCACAGAAATACAAAGAATCATAAGAGAATATTATGAGAATCTATATGCTAACAAGCTGGAAAACATAGAAGAAATGGACAACTTCTTAGAAAAATACAACCTTCCAAGACTGACCAAGCAAGAAACAGAAAAACTAAACAGACCAATCACCAGTGACGAAATCGAATTGGTAATCAAAAAACTACCCAAGAACAAAACCCCTGGGCCTGATGGATTCACCTCTGAATTCTACCAGACATATAGAGAAGAAATAACACCGATTCTCCTTAAAGTTTTCCAAAAAATAGAAGAGGAGGGAATACTTCCAAACTCATTCTATGAAGCCAGCATCACTCTAATACCAAAACCGGGCAAAGACCTCACCAAAAAAGAAAATTACAGACCAATATCCCTGATGAACGTAGATGCAAAAATACTCAACAAAATATTAGCAAACCGAATTCAAAAATACATCAAGAGGATCATACACCATGATCAAGTGGGATTCATCCCAGGGATGCAAGGATGGTACAACATTCGAAAATCCATCAACATCATCCACCACATCAACAAAAAGAAGAACAAAAACCACATGATCATCTCCATAGATGCTGAAAAAGCATTTGACAAAATTCAGCATCCATTCCTGATTAAAACTCTCATCAAAATGGGTATAGAGGGCACGTACCTCAACATCATAAAGGCTATATATGACAAACCCACAGCTAACATCATACTTAACGGCGAGACGCTGAAAGCTTTTCATCTAAGATCGGAACAAGACAAGGATGCCCACTCTCTCCACTGTTATTCAACATAGTACTGGAGGTCCTAGCCACAGCAATCAGACAAAACAAAGACATACAAGGCATCCAGATTGGTAAAGAAGAAGTCAAATTGTCACTATTTGCAGATGACATGATACTGTACATAAAAAACCCTAAAGATTCCATTCCAAAACTACTAGAACTAATATCTGAATTCAGCAAAGTTGCAGGATACAAAATTAACACACAGAAATCTGTTGCTTTCCTATACACTAATGATGAACTAACAGAAAGAGAAATCAGAAAAACAATTCCATTCACAATTGCATCAAAAAGAATAAAATACCTAGGAATAAACCTAACGAAGGAAGTGAAAGACCTGTACTCTGAAAACTACAAGACACTCCTAAGAGAAATTAAAGAGGACACTAACAAATGGAAATGCATCCCATGCTCTTGGCTAGGAAGAATAAATATTGTCAAAATGGCTATACTACCTAAAGCAATCTACAGATTCAATGCAATCCCTATCAAACTACCAACAGCTTTCTTCAATGAACTGGAACAAATAATTCTAAAATTCATATGGAACCACAAAAGACCCCGAATAGCCAAAGCAATCCTGAGAAGGAGGAATAAAACAGGGGGAATTACACTCCCTGACTTCAAGCTCTACTACAAAGCCACAGTAATCAAGACAATTTGGTATTGGCACAAAAACAGACCCACAGACCAGTGGAACAGAATAGAAAATCCAAACATTAACCCAAACATATACAGTCAATTAATATTTGATAAAAGTGCCTTGGATATACAATGGGGAGATGACAGCCTCTTCAGCAGCTGGTGTTGGAAAAACTGGACAGCTACATGTAAGAGAATGAAACTGGACTACTGTCTAGCCCCATACACAAAGGTAAACTCAAGGTGGATCAAATACTTGAATGTAAGTCATGAAACCATAAAACTCTTAGAAAAAAACATAGGCAAAAATCTCTTGGACATAAACATGAGCAACTTCTTCATGAACATATCTCCCCGGGCAAGGGAAACAAAAGCAAAAATGAACAAGTGGGACTATATCAAGCTGAAAAGCTTCTGTACAGCAAAGGACACCATCAGTAGAACAAAAAGACATCCTACAGTATGGGAGAATATATTCATAAAAAACGTATCTGATAAAGGGTTGACATCCAAAATATATAAAGAACTCATGCACCTTAACAAACAGAAAGCAAATAATCCAATTAAGAAATGGGCAGAGGACATGAATAGACACTTCTCCAAAGAAGAAATTCAGATGGCCAACAGGCACATGAAAAGATGCTCCACATCGCTAATCATCAGAGAAATGCAGATTAAAACCACAATGAGATATCACCTCACACCAGTGAGGATGGCCAACATCCAAAACACAAGCAACAACAAATGTTGGCGAGGATGTGGAGAAAAGGGAACCCTCCTACACTGCTGGTGGGACTGCAAATTAGTTCAACCACTGTGGAAAGCAGTATGGAGGTTCCTCAAATAAACTCAAAATAGAAATACCATTTGACCCAGGAATTCCACTCCTAGGGATTTACCCTAAGAATGCAGCAGCCCAATTTGGAAAGGACAGATGCACCCCTATGTTTATTGCAGCACTATTTACAATAGCCAAGAAATGGAGGCAACCTAAGTGTCCATCAGTAGATGAATGGATAAAGAAGATGTGGTACATATACACAATGGAATATTGTTCAGCCATAAGAAGAAAACAAATCCTACCATTTGCAACAACATGGATGGAGCTAGAGGGTATTATGCTCAGTGAAATAAGCCAAGCCGAAAAAGACAAGTATCAAATGATTTCACTCATATGTGGAGTATAAGAACAAAGAAAAAAACTGAAGGAACAAAACAGCAGCAGACTCACAGAACCCAAGAACGGACTAATAGTTACCAAAGGGAAAGGGACTGGGGAAAATGGGCGGGAAGGGAGGGATAAGAGGGAAAAAGGGGCATTACGATTAGCAGATGTAATGTTGGGGGGGCACGGGGAGGGCAGTACAACTCAGAGAAGACAAGTTGTGATTCTATAGCGTCTCACTATGCTGATGGACAGTGACTGTAATGGGGTTGGTGGGGGGGACCTCATGAAGGGGTAGTTTAATAATCGTAATATTGCACATGTAATTGTAAATTAATGATAAAAAAATGTGTATCACAGTGAAAAAAAATGTGGTTTTCACATTTTAAGACATCTGCAAATAATTGGGCATGCATAACTTAAATGCTATGGTAAATTTAATCATATCCATTCATTTAGTATGTAATGAGTTCTCAATAAGAAAGAGATAGTGATAAGTCCACACAGAGACAGTGTAGCAGATGCAACTGATGCAGAACCCTGAACTCACCTTTAAGTTCACCTCCAGGTGGAGTGAAGAAGTTCCCCACAGCTGAAGCTTTCCTCCTCACAGTGATACTGTACTGTCTAGTGATATATAGTTATCAGAAAAACGTAAACAGAAACTATGTAAAAAGATAAAATTGGTTCCCTCGGGAATAAGAGGCTGGGGGTAAGGAAGAGAAAGGCAAGTAAGTATGGCTTTACTTACGGACTCCTATTTCTTTTTAAAAAATTCTTTAAAGTGTTTATGTATACATATGTCCCCAAAAGAATGGTATGCAAGGTATGTTATTAAGCTACAACTTAAGGTGCAGAAAATATCTATACATATCCAAATGCACACACTATAAAATTTTTGGAACTTCTTTTAAAATAAGCTAATTTCTTTTGCTGCAGTTTGGTCAACTATTATGGTCCAGAGAAGGTGACAGGACAGATATCATCTTGGGAAGGAGAAAGAAGTCTCTTCCAAACGTAAAGTTGAAAAGTGTGGAAAGAGGAAAAGATTTAGTGGTGAGAAGTGGTCAAGACCTCCTCTCCTTAGTGGGTGCAGATAAAGGTCCATTTACATATCAGTGGGCCACAGCAGAGTCTTGGTCAATCTGGGGTAAGGGGTAGAGAGTGGCGGTCATTCTCTGCTCCTGTTCCTGGTGTCTAGTTGGTCTGGTGCCCGACAGTCACCAGAGACCCGTCCATAGAGTTCCCGCCAAAAAGGGTGGGCTGGGGAAGCCAGCCGCACTGCAGCTGGGGGGTTGGATAGAGTGGGCTTGCTAGTTGGGGGGCCAGAGAGGAAGGACTTGGGAGCACGCCAGGGGAAGCCCAGCAAGAGACTGAGTTGTGAGCAATAAAATTCATATAACCCAACCTGCCTTTCCCCTTGTCCTCCTTTGGCTTTACTGGATTCATAAGGAACTTCCCCCAGCCTGGGAAGCCCCTTACTCCTGGAGCTACAAAATATTCGATAGGTTGAGGGGAAAACTAAAAGTGGGAGGGCCTTTGCCCAGTTCCCCATTTTGCCCTGTGGGAAGACACCCACGAGGAGCAGACACCACACAGTACATACAACGGAATGGTGCACTGGAGAAGGAAGCTCTGAATTCATCTTTCTAGAACTTCTGCCAGCTGCCCTTACATGATTCAGAGGGTATCCAAAAGTTTTTATGTGCCCTGTGGAAGGAGGGCAGTCCTTGACTGGTTCCTTCTGGAAAGCAGGACTAGGAAGAAAAGACAGGACAAGAGAAGGAAGGGCAGGGGAGGGCAGGCAGAGGAGGGGACAAGAGAGAGAAGAAGGAGCAGAGAGGCAGTGGCACTTTTAATATGCTCTCTAGCCATGGGCTTTAGCAGCAGGGCCAGCAGGTCAGGCAGAGACTTTAAGGACAAGAGCCCAACAGGGACCCAGGAAACAACTCTGGGACTTTAGTGCAGATCTGAAACCCTCCCTACTTTCACCCCACCACACACACACCTTAAACTGCCCCAAAGGCCAAGTGGTCAATTTGGGAAGGGGAAAGGGTAAGAACGGAATCTGAAAGACTGAGCATTAACTGAAGAAGGGTTCTGGTAGACATCAGAGACTTAGAACAACCATCAGAATTTCACAAAATATACCCTGAGAAAAAACAACCAAAAACCCAAACCATATTGTAACTGTCAGAAATGAGTTCAAACATGAAACGTGATAGATCATAAAATCACAATGTGGGTTGTAAAACACAAATTGTTCCTCTGAGACTATAAAATGTACTCAGGTTTTTGTTAGGATACCATCGAGAATGAAGAGAATGAAGTATCTTCTTATGGAAAGACCTCCCACCCACTCGCTCCTCAGACCTGCCAGCCCATGTTGTCCCATTTCTGTGTCAGCATTAGATCATGCATGTATATCAGAGTCCACCAGAGTGAAACCAATTAATCAAAAGCACATAAGGTTTACATTGGACTAATTAACTTCAAAACAAACATAAATCTTAAGAGCATGTTCCAAATAACAGCAGGAGTGTGTGGAATGAGCCATGTTACCACAACTCCAGCGCCAGCTCTGTAACACTTCAAATAACCTTGCTCTCTCTAATAGAAGAGGACCAGATTTTACTTTAAAACTGTTATTTTATACTTAATAGCAAAACAATGACCTGAAAATTAAAATATGTAGTAAGTCAACTACTTCCACAATGCTGAGCTTTGATTTTCTAACTAAATCATTTTCTCACTAAACTGAATGAATCAAAGATTGTTGCAGTGTCATAGACAAAATCTGAGTTAAGATTATAAAGCCTGTTCCTGCCATCATTAGAGATGGCACCGCAGAAGGGTATACACGCTATTATGAGCTGTGAGTCATTTTCCAGCTGGTTGTAAACTTGGACCCAGAGTAAGCTTGGCTGGCGAGAGAAGCCAGCTCTGCAGCATGACATATTAGAAAGAGCATGGGTTTCTACACAAACAGATCTTAATTAAAAAAAAAAAATTTGTTCCCTCCTGGGTGAAATAAGCTGAAGAGTACTCAAGAATTTAAATTCTTAGATGCATGCAAGAGGTATGGATCCTGATTTTAGAAAAAAAAGCAAGAAAAAAACTTTATTTAAAGGATAGTAGGTGGTCCACAGGATCTCAGGGAAGACCAGAGAACCAGGCCCTGTGACTGACCAATCACAATAGCCACCGGTGGCAAATGCCTTAGCATGACCCTAGCACGCTACGGCCACCCCTGGAAAATGGACTTCTCTTTCTATCCCCACTGCTTCCATCAGTCACAACCATAGGTTTTTTTTTTTTTTTTTTGCTTCTGTTTCATCAGAACATTCTCTTCCATTCCCAGTCTGGAGTCAATGTGCCCACAAGCTTGGCTATGAGGGAGGCTGAGAAAATGAAGTGGATGATAGCCTCTGCCCATTGATCAACTAAAAATGCTTCTTTTGAAGACTTATATTAAGGCTGAAATTATATAGATGGGTAAAAATTCCAACAAGGAAAACACCATAATTCAAGGTTGGCACATAATGGATGCTCGACAGAGTTGTTAGAGTAATGAATGTTTAAAAAGCAAGGAA
The DNA here is from genome assembly GCA_032199065.1 of Smutsia gigantea. Classification (NCBI taxonomy): domain Eukaryota; kingdom Metazoa; phylum Chordata; class Mammalia; order Pholidota; family Manidae; genus Smutsia; species Smutsia gigantea. Next base: position 296,510 of record JAVSCE010001413.1, on the reverse strand, counting down.
TAGGTGAACAATACGGGTAAAGACTTGAGCTGCCTGGCACATAATAGACAAGTAACAGATGTCTTTTCCTCTTCCCATCTTATGACACTCTCCTCTCTGGAAACTATATTATATAAATTCTTTATATTTGGCAATTGGAGAATACATTTTCTGATTTATGGGTTAGTATGTTTAAATGGCAAATATATATTATCAGTTTTAAAATAATTACAATGTAATACATGCAGTTATTGCCAGAGAGTTCTGAATTCAATAAACTCTTTTTTCAGATTCAGAAGGCTTTACAATATTTCCCAATGGACATTATTTATCTTTATTTAATATCCTGATAATGAAAATAAGTATAACATAATAAAGACTTCTTAATTTTAGATCTCCTGCTACGACAACCTTTAAACACATACTTTTTTCAGTAATTATCATTAAGAAATGAATATTAATACTCTAAAAGGTATTAACATAAATGTTTAATGATATTTCATTAAAAAAAATAGTATCTCATTTTTAATAGAAAGCTGTGTTGTTTTCTAACATGCAGAGTAGTTTTTAATTGCCTCACTTATTTTCCCATATGTGCTATGACATGTTCACATCCTCTAAAAATTATTTCCTTTACTAATGAAGTAATCATTATCATGGACCAAATTCTCACCCTATTCAACCATCAGTATTATTAATTCCTATAAAGACATTATCATTTTCTAGGAAAGGCACTGAAAAAGTAGAGGGAAGATGATTTACCATAGTAACTGAATAATCTTATCTTTCTACTTCCGAAATGTGGGGGTTTCATGAAATCATAAAATAAATACAAAAGTAATTCAATATGTTCTGAACCATAGTAAATCAGAATTAAACAGACCATGCAGCAAAGCTGTTTACACAACATAGCATTTCTGGCCATCTGAATCATCTTTAATCTAGACTAACAAAATGATGAAATACACAAAATCACCAAAGCCATATGTGGCAAAGCCAGCTCTCACGTCAACCCAGTGTGTGGCCCCATGGCTAGAAGTGACATTAAACCAAAGGTTTCAAGGGAGTAACTTTTCCACAAAAAAACTTATTTTAAAAAATATTACAAATGTGATATATACTAAAGGGAAATACAAATAAACAAAATCAGAGTGAACACCATTGTGATCCTACCAGATAACTAAACATTGTTAATATTCTGGTGTATTTCCTTCTAACTGTATGTATGTATGTTTAGATGCATGTGTGGATATGCACAAAAATAGAATTATAGTGCATAACTTAATTTCCTCACCTAACAATATTTCTGGCCTCACAATATACCATTGCATGGATCTACAAATTATTTACCCAATCTTCTCCTTGAGTATTTAGGTTACTTCTAAGTTTTTCAATATAAATGGAATTATGATGAACACACTATCATAAAGAACCTGAGTTCATTTTTGGATTGGACTACTTTCAAACCCCTCCTCCTCTCTCTAACCCCAAATTTGGGCAAGTCCATAAAAAAGCCTCTGGCACCAGAAGGGTAGTTCAAACCTCATGGGGACCCTCATCCCTGCCCCAGCTCCCTCCATTGTCCCTCTTTTGTTCGAGCCATTCTGGGTGGTCCCATTATCTGAGTAATAAACCTTTTCCTAACCACTTGTGTATGTGTGACATCACCATTCTTAATATCCAAACCAAATTTGAGTGAAGGGTTGACCCCACCTGCCACAGGGCCACCAAACACGAATGGCAATGTAAGCAGGGTGGCAGACCAGGGCAATGGCCACCACTACCTGGGGATCTCTGATCCCTTGCATTAACTGGATCATCTGTCTGTGGCAAGCACACACTCTGAGTGGCTGTCTGCCAACAAGCATGAGCTTTGGGTTGTATAGCTGCCTGCTGGCAAGCTTGCATTTTGAGCTGCCCTAGGATCTGTTGCATTTATGGAGTCCTGCTTCTGTTATAGATTTAATCTACCTAAATCACAAGTTTCAGTAATGATGTTAAGCCCAGGGGTGTAGGATTGGGGCTCCCCTTACAGCGGATCTGGGTTGTATATTGTGGCCAAGACCTAGCCATGTAACTCAGACTGAATCACATATCTCAATCCAGAGTAATCTGTAACTGGCGGTAGGCCCATTTATGCTGTCACTTACAAATTAGCTCACTTTGTATTGTACTCTCTACCAAAAAAGGTTCTAGAATCTATTCAAATTGTTAGACAACAGATACTGTTCATTTGTGTCCCCAGAGACTTACTGTTCAGGCTCTAGCAACTTCCTGCCATACCATTTGGAGCTGCTGGACCATGCACAATGGCCGTAGTTGCCCATGTGCTTCTGGTACAAAAAACTGCCCTCCTCAGAGGGCACCATTAGAGCAGCAAATTCTGGCCACATACTGAACCCTTCTGGAGATGGAGGCTCTCACAAGCCCTGAGCCTGTGCCTTCCCATGCCCAGCTATGATGCCATGGGACATGGGGGCAGAACCCCAAAGGCTTGGTATGGCCACAGCCTTATTAAAATGGAAGCATTTACTTACTTACAGATGGAGCCAAACTTGGACCATCTGGTATATTCCACATATAAGAGGAAGTGGCTTTCTCTGTCCTCATTCTCTCCTCAGGTGCAATGACACCAGAGAAGGTCACCCCTCTTCAGACCCCCTGGCCACTTGAATGCCCATAGGAATCACCTGAGTGGTCAGAACAGGAGTTCATATACTTTCCAGATGGCACACGTGGTGGAGCTCCCTAAAGAGCTGCTACTGTCCACCCTCTAACTGGCACATCCTTGTTCAAAGACAGCCTCCAAAGTCAGCAGCACTGACCAACCTGGGGCTACTGCCTTAGCACTGGAGGAGGACCTAGGTAATAATCAATCCTTGTGGCTCATTCTTACAGACTCGGGCCATTGCTAATGGTCTGGCTATCTGTTCCAACATATGGCAACAGCAATTCCTTATCCAAGGTTGCTCTTACTGGGATAAAAACTCTAGGAACTTCTTGCCTCACAGATACCCAAATTAATGTCACACGTGTCTTTATATGAGCTAAAGCCATAATGCAAGGCCTCACCAAACACTCCCCATCCCCCTGAGAGTCCCAGACATTACTGATAATGACCAAGGCACTCGTCCGACTTCTCACAATGTGCAATACTCTTCAACAAGGCATTCAATGGAACTACCACTTTTCTCACCAGTTAGGGTTTAGGCCTCACAGATCATCCTGGATATCTGCTCTGCCCTTCCCAGAGAGTCCTCGTCTATGAATTATAAACCTTTTCACACCCTCCTGGTGCATGTGTGGTTTCATCACTATCAACATCTGAACCTGTTTTAGGTGAGGGGTTGATCCTGCCCTTGCATGGCAACCACAAAACATGCACACATATCGCTGGGTTCTAAGTCTATTTACTTCCATAGGAAAATCTTCTGGAAACAGAATGCCCTTGGTTTATGATTTTTACTCTACCCAGTGATGTAAACTGAGTATCTATTTTTTTGTAAAGAGTAAGTAAAATGCTCTTTTACCCTTGCCAGTTTGATAGGTGAAAAATAGTATCTCATTATTTCACTTAAATTTATTTGATTTTTCATGGTGTTAAACAAGTTTTCCTGTTTGTCTATATTATTCATCTATATTTTTTCTTTTGTGTACTCCCTATTGATACCATGTGTCCTTCTTGCTACTGAAATCCTTTTCTTTTATTAATTCTGAAAAGATTTGTATATTAATATTGTTAATCTTTTGTATATAGTAAATATAAATAGTTTACTTAAAAATTATGTTACAAATATATACAAACAATGCTAGTTAATTGCCTTATTTTATTATGTTTATAGCACTGTTTGCAATAGGAAAACCTTAAAATTTTTAGACAAAATTCAGTCTTCTAATGTTAGTTTACTGATACATTGGTAATCTGAAAGAGATTTCTTTCCTAGAACAAGTTAGAAAATTTTTAAGTTTCTATTTTGTAATGGAGAGGAAGGATGCCATGTTTGGATTTCCTATGATCACTACAAATTGCCTTTAACTATTGAGTTAATCAGATATTATACAAGGAGAAGGGATCCCTGAATATAGAAACAAAATTCTTATTAGCAACATCTAATTTTAAAATTTAAGAACTATTTAGTTACAGAAATATTGTATGCTCTCTCTTGCTTCTTCCAGTTTACACTCAAAATAGCAGCCCGAGGGATCTTACTAATTTTTAAGTCAGATCATTCATCCCTTCCTTCTAAACCTTCAATGGCTTCTCGTATCATTTAAAGCAATGCTTCTTAGCAGTGATTTTGCCTCCAGGAACTATCTGGCAATGTGTGGAGACATTTTTTTATTTCACAGGCTAGAGCTCCTGTCATCTAATGCACAGAAGCCAGAGATACTACCTGGGGCATTGCAACAAAGTGTCCTTGGTGCTTAGGCTGCGAAACTCTGACTTAAGAATAACACCCAAAGTCCTTGGTATGGCATGCAGATCTCTGTAGGATATACCTCTTGTCCCCAGTTGTTACTTCCTTAACTCATCTCTTATAATCCTTCCATCCCTTACCTACGTCAGCCACACTGGCCTCCTTGCATTTTGTTCCACAGTCAGTCAGAAATGTTGTCACCCAGAACACTGCTGTTCCTTGCCTGGAAGCCCTTTCCCATGCATCTCAGCATGGTTTACTTTTTCCCTCCTAGCATGTCTCTACACAAATACTGTCTTTGCAATGAGGACTTCTCTGGTGACATCATGATGTCAACCTGCCCCTAACATTCTCTCCCACCCCTCCTAGCTTTTTTCTCTTTAGCTCTTATCACATCTAACTATATACTTTCTTATTCCCTAATTAGAATGTAAACTCGAGAGCAGAGATTTTTGCCTGTTTTTTATTCACTTTTCTTTCTCACTGCTGAATCCCCAGTACGTAAACTGGTACGTGATAGTCAGAAAATTGTTGAATGACTGAACGAACTAAAGTCCAAAATCTATCACATTGTATGTTTGTTATATCCCAGAAACTCTATGCCATCCCCAATACATAATATTATGTGTAGGTGTGTTTCAATGTTAAAGTGACAAGAGAAATTTAAGGAAGTACTTGAATAGTTTAATTAAAGACCCTAATTTGGCTTCAATTGTTTGGCTATATCAGATTAAATATTTTTGGCCCATTTCTTCAGAAATTACAAATTTAAACAGAAGACTAGAGCCAGAAAAGATAGAGAAAAACCAAAACCCTAGCCGAGCAAATGTTTTTCCTAAATATTTCCTGAGAAATATTTTTAGAGTTCTCTAGCTATTTCCTGAGAAGACAATTTCTCTTATACTTTCAGAGATCTGAGGATAGTGATTAATTTAGGAAGTCTAATAACTATACTAATTCAATCCCGAGACTCATTTTCTACTGCTCTATTCAGCTTCTAAGATACTTTAGTATTCTAAGGCTACCTTCTAAAATAATTCAATCTTCAATCCCTATAGACATTACAAAAAAGATGGCTATAAATACATAAACTACTGGTATAATAGCTTCAAATTTGCATTTATATTCCTGGGCCTAAAGTAGAACATCACCTACGTGAAGCGAGTGAAGCAGGAGTCTGGTCAACCAATGCTCCTATCCTGATGCTGACTAAATTAAGTCCCCAAGGCCAAGTCAACAGACGAATATTACAGACCACATGCAGCTCAGAGACCTTATGCCCGTCAGGAGCTTCCATCCCTGTAACCTTGCCATAAAATGGATTGAATAGACTACACGGAAATTACTCACACAGAAAATTTGAGACTGAAAAAAAAAACACTTCTCTTCTTACAAAAAAGTAGATTGAAAGCAAAATGTGAACTTAAATCTCAAACTTGATTTTCTGCCTTCATCAGCCACAGATCAAATGAAGTAATACACCATGTCTCCCTTCTCTCTGATTTTAGGTCATCAGTTTATTAATGCAGGTAGACATTCTACAGGGCTCAGTAATTTGCACAGATTTGTTTTAATGACAGGAAGAAGGCCACAGTTTCATATTGGCAGTAGGACTGGTCACGAAGTGAAATACAAGTCTCAATCCCAAAGTTCACTTAGATGTGAAGAAATATTTTATACAAATTGAGCCCTCAAAGTACCTGTCATGTACTTTAAGTCCACAAAGCTGCTTGTGCCTTCCCAAAATACAATCTTAGTCTATATTCCACTAGAGCTATCTTATTGTTTTATATTGTTTGGGGGTTAGAGGAGCAGTGCACAAAACAGACAGCAGTTGGGAAGTAAACCCCTTGTACTGCAAAGAGGAATGTTTCCATTCAAGCATATGACCCAGAAAGAGACTTAATCCTTCTCCTGAGCAAGCAGGATTCATGGTGACTGTCAAGAGAGCTGCGATGGGAGAGTCTGAGGCTAAGGGTCCAGGCATCTTGGACATTTACTTATGTTTGCTGTGAGCTGTAGGGGGTGCTTGGGAGTCATACAGAAATGGGTTGAGTCCTGACGTTTACTAGCTATTTTTAACTTTGCTGCATCATCTGTAAATGGGATAATGTTCCCTACACGAAAGGATCTTTGTGAACATTAAATTTAAAAATATTTGTAAAATAACTTATACATAATAAGCACTCAAAAAATGATAGCTGTTATTTTAGAGTGACACACACATACTCACAGACTTATTTATAGCCTGTCTCATACCAAAAAGGACAAGAGGACATTTTCAAAACTGTATGCTTAACAGTAATATAAATTTACAGACACAAAAACAAAGTTAAAAAATGGGGATGACAGCAAATTATAGTAAAAACATAAGAGGAAGCCAAGTATAAGAATTAGTTCTCAAAATACATACAAAAGATTTTTAAACTATTTGTAATTTGTAGAGAATAACATACGGACATTAGTTTCCTAAAGACAAAAGAAATATTTTTATTTTGAATCTCTTTCAATAGGATGAAAACTGTTTGTCTTCAAGATTTTATGAACTTCTACTTGTGGAAAAATACAGATATGTACAATTTAGTGAGTGTAATTCAAAACACTTTGAGTTTCTTTTCCCCATCAAAATGGTTTTTTTTGCAGTTTTGAGAGCCTCTTATAATAACCACAAATATCAGATGATGATTAGAATCAAAGGTTTACTGGTAAATATAATTATCTTTTAAGTAACATACAAAATGAATGGTTTGTGTGCAGCCATAAATCTGTTGCAAAAAGTAGAGGAGCTAAATGGTGAATAGATATCATTCATTGGCTCATTCTTTTAATGCAAAACATCTATTGATACCTACTATGTTTTGGGCAGTCAGATAGATACTCTTAGTACAGACATAAAGCCCCAAGCTTGAGTCAGCCAATTTTTGCAGAATACTATGAAGGCCTAACTGAACTGCTCCCCTGCCTACGACTGCATGGCATGGGAGACGTGGCACCTTTATTACATTGTTATGACATTTGTCCTTTGTCCAAACTGGATTATATATTCCTTTAGCCCAGGGAGAATATTTCCTACATGCTTGAATTTTTCACATTGTCATACTAAATGTTTAAGGCAGAATAGGAGTTCAGTGTTCATATAACTTAACAATGGATACTGTTAACATCATGTAGATATAAATGGGATAGATGACAGAGATGGTAGAGAAAGAGAGGGCGAGAGAGAATGTGTGCAGAGTTTCATGTCTCTTCATTTTCTGTCAGGGTAAGCTGGAGTTAAAATTGGAAAGGTATAAAGAAATCTACTTCAAGGGCTATCATGATTTAACACAGATGAATGAATTACAGCTAAAATCAGCATGTGTAGAATGGTTAACACAACTAGCTGCTCTGTAATATTAGCACATTATTTCTCTGAAACTTAGTTTTCTCAGTGACAAAAGAATCTGCCTCTAGGGTTTGTGGGAAGAAGAAAGAGACGATACACGTAAAGTGCTTGGCACAGCTCCCAACACACAGTGAGTGCACCATGCTAGGTCGTGGTAATGTTCACCTGCACTAGTACTTTAAAAATTGCATTTAGGAAAACTGAAAGTTGGGAATGCTCTGGTGGTGTTATGCCTTTGGCTTCATTTACTCCTACCTTCCCCCCAGTTACACCGACTGATCTCCTTGACTGAAGATTCCTTGAAATAGAAAGTACTTAAGCCTTATTCTGAGAGGTTTATAATATTAAGTGATTCCCTAATTTGAAAAAGTGGCATCCACAGGCTGATTTCTCCTGATTTTCAAACTGTTCACTCTCTGTTCAGTCTCTGAGAGTCTCTTTACTTTTTCACAGTATTCACTGGTCAGCTATGGAGCTTTGTAAAATGTAGATATCTAGGCCCTACTCTCAGCTATTCATTCTGTATCTCTGCAGAAGATGCTGGAAATGATTAGAGGAATCTGATTCAAAAATAGTTAATTACAATAATTAATACTGGAAATAAATTATCATTGCACTATACTTTGAGTGTTCATTATAAGCCAGGAATTATGCTGTTTTATCTCACTTGATTCCTTACTAAACCCATTTTACAGATCAGAAAAGTTAACACTTTCCAAGATTATGCAACAACTAAAGGTCAAAGTTGGGATGCAAGTCACGGGCCTCCGAACTCCAAAACCACTCATAATCCCTATTCTATACTGTTTTTCAGTGTCCCTGTCTCCTGCTGCTGTGGCCACAAACACAATCTGCTCTTTGGGACTTGTCTTAGTTAATTCAGGCTGCTAGAAAAGAATACCACCAGTTGGGGGGCTTACAAAAAAAACAGAAATTTATTTCTCAAAATTCTGGAGACTAGGAAGTCTAAGATCAAGTTGTTAGCCGATTTCGTGTCTGGTGAGGCCCTACTTCCCGATTCATTGACGGCTATCTGCTTGCTGTGTCCTCAGCTAGGGGAAGGGGGAGGGAGCTATCTGGGGTCTCTTTTATAGGAGCACTAATCCTATCAGGAAGGCTCCACCTCCAAATGCTATCATAACGGGGATTAGGTTTCAAAATATGAATTTTGGTGGAGGGACACAAAATTCAATTCATGGTAGGGTCGGAGTCAGAAACAATTCAGCAGACGGTGCAGCTCAACCATTTCTTCCAGTGTAGTTGGTCTAGACCTAACTAGACAGATGATAGGACACTAAGCCACTCTCTGCTATCATTGCACAGTAGGGAAATACACCCAACATGAAAAATTACCCCCGCGCACCCCTCCCCATAGGATGCTGACATTTCTTCACATTTTTCATACTTTCCTAGTAGTACTCACATAGAACTGAGGCAAAAAGTGTTATAAAGCTCAAACTAGCTAGGTTGGTTATGTCATTTTTACTATACCTGTATGTGAGTGTATTATAAGGACATGTTTCTTTTCTAACCTAAATTGAAATTTTTAAAATCAAGGCAAACCATTACAAAGAACTAGAAGTAGAATTTTCCATAATCTCCTCCTTCAACACAGCTTGAAATATGATAGTGGTTTAAATTGGAAATCCACATCTGAGCAGTAGCTAGAAAAGGGGGCTTGGCGGCTTACAGCAGCCATTTTTGGATCTCAAGGGCCCTTAAATACATGAACAACGTAAGCAGAGAAGAATGCATCACCACCATTGCTCCAAACCACTGACATACATCATATGAATTGGAAGGTAATCAGGTCTTTTTCTCCTGCCACTAATGGGATAAATGCCATGTGCTGAATTTCCAAAAGAGAGATGAAAGAATGCACAGCATGACGAATGTTGGAACACTTCTGCCCCCAAGTTAGGCTGCCTTGTATATTCATCTACTTCTGAAATGAGGATGTCTAGATAAACAAGCCAATCTTTCTTGGAAACTGACTAGCAGCCAACAGCACCATGAGGATCCAGTAGTCCAAGCTGTTCAATCTGACCATGAAACAAGGTCTCTGATAACTTTTCCCCAGGCCTTGGCCTTGGCCAGTCTTTCCTCCCCTGGTGATCACATTTCCCCATCAGTTAAATCAGAAAACTCTTTTACTTCTCTGCAGGGATGGGATGACGGATTAGTTATCTACTGTCTGCCAAAGGATCATCAGTTTCTCTGGAGAAAATATCCAAAACTTTTATGAACAGTATATACAGAAATGTGCCTTCCTGCTCTTTGCTTTATTGATCAACTGGTAGCTACTGAAAGATTAAGGACTTCAGAAAAAACTGCCCCAAAGCCTTAGCATTCCAAAGATGTGCAATCACAGCACAGAATGTTTCACTTGGCCTTTGGTGTGAATACAAATTATATCTCTTCTGCTCTTACTCGTTTAGAAAAACCTCGCATAGGGTGGATCCTCTCTCTTTAGAAATAGCACACCCCCAAGGGCTTTCAGGCCACAAGCAGTAATCTAGGAAGCGTTTTAGAACTCAAAAATGGCAATGTCACCAATAGCAAAGAAACTTTTTAATTGATTGAGGGTGTTTATTAAACTTCCCACCATCAATAACCTTAGATTCCCATGGCTACAGAACATTTCAAGAGAATAAGTTGAAGGTAAGGGTATGTCCCATGGCTAGCCAATGACCTTACCTCTTTGACAGTTCCAAACTTCTGATGCTCTGCTTTTTTAGCATGACGTACAGTGAAGAAGGACCCTAGGGCTTAGAGGTTGTTCCAAGAGTCTTTACAAGCCACAGACTCCATGAGATACACTGCCTCACTTGTTCAATTTATATTTAAATCTGGGCCTCATTTCTTCTTTTTTTTTTTTAAATAGACTATTATTTTAAAGCAGTTTTAGATTCACAGCAAAATTGAGCATAAAGAGAGTCCCCATGTGGCCTTTCCCAACACAAGCACAGCCACCCCAACTATCAACATCCTGCAGAGGGGTGCGTGTGATGATCCAACACTGATACATCTTTATCACCCCAAGTCCATAGATTCATTACGGTTCAGTCTTGGTGTTGTGGCATCTATGGTTTTTGACAGATGTATAGAGACATATATCTACCATTTATAGCACACAAAATAGTTTCACTTCCCTAAAATTCAATGTTCTATTTATTCATCTCTCCTCACTACCCCCTACCCCCCAAACCGGGCAACCACTAGCCTTTTTACTGCCTGCACAGTTTTGTCTTTTCAAGAGTGTTATGTAATTAGAATCATGCTATATGCAAAATTTTTTTCAGATTGACTTCTCTCTCTTAGTAATAGGTAATTTAGGTTCTTCTTTCTTTTCATAGCTTGACAGTTCTTTAGTGTTGAGTAACAGTCCATTGTCTGGATGTATCACAGTTTATCCATTCACTTCCTGGGGGACTCTCGATTGCTTCCAACTTTTTGAAATTATGAATAAAGCTGCTGTAAACATGTGTGTGCAGGTTCTTGTGCTAACAACATTTTCAACCACTTTGGGTAAAAACTCTGGAGTCACAACTGCTGAATCATATGAAAAGGGTATGTTAAGTTTTGTAAGAAACCACCAAGCTATCTTCCAAAGTCGTTTTCATTCCTGTTTTTCAACCCAAAGGGAGACTGCATGGAGCACCAAATTCTCCCATTCACTGCACCATCACCTTCACAGGAAGCTTCTGAATAGAGCCAGGCTTTGAACTGGGCCACCTCTGACTCCTTCCTCACCTTTCAGACCTCTGGGCAGACCCTTGGAAAAAGCTGCTGACGCTGACTGGAACAGCACTAATCAGGTGGTACAAATCTTCTCCAGAAACTTTCCCCATCTGTTTCATGTCAGGAAGAGGCTACATCCCAATCACTGTGCAGTCAGCACATTTTATTGGCAACAGTTTTTCCTAAACACAAGCCAAGTTTGAGGATTTGGATGCACAGAAACTCTTCAGCAATTTGCACACTGGGTTGTCAGGTTGCTCACCATTTCTAGTTGGTTATCTTCTATTATGCTTTTTAGAATTGTCTCAGTTTGAGAAATACCTCACCGTCATCAGATGGGTTGAAGGGTCTGGAGCCAGAAAAAGTCTCTAGTTCACTGTTTAGGGTTTCAAACCTCTAATATTCATGAATTCTTAACTGGAGGATGAATGAAGGAACAATGTTGCCAACAGCACACAGGCTCAGAGAGATTTAAATACCTACACATTCACTTGTGCACCCTGAGAGGCCCCACCTAGCCTGTCAGTCTTACAAACAAGGACAAAATGATAGATCATTGTCACTTTGATCTGCTTAGGATTCTCTTAAAGAAAGACACATCATTGCCAGGAAATTTCAACATGTTAATTCCATAGTCTAAAGAGATATAGGTGTAAACAGGAGAGGATATCATAATGAAACGCGTAGATCATAGTATCCACCTTGAAATCCAATGGTCCCTGATTAGCAACTTAAAAAACGGGATATAACTATGGAAATTTGGTTAGTAAACTTAAATTTCTTTGGCTGCCCTTGATTGAGAAATGTTAAGTCACATTTGTATTTGATGAAATTTCAAGAACTATCTTGCTGACATAGGCAAAGAAGCCTGTATTGACATTTCACTTTCAAACAGACTGAAGGAGAGCAGGTTAGAGGATACAGTATCGCTCAGCGGCCTGACTCCGAATATTTGGCACAGGTGTATGAGGTTGAAGCGTGTTCAGTCATGGGTCCCATGCAGGGCTGTGAGCAGAGCACAGTGCCCTAGGGTAATAGCAGGAGCCACTACCACACCCAGACCAGAAGCAGCAAGCACAGTTCCTAGAACCCAGACAGAACTGTGTATAAGGGCAGCTAGACAGCCTTGACTTCCAGAGATAAATGCAGCTGACCTGCAGCAGTAGGACAGGGAGGGAGTGAAGGGAATTAATACCCCACCCATTCTCCTCTCAGCCTCCTAGACTCCACCTCTGCCTCTCCCTGGTACAACCTAAAAGGGAAACAGAGAGCAAGGGCAGCCTGTGATGCAGAGATTAGCCAGAAGGAGCAATTGCCTTATTTAAGTTTGAATCTATACAGCTGTTTCTTATTAACATGATTAAAGCTCCTCTTTTTAATATTCAACTGCTCAACCTTTTGGTTTAATCACAAAGGAATGTAACTGAACAGTAAAGCTTTTGATGACCACAAACCTTGTGAAATATTTGTTATAGGAAGTCATACTTATTCGCTTAAATAAAAAAATGTTATCAGAAGTTAAATTTACACAATTAAGTTATAAATGTGCTCACCAATATCAACATTATAATCAATCCAGCCCCCTGTAAATGCACTTATTTTTCTTGTGTTCATGAATTCATCATGTGGATCTTCTTTTAAGCAGAGAATATTTGGGCTAGCTTCCTTTTATAGTTATAGAAAGAAAAATTAAACCCACCTCTGACAAATTTATCAAAACATATCATGAAGTTACTTTGCTTTTTCATACAAAATAATTCTTTTATGCTCTAATTGTCCTTTTATATTGAGGGTTATGCTTTCTGGACCTTGAAACATATAGAATAATTCTGAATTATTATACACTAAATTGTCTTTTACTTAAAATCACCCAAATAAAGGTGACTCCAGACCTTTGCAGTACATTCAAGAAATTGCCTGAGATCAGGGGAATAATGAAAAACAATGTGTATGTCTGTCTTCTCAAAAGGAATCTGCCTGTAGGTACTGTCAGTGAAAGGAAACAGTATAGATCCAAACTGTTCAGAGTAAACTCTGTTCTCTGGATGCTTAGCCATGACTGAAAATACAATTTTTGTTGGAATCAAGCATAAGTTTCTATGTGTTTATTTTTTTTAATGCAAGCTCTTTGCAGGCTTCTTTGTATATTTATATACAACCAAATTTAAAAAATTATCTTCCTCTTAGGTAGCGTGCCTAGGTGTGAGAAACGCGCTCACTGGTCTGAACTTAGTAAGTGGACATGGAGTCAAAGAGAATAGCAGAATGAGGCTTTAATAGTGGTCTTGCAAGATCGGGCGTCTGGTAAGCAGGCACACATAGGGTGGTTACAACAAGCTATTTATTCCTTAGTTCGCGAGTCCCTCCCTTGGTTCCTCATTGGCTGAGTACTACAAGGTTCACATTCCTTCCCGGATGTCACCCAAGCAAGTTAAATTCATATTAGGCTTTCTTTACATTTGTCTTAATTTTATTGGCTGGTTCAAAACTTTTTTTTTTGCATTTTTCTGAAGTGATGCACAACCTGCTCTTTCTTAATCTCCCTCCCCCTCTCAGCCAGAGGGACTCCCTGGTACATGTTCTGACATGTCTTCTTGTAAATACCCATTTGTTTAACCATCAGTTCCTCTGGGACTAAATCACATTTAGTTTTATGCCATTTCTAACATAGACAAGTAATTGTATAGAATTTAGGTCAATTCTAGAACCTTTCCTCTAGGATCCCTGTGCTGCCAGGCAGCTGCATCTGGGAGGTCCCTCCCTGGGCACCAGTTGAAACCTCAGCTTAGATGGGGGAGGATTCTTGACTCTGAACTAGAAAGAATTCTTGAATAGGTCAGACAAGTGTAGGTAAGGAAGGAATTTATTAAAGCGAGAGTAGAAATGAATGGCAGCTGCCTTGAAGGCTGCTGAGAACAGAAAAGTGCAGAAGGTTAGGGCAGATTTCCTTGTCAACTCGTAAAGCCAGGGTCACCTGCCATCCTGTATCCACATGGATCTGCATAGCGTGGGAATAAGCCTCGGAGAAAAGGATGGAGTGAGATTATGTTCTGAGAACTTCCCAAAGAAGAGATTTTCATGCTGGCTCCTGCAGCTACAGTTCTGTCCAAGTCTCCAAGGCAACGGAAACTTGCAGGCCCAAATCTGAGCTTTCAGCAGCCTCTCCCTACTTATCAGGAGTAAAGCAGAGACTATGTGCAGACTTGGAAATAAAATGAAATAGCAAACAAAGAGAGACACTTACCATTGGAAAAGCACAGAAACAAAATGCAATTAAGTTGAACAGTGAGAAAGCTTTGTTTAAAGTCACACACTTAGAGGAAAAGTGCAGGTGCCTCAGAAAGGAGAGCGGCACTGGAAGGCTGGGGGTTCCATCTTTTAAGCATTTTCAGGAACGTGACAAAGGGCCAGGGCGTATAGACTTGCAAAGTGACTTGCAAATTGGTCTCAAAATGCTTTCTTCCAGTGAGAGACATTATATCTCTTCTCTTCTATTATCAGTCCTCCAGGTAATTCTGCAAAATTAACACAAGAAACTGGTGGTTCCTCTCCAGGATATCAGCTCCCTCTGGGAACATATCAAGACCTCCCGCCCTGCTTCCAAGATGGGTTGAGCTTTTGTCTGTTTGCTAAAGAATATGTTAGGAATCTTACATCCCGGTTTTTAAAATGGAATCTTAGTCTTAAGATAGAATCCCTCCTGCTCTTACCATATTATTTATATCTTGGCTTTTCAGGAAATTAATCATGATGCTTGTCTCCTGTCTCTGCTGTCCATCACCTCTATGCCTTTTGATCCCATCCTCCAAGGCCTCCTTCTTGAACCAATCTCTGGTTTTACATTGTTTTTATCATTGTTTTACACAATGGTTTTTTTTATCTCATGTTTCTTTTTTATTAAGGTATTATTGGTATACACTCTTATGGAGGTTTCACATGAAAAAACAATGTGGTTACTACATTCACCCATATTATCGAGTCCCCCTCACACTCTATTGCAGTCACTGTCCATCAGTGTAATAAGATACCACAGACTCACTATTTGCCGTCTCTGTGCTACACTGTCTTCACCGTGACCTCCCACACTGTGTGTACTAAACATAATACCCCTCAATCCCCTTCTCCCTCCCTCCCCACCCGCCCTCCCACACCCCTCCCCTTCAGTAACTGCTAGTCCCTTCTTGGAGTCTGTGAGTCTGCTGCTGTTTTGTTCCTTCAGTTTTGCTTCATTGTTATACACCACAAATGAGGGAAATCATTTGGCACTTGTCTTTCTCCACCTGGCTTATTTCACTGAGGATAATACCCTCCGACTCCATCCATGTTGTTGCAAATGGTAGGATTTGTTTCTTTCTTATGGCTGAATAGTATTCCATGGTGTATATGTACCACCTCTTTTTTATCCGTTCATGTACCGATGGACACTTAGGTTGCTTCCATATCCTGGCTGTTGTAAATAGTGCTGTGATAAAAATAGGGGTGCATATATCTTTTTGAATCTGAGAACTTGTATTTTTTGGGTAAATCCCTAGGAGTGGAATTCCTGGGTCAAATGGTATTTCTATTTTTAGTTTTTTTGTGGAAACTCCATATTACTTTCCACCATGGTTGAACTAGCTTACATTCCCATCAGCAGTGTTGGAGGGTTCCCCTTTCTCCGCATCCTCACCACCATTTGTTGTTCTTAGTCTTTTCAATGCTGGCCATCCTAAATGATCTGAGGTGATATCTCATTATGGTTTCATTTGCATTTCCCTGATAATTAGTGATATGGAGCATTTTTTCATGTGCCTGTTGGCCATCTGAATTTCTTCTTTAAGAGAATTGTCTCTTCATATCCTCTGCCATTTATTAATAGGGTTATTTGCTTTTTGGGTGTTGAGGCATGTGAGCTCTTTATATATTTTGGATGTTAACCCCTTGTAAGATATGTAGTTTACAAATATATTCTCCCATACTGTAGGATGCCTTTTTGTTCTGTTGATGGGGTCCGTCGCCTTACAGAAGCTTTTTAGTTTGATTTAGTTCTATGTGTTCATTTTTGCTTTTGTCTCCCTTGCTCAAGGAGATGTGTTCAGGAAGAAGTTGCTCATGTTTATATTCAGGAGAATTTTGCCTATGTTGTCTTCTAAGAGTTTTATGGCTTCATGACTTACATTCAAGTCTTTGATCCATTTCAAGTTTACTTCTGTGTATGGGGTTAAACAATAATCCAGTTTCATTCTCTTGCATGTGGCTTTCCAGTTTTGCCAACACCAGTGTTGAAGAGGCTCTCATTTCCCCATTGTATGTCCATAGCTCCTTTATTGTATATTAATTGATCATATATGGATGGGTTTATATCTGGGATCTCTAGTCTGTTCCATTGGTCAATGGGTCTGTTCTGGTGCCAGTAACAAATTGTCTTGATTACTGTGGCTTTGTAATAGAGCTTGAAGTCTGGAAGCATAATTCTCCCAGCTTTATTCTTCCTTCTCAGGATTGATTTGGCTATTCGGAGTCTTTTGTGGTTCCATATGAATTTTAGAATGATTTGCTCTAGTTCATTGAAGAATGCTATTGGAATTTTGATAGAAGTTGCACTGAATCTATAGATTGCTTTAGGCAGGATGGCCATTTTGACAATATTAATTCTTCCTATCCATGAGCACAGGATGTGTTTCCATTTATTGGTATCTTCTTTAATTTCTCTCATGAGTGTCTTGTAGTTTTCAGAGTATACATCTTTCACTTCCTTGGTTAGGTTTATTCCTAGGTATTTTATTCTTTTTGATGCAATTGTGAATGGAATTGTTTTCCTGATTTCTCTTTCTGCTAGTTCATCATTAGTGTATAGTAATGCAACAGATTTCGCTGTATTAATTTTGTATCCTGCAACTTTGCTGAATTCAGATATTAGATCTAGTAGTTTTAGAGTGGATTCTTAAGGGGTTTTTATGTACAATATCATGTCATCTGCAAACAGGGACAGTTTAACTTCTTATTTACCAATCTGGATGCCCTTTATTTCTTTGTGTTGTCTGATTGCCATGGTGAGGCCCTCCAGAACTATGTTGAATGAAAGTGGAGAGAGTGGGCATCCTTATCTTGTTTCTGATCTTAAAGGAAAGGCTTTCAGCTTCTTGCTGTTAAGTATAATGTTGGCTACAGGTTTGTAATATATGGCCTTTATTATGTTGAGGTACTTGCCCTCTATACCCATTTTATTGAGAGTTTTTATCATGAATGGATATTGAATTTTGTCGAATGCTTTTTCAGCATGTATGGAGATGATCATGTGGTTTTTGTCCTTCTTTTTGTTGATATGGTGGGTGATATTGATGGATTTTTGAATGTTGTACAATCCTTGCATTCCTGAGATGAATCCCACTTGATTATGGTGTATGATCCTCTTGATGTATTTTTGAATTGAGTTTGCTAATATTTTGATGAATATTTTTGCATCTATGTTTATCAGGGATATTGGTTTATAATTTTCTTTTTTTGTGGTGTTTTTGCCTAGTTTTGGTATTAGAGGGATGCTGGCCTCATAGAATGAGTTTGGAAGTTTTCCCTTCTTCTGCTTTTTGGAAAACTTTAAGGAGGATGGGTATTAGGTCTTTACTAAATGTTTGATAAAATTCAGTGGTGAAGCCATCTGTTTCACAGCTTTTGTTCTTAGGTAGTTTTTTGATTACCAATTCAATTTCTTTGCTGGTAATTTGTCTGTTTAGGTTTTCTGTTTCTTTTTGGGTCAGCCTTGGAAGGTTGTATTTTTATAGAAAGTTATCCATTTCTTCTAGGTTATCCAGTTTGTTAACATATAATTTTTCATAGTATTCTCTAATAATTCTTTGTATTTCTGTGGTGTCCATCTTGATTTTTCCCTTCTCATTTCTGATTCTTTTTATGTGTGTAGACTCTCTTTTTTTCTTCATAAGTCTTGTGGGATTTTTCATTTTCTTATGTAATTTATTTCTATTTTCATACCTTTGTGGTCTGAGAAGCTGGTTGGTACAATTTCAATCTTTTTGAATTTACTGAAGTTATTTTCATGGCCTAATATTTGATCTATTCTTGAAAATGTTCCATGTGCACTTGAGAAGAATGTGTATTCTGCTGCTTTTGGATGTAGAGTTCTATAGATGTCTGTTAGGTCCATCTGTTCTAATGTGTTGTTCAGTGCCTCTGTCTCCTTACTTATTTTGTGTCTGTTTGATCAGTCCTTTGAAGTGAGTGGAGTGTTGAAGTCTCCTAAAATGAATGTAATGCATTCTTTTTCCCCTTTTAATTCTGTTAGTATTTGCTTCACACATGTAGGTGATCTTGTGTTGGGCACATAGGTATTTATAATGGTTATATCTTCTTGTTGGATTGACCCCTTTATCATTATGTAATGTCCTTTTTTGTCTCTTGTGACTTTCTTTGTTTTGAAGTCTATTTTGTCTGATACAAGTACTGCAACTCCTGCTTTTTTCTCTCTATTAGTTGCATGAAATATCTTTTTCCATCCCTTCACTTTTACACTTTTAGTCTTTGTATGTCTTTGGGTTTGAAGCAAGTCTCTTTTAGGCAGCATTTAGATGGGTCTTGTTTTTTTTTTTCTATTCAGTGACTCTATGCCTTTTGATTGGTACATTCAGACCATTAACATTTAGGGTGATTATCGATGGGTTATATACTTATTGCCATTGCAGGCTTTAGATTCATGGTTACCAAAGGTTCAAAGTTAACTCCCTTACTATCTAAGATTCTAACTTAACTCATTTAGTATGCTTTTACAAACACAATCTAAAGGTTCTTTTTTTTTCCTCCTCCTTTTTCTTCCTTCTCCATTCTTTATATATTAGGTATCATATTCTGTACTCTTTGTCTGTCCCTTGACTGACTTTGGGGGTAGTTGATTTAATTTTGCATCTGCTTAGTAATTAATTGTTCTTTCTTTACTGTGGTTTTATTACCCCTGGTCATAGCTGTTTAGCCCTAGGAGCACTTCCTTCTATAGCAGTCCTTTCAAACTACACTGTAGAGATGGTTTGTGGGTGGTAAATTCTCTCAGCTTTTGCTTATCTGGAAATTGTTTAATCCCCCCTTCAAATTTAAATGATAATCTTGCCGAATAGAGTATTCTTTGTTTGAGGCCTTTCTGCTTCATTGCATTAAATATATCATGCCACTCCCTTCTGGCCTCTAAAGTTTCTACTGAGAAGTCTTATGATAGCCTTATGGGCTTTCCTTTGTATGTGATCTTATTTCTCTCTCCGGCTGCTTTTAAATACTCTGTCCTTGTCCTTGATCTTTGCCATTTTAATTGTTATATGTCTTTGTGTTGTCTTCGTTGGGTCCCTTGTGCTGGGAGATCTGTGCCCCTCCATGGCCTGAGAGACTATCTCCTTCCCCAGACTGGGGAATTTTTCAGCAATTACATCCTCAAAGACACTTTCTATCCCTTCTTCTCTCTCTTCTTCTTCTGGTACCCCTATAATACGAATATTGTTCTGTTTGGATTGGTCACACAGTTCTTTCAAATTTCTTTCATTCTTAGAGATCCTTTTTTTCTCTCTGTGCCTGAGCTTCTTTGTATCCCTCTTCTGTAATTTCTATTTCATTCATTGTCTCCTCCACCATATCTAATCTGCTTTTAAAACCCTCCATTGTATTCCTTAATGATTGGATCTCCAACTGGAATTCATTTGAATATTTTTCTGTAACTCCATGAGCATGTTTATGAGTTTTATTTTGAAATATCTTTCAGGAAGATTGATGAGATCGGTTTCATTTTACTCTTTTTCTGGTGTATGTAGGATTTTGCTTTGAACCACGTTTCTTTGACATTTCATATTTGTACATGGCACCCTCTAGTGCTCAGAAGCTCTGCTCTCTGGAACTTCTCAGCCCCTGGAGCAATGTCCAGGGTTGCAGGGGAGTGGTGTTGGTACCTGGGGTGATTTCCTGCTTCCTGGCTGCTATGCCTGTCTCCACTGCCATAACCAGTGGGCCAAACACACAGGTGTAAGCCTCTATGCTTTGCGATTGTAGTTGCCATAGGCAGGGCCTCCCTCTGCCTTGCCTGACACCAGGGCAGGGGCTGCTGGTTTGTGAGCCATGGGCAGGCTGGCCGGGAGGAAGGTGCAGCAGGCTGCGTATCATGGTGGGGGCCTTGGAGCTGTGTATCCAGCCATGGGGATGGAGTGCCTGAAGCTCCTGAAAGTTCCCAACCTGCTGAGCAGAGTGCACCCAGACAATTTTGTCTACCTATCCTTTCTCCTGAGCAGTAAGCTCTGTACAATCCTTGCCCTTTTAGCAGCCCTGTCACTGTTAGGAAGTCTCTCAGACTCCCTGCCTTTCTTTTGTCTGAAAGCAGCCAGATATGGTCCCTGTTTTCCACAAGCACCTGGAATCTCAGTCTCTGCACGTATTCTGCCTGTCTTAGCTTTCCAACCCCACAAATCACCAGAGCACCAAGCAATGTAGGTTCATGCTCCCAGAGCAGATCTCCATGGTTAGGTGTTCATCAGTTCCAGGCCTCCGCTCCCTCCCCGCTCCATTTCTCTTCCTCCCCCCAGTGAGCTGGGTTGGGGGAAGGGCTTGGGTCCCGCTGGATCACAGCTTTGGTACCTTACCCTGTTCCGTGAGGTCTGTTCTTTTCTTCAGGTGTATGCAGTCTGATGCAGCCTTCTTTCCTCTTGCTTTTTCAGGATTAGTTGTATTAATTATATTTTTGTATTATATGTGGTTTTAGGAGGAGGCCTCTGTCTCACCTCTCACGCCATCATCTTTAATCCTCTCCAATGATTTTTATATTATAGTACATCTGCCATGTCACACTTACACATGGAAATCTCACCAAGAATTTTCATGTAGATGTAACTCATTCTTTGGTCACACATATGTGTATGATGCTTTAATCTTAAGTTCTACCTCATCTAATAATATTGCCTCTCTTCTTTGTGTATGCCTTTGGTCTCTCCTGTCCATCCTTCTGTTTTAAAATTTTACCACTTTAAACATGTTTCATTAAACTGAATAACTTTTTTTAACCCAATCTCTCAGTTTCTATCTTCTAATAAGAGAATTTGTCCAAGTCATATCAAATATAACAATTTATATACTTTTTTATCTTACATGGCTTATTCATTTTTACTTTGTTATTGTTTCCTCATTCTTTTCTTTCCCCTGTATTTCACTTGAAATTCTGTATATTTCTATTCTACCAGTATTTACCTTCTCTTTTCCTATACTCATAATCAAACACTTACTTATCTTTCTTTATCTGAAACCAAAATAATTATTTCTCCCAACTGAGATGACCTATTTCTCTACTACATTTTCTTTCCCTCCCCAACAAGACCACTGAAAGACTTTTTCTTCTCCATTTCTTGGTGATGGGTTCTGTAGAATGCTCATGTCTACTCCACCCACACCACCAAAATGTAAATTCTAATTTTTAGGCAAACATTTACTGTCTGCTGTTTTCTGTTTCTGTATGACTCTTGTTTTAATAGTTTTTATTTATCACTTAAACTATGCATTCCTTGTTACATTATCACTATTCATTTACATCCATTTAATCCATTTGCATATATTTACATATATTGAAATACACTTTAAAGTTTATTGTGTGCCATTGTTTTTTCTCCTTTTTATCTTCACCTATTTTGAGGTTTCTTTTGATGTAAGGATTTGTTTGTTTTTACAAGCATATTTCTTATTTGGGATATGTGGTTGACATTCTCTGAATCCTCACAAATCTTTCTCTTCCTTTAGCAAATGAATGTTATCCATATTCTTAGCTAACTGCATTTTCCTCAGTGGCCTACAGCAATTACCATCTTTTTGTTTTCAGAATCACAGTATCACTTTTCTCCCTTTCTAAGTAGTCTATTCTTCCTTTTTAAGTAGCCTTTTTTTTTTTAATCTGGAAACTTGCAACATTTTCTCATTGCATCTTCCACCTTCTCAAAAATTTCTAGGGCTATTCTCCACATTTCTCAGACTTTTCTATTGTTTTCCATAATTTCCTGAATTTCTTCTAATTACTCCATTAAGACCTTGCCAAAAATTTTCCAATTTTAAATTATTTTTTGCTCAACCCTACCCTCTTTCAGGTTTACCACACTCTCTGTATTCTCTTCTCCTCAAACCTCTTAAATGGGAAACATGCAGTGAATGTATGCAGATTCATTCACTCTTCAGTGAGCACTGTGTGTCATAAACACTTTTAGATGCTGGAGATATAATAACACACTTTAAAAAGGCAAAAATGCTTGCCCTTATTGAACTTGCTGTTTTAATTTCTCGTCTCCTACTCATTGTTTTGCCACTGACATCTGCTCCCATGCCTCCACTCATCCAGGGCAGCTCTAGTACAGACAGGGAGTACACTGTAATTGCCTAACCCATGCCTACCCCAGCCATCCGTGGCACTTGACACTTTGCTCAACAGCTTCTTGATTGTGATAATGTGACTATCAGTTAATATGACTTCCACTGCAAAGGAATACGCAACTAAAATTGGACTAAAGAATAACAATTTATAAGTTCATACAACTGGAATTTTCAGTGAAGGCAGGTCTCAGCCAATTTCATTAGGCAGCTCATCAAGAATCCAGTTTCTTTCCTTCTATTCTGCTTCTCTGGTATCAGTTTCATCCTATGCTGTATCAATTCCAAGCTTCCCATTAACATGCCACACCTTTCAGCCTCTCAGAACAGGAAGATTATCTTTCAAGAGAGATTTTTCCACAAACCTCCAGCAAATTTTCCATCATATTTAATTAAGTGTTTTGGGGCCTATGCTCTGTCCTAAGAATCCCTCCCACCCTGGAAATGTTATGCTCTGATAGCTTTAGGTGTGGGTTATTTGAACCCATCATTATGGCAATGGTATAGTATTACGCTGAATGGCTATCTATATAAGCGAGGGCTCATCTCCAGAGCTGTGTTTAAGTCAGCTTCTTAGGAAACACATCAGCAGCCTAATGGAAAGATGTGTGGATACCCTAACAAAATCTAGGTTACAGTAGAAAGGAGGAGGCAGGGGTATTATTGCTGGGCTAACCATAGACAAATTCCAATTAGTTTCCTCCTTTCCATGAATTAGAATGGGCTTTCTAGAATTTCATGTCCAGTAATTTGGGGTATTTTAATCCACTACTTCATGTCTTTAAGTACCAACTCTATAGGATGGGCACTCCCAAATCTACATCTGCAATCCCACCTTCTTTCCTGGAATCTAAATTTGTATTTCCAGTGACAAGAAAACTATCTTGGCTCACCAGTTCTTCAAACTTAACTTGTCCAGACCTGCACAGACATCACCAGTAATCTAAGACAGAAACCTCACAATACCCTTTGGCCATCATCTCTGTCGCCTGTTACTTCCTCCAAAATTGGGGCACTTCTTACTATCTTCACCAAATATTTGGATCATCTTTATCAATGTGCACCTTGACTAGTCATATATTACAGTCACTTAGGCACCTGAAAGTTCTGTCAAGAGAAAATTTCATGTTTAACCTCTGCTCTTGATTACATCTTTGCCCTAAAGTCTATCCACTTTTGCAATATCAAGTCAATGTGGTAAGCCAGTTTAGTAGTATGGAAGGTTAATGTTATTACCTTTGTTCTTAGGTCTTGGATCCTTGACCAGAGCTAAGTAACTGAAAATACCTTCATCTTTCATGTCTTTGTATCACTGTGTGTTCTGCCTAGCTGGAATTTTCTTCTCTTCTTGGACTCCTGCATAAAGTCTTCCCTGACTCATCCCCCACCCCGGACAGAGTTACCAATTCTGTCTTTACACAGGCCTTACACAGAGTTTATCCTTCAGTATAGAAATTTTCTGTTGTCCAGACACACTGCATTATAACTATTCACTTTTATGTCTATCTCCATAGCGAATAGCAATGTCCTTGTTAGGTATGTAAAATATAATACATGTTTGTAAAAATGGGGGAAGGGAGGGAGGGAAGAAGAAATGTGTTGTATCAATAAACAGTAATTTCTATTGTGATCTTATTGTCTTCAGTTTTTAGTAAATAGGTTTTACATGAACAAAAGGGAATAGTTTGAGGAAGAAAACAACAATCTGAATCTCAATTCTGTTCATTACAATATGTATTAGAACCCTCCAACCCAGAAAATTCTCTTTTTCTCTTGGTCTAACACCAATAATTTACAAATGCAGTTAATTCTAATCAGCCAAGATTTTTAGACTGGCTCTGGAGCATTATGGGATATGCAGTTCAACAAAAATGTTATGACTCAAGTGAGGCATGTTACACTGGTAATGTGTATCTGGTTTTATGGGTGGCAGTGCAGATCTGCATGGGCACTAAATTAGATACAAAAAATCACAGGAGGATGGCAGGTATCTTTCTGCCCCATTTAACAAACAACTTTTTCTCATTTCTTGGAGACTGAGCTCTTGTTTCACTTTCTTACTGCCTATCAATCAGTTTGAGAAGACATCTGCAATTATATTTCCTTCATAAAGACGTAAGTCCTGGCGGTGGAAGCCGACTCATCTAAATTACCTTTGTCAGTCTGTGTAGAAAGTAAAAGGCACATTTCAGTCTTATTTGATTAAATCAGGGAATGTACTAGCTAGTCAAAGAAGTGAAAGTCCTTCCCATTTACATGCTCCATTAACTGCACTTCACTGAAAAAATAAATGTCAGTGCAATTCTTTACCTCTGCTCCTCTAATTGCTACTTACAAATTCTTTTCTCTCAATCATGCTATCTCTCATAAATCAACAAGCAAGGGCATTTGTGGCTGAGTCCCTGGGTCTAATTTAACATGATATGCCACTATTAATGCCAAAGAAAAATAATACACCAAGTTACCATGGAAACCAGGGCATGAAAAGGTGAAAGCCATCCCTTACACAAGATGGGTAGGTGCCAACATCAGGGGCCACGCCATTTTGGCAAAATTCCTCAGACTCAGCCCATTCCCAGTACCAGCAATGTGTTGGACTATCCTGCATCCCTGGAACTTGACATGTAATTAGTCCATACTTCCAAAGGAGAAATATCATAGGGTAATACTCACATTGCAAACAGATCCTTCATTATACATTCACTTCCAAGAAACATAGCATATGAGAAAATATTTAAAAACCAACTTAGAAAAGAGATCAACTAAGGATTATTACTACCACTTAAAATAGTTTATTTCCCTTCATAACTGTATGCATTCAACTCAAAGTTCTATGAAGTATATAGAGTCCTTTTACCTCCCAATTCTTATTTACACATAGAAGATGATAATTTCAAACTTGGAAGTGGAATCACATTGTTCGAAATTGATCAGAAATAAAAAACAAATATCTCTATAATTGTAAATAATGGGAGGAAATTAACCCATTTTCTAAAACATTAATTCAGATAGTGCTTCAGTGTTAAGACTTATTTTTAGTGATGTAAAACTACTCCAACACACACATTCATGCCGGTGGTCCCTGCACATGAGGAAAGAGCTCCTATACAGCTCTTCTTCACCCCCAAATATTTTTCAGCCTCCTCTGCTTATATCTTATTTGCTCTGCTTTGGCCTCATGCAAACAGAAAATGTCAATTTAAAAAAAAGAAGTCATTGAATTTCCACCACAAGAAAAATATTCCTTTAGAGGAGAAGACAAAGAAAACAGAAGGCATGATACAAGTATGATAATTTATGATTACCATTGAGAAAAGTCAGCTCAATTGTATGGCATTGAATGATATCATTCATTTCTTTTCCTGCAAAGTTTTCTCCATTTTATTCAGAAAATTATTCAAAGAACAAAGCTAAAGTAAGCAACCACATTCTGTTATAGTTCCATAAAATTTAAAGTTGAAATTGGTGACAAATACACTGCTGGTTCCCAGAACAGACAAATCTTTGCCACACATATTGATTGCATTGGGATTTAAATTATTGCTAACAGTCTTAGGTTCATTAAATTCAAAACATATTTTATGGACTATTTTGGCCCTTCAATTTTAAAACCAAGTGTGCATTAGTGAAAATTTTAATTCAGTAAGGTTTGATTCCATTTCAAATCATTAAGATTTAAGTGAACTTCTTGATGTTGACCAATAAGGTCAGCTAAACCTACAGAATAATATTGAATGAGATAAGTGACAGTTAATGAGAGGCCAGGGTTAGAACTGGTATTCTGTTGAAGGAATAGAAGCCATTGTTCAGATATAGCAACAAGTTAACCATGAAACTTTGGTGGCTCAGAATGGATTAGAGGGTGCATATTTATTGCAGAGGGTCATCAAATAATGTGGCATACCATTTGCCTTTTTAGTAGACTAAATACGTAAAGCCTCTTACATATATTTTTTTCTAATTGTGTGTGTATGTTTGTATAAACTATTATATCAATAAAACATGAGTTCACTGAATAGGGCAGTTTTTCAAGTTTTTTAAGAGTAAGTCATTTCTAGATGACTATTCAGTTACTAGGTGAGCCATGAAGATAGCAAAAGACATTATGCTAGAATTAATAATAATAACAGATAAAATGTATTGAGCATTTACCATATGCTAAGCACCCCGCTAATGTTTATCCCCCAAAACATCTAATTCTCCAAACAACTCTATGGGTTGAACACTTACCATACCTCATAGCTTTTCCAAGATCACATATATGCCTTCTATTTACTCTTTACAAAGCAGTTTAGAGAAGAATATAAGGAAGTAAGCCATACTGAGAGACTTTTGTTTCAGGTTTCATCACCCCAAAGAGTAGGCATCCTAGACAATACAGGAAGAGGGAAATGCCATCTATTGTCAAGACCAGGTAGTCTGGTAGAGTGTGTATTAGACAGATAGTCATATGGTTTAGGGACTAAACAGGTACTAAACACTGTACCAGGCTCAAGCAAGCAAAACAAAACAAAAAAAACACAAGAGGTAAGATTCTTTGTTTGCAACAATAGTATATATTGTATTATTATTCAAAACATTCACTGCTCCGGTGTGGGAAGATTATATATCCCTACGGCTGACAACAGGACAAAGAAACGTGAACAGAATGTGACACATGTTACTTCTCAGCAGATGCTTTCAGATCCAGCACATGAATCACCAGGTTTCTACTTTCCTTCTATTATGAGACCAGCAATGCCCCACGGGAGCTTCTCCATCAGCATAACTCCAAGATGGAAGACAACAGATGGCAAAGCCCCAGCCAGCTCATGGTGAACATGTTAATGTGAATGAGAAATCAACTCTTATGGTTTAAGGCCCCTAAATTTGGGAGGTCATTTGTTATGCACATTAACTTTGTCTATGCCTACATATACAAACAATATAACACAGTGATTAAGACAATGAGGTCAGCAAACTGCCTGGCCTTGGATCACAATTCCACCATCTTTATTTATGCTATTGAAATTCAGCTCCAAAAATATGACCTTTGAAGAAGCCAGTGTGAATGTATAACAAATTAAATTTGGTCCCCGGAATATTCTCACTGGCTAATATGGAAAAACAAGTAGAATAATTTAGAAGTGGTTTACATTAAGGAAAATAAATTACAAAGCTCATACGTATCAAGTGTTTTTGTAAAAGTCTTTCCAATATACAACCATGTTTTAAATTTCAAACTATAAGTGACTTTGGTGCCCTAATTCCTTCCAGTAACAATTATCTAATGTTTGTTTAATATTTGAATTATGCATCTACTCCTCTCATCCTTTCCATTATTGGAATAATATAACATTAAGATTTCTCAGTTTCTGATCTTCTTCATACTTTGGAGCACCATATTCAGAAAATAATGGTATGTGACTTTCTGGCATGTCGTTTTGGCATAGTTGATAATTCATTCCTTATCAATGTTTATTATAAGTTTCAATAAAGAAAAGTTGAACATTCGTTCAGGTAATTATGCCTTACATGCTTCCAAAATGATCTGGAGTTGCTTACAGATATATAGATACCACAACAGAGCCAAAAGCAAATTGGGAAATGAGTGCAAAGGAGAATAAAGGCAGGCCTGTTAGATGGTTTGGGTACATAAAACTGAACTCAACAGGAGCTACATGGTTAGTAAAATGCTTTGCAAAGTCAGCTTTCAGATTCCCAGTGCCCAAAACAAAGGGAGAAACATAATCACTTATCAGATACATAATGTCCCAAGAATTTTAAAAAGCAATCATTCAAGAAAAGCACAAATTTACAGGTCATGGAAATCTGTCAACATCTCCTCTGTGGGTCAACCTAAAGAAAATGTGAGATACCATCCTTAGCAATACCCTTATCGGTAACCCTATAAACACAAGAGCAAAAATACAGAGTAGATTTCCAACTCTGAGTTCTATTAAGACTTGAATTTCATCCTATGAGTTGGGAAATATCCAATCCAAAATAATAAATTCTTCGAAGATGTTATTTATTTACAATAAACTTACATAGCCATTTAGGTGATCTCAAGTTCTTTATGTATAATATTCCATGTGGCATTTCTGAACCAAGTATAAAAATAAAGATCAAAACATTGATCATTGTTGTAGGTACTCTGTTGTGTGTATACTATAATTTATTTAGGACTAGACATTGGAATAACACCCTGGTGTACCTGCAAAAGAATTCTGAATAAGCAAGATCAAACTATTTTATTGAATTCAAGATTACATTCCTCTATTCTATCCAACAATCTCTATATCCCTTTCTATCAACACTTTTTTTTATTGACATTTCCATTACTGGCTTGGCACCTCACTTAAGGTGACAATCACACAAAGCTATCCAATAAGTATAACTCACTGCATTTGTCCATTTTGTTCATATAGAGGCTCTACAATAATACTGCTATTGGCACTTCTCTACAGAATACCTTGTTCACTCTAGAGTTTTCTAACTTTACTTTTCTTCACACATAAATGTCAATGATTTTCATAGTAAAATTATGCCTTGTTGAAGAACACCAACAAAAGCAGTTTAGAAAACAGGATCAGCAAAACGATGAATGGATTTGGGTAGTCTTTGAGCTCTCAGAATCAAACTTGGAAAAGTGGTCTTCAGAAATTACCTAAGGCAGTGATATGAAAGATCTTTTTAGATTTGTGATGTTATCTTGGTTCTGTTATTCATTTCTAAATATATGAGGATTTATAAAATACTTCATTTTGGTAATTTAATATTATAATATGTTATTCATATCCTGAATTGTTTGTTATATCCAGAACAAGTGTCTCTGTTTCCTCCTCTTTCATATCTAGATTGTAACAGGGCCTACTGCATGGAGGTATTGTGAGAATTATATGGGTTAAAACTCATACACTACATAGGGTCTGATTGGACACAGTGTAGTATTAAGTGCCCCTATTAAGTTTTATTCTTTTTTTCTACAAAATTTTTTTTTTATTTTGCTATTATTAATGTACAATTACATGAGCAACATTATGGTTACTAGACTACCCCTATTATCAAGTCCCCACCACATACCCCATTACAGTCACTGTCCATCAGCATAGTAAGATAATATAGAGTCACTACATCTCTTCTCTGTGTTATACTGTCTTCCCTGTATCCCCCCCGAGCTATATTATATGTGCTAATCGTAATACCCCTTTTTCCCCCTTATCCCTCCCTTCCCACCCATCCTCCCCAGTCCCTTTCCCTTTGGTAACTGTTAGTCCATTCTTGGGTTCTGTGGGTCTGCTGCTGTTTTGTTCCTTCAGTTTTTCCTTTGTTCTTATACTCCACAGATGAATGAAATCATTTGATACTTGTCTTTCTCTGCCTGGCTTATTTCACTGCACATAATACCCTCTAGCTCCATCCATGTTGTTGCAAATGGTAGGATTTGTTTTCTTCTTATGGCTGAATATATTCCATTGTGTATATGTACCACATCTTCTTTATCCATTCATCTACTGATGGACACTTATGTTGCTTCCATTTCTTGGCTATTGTAAATAGTGCTGCAACAAACATAGGGGTGCGTATGCCTTTTTCATACTGGGCAGCTGCATTTCTTAGGGTAAATTCCTAGGAGTGGAATTCCTGAGTCAAATGGTATTTCTATTTTGAGTTTTTTTGAGGAACCTCCATACTGCTTTCCACAATGGTTGAACTAATTTACATTCCCACCAGCAGTGTAGGAGGGGTCCCCTTTCCCTGCATCCTCCCCAACAGTTCTTGTTGTTTATCTTTTGTATGGTGACCATCCTAACTGGTGTGAGGTGATATCTCATTGTGGTTTTAATTTGCATTTCTCTGATGATTTGCGATGTGGAGCATCTTTTCATGTGCCTGTTGGCCATCTGAATTCTGTGGAGAAGTGTCTGTTCTGATCCTTGCCAATTTTTTAATTGGCTTATTTCCTTTTTGTCTGTTGAGATGCATGAGCTCTTTATATAATTTGGATGTCAACCCCTTATCAGATATGTCATTTATGGATATGGATGCCTTTTTGTTCTATTGATGGTGTCCTTTGCGTACAGAAGCTTTTTAGTTTTACATAGTCCCACTTGTTCAATTTTTATTTTGTTTCCCTTGCCTGGGGAGATATGTTCATGAAGAAGTTGCTCATGTTTATGTCTAGGAGATTTTTGCCTATGTTTTTTTCTAAGAGTTTTATGGTTTCATGACTTACATTCAGGTCTTTGATCCATTTTGAGTTGACTTTTGTGTATGGGGTTAGACAATAATCCAGTTTCATTCTCTTACATGTAGCTGTCCAGTTTTGCCAACACCAGCTGTTGAAGAGGCTGTAATTTCCTCATTGTATATCCATGGCTCCTTTATCATATATTAATTGACCATATATGCTTGGTTTTATATCTGGGCTCTCTAGTCTATTCCATTCTATGGGTCTGTTCTTGTGCCAGTACCAAATTGTCTTGATTACTGTGGCTTTGTAGTAGAGCTTGAAGTCAGGGAGCGTAATTCCCCCTGCTTTATTCTTCCTTCTCAGGATTGCTTTGGCTATTCAGGGTCTTTTGTGGTTACATATGAATTTTAGAACTATTTGCTCTAGTATTTGCTGTTGGTATTCTGATAGGGATTGCATTGAATCTGTATTATTGCTTTAGGCAAGATGGCCATTTTGACAATATTAATTCTTCCTATCCATGAGCACAGGATGTGTTTCCATTTATTGATATCTTCTTTAATTTCTCTCATGAGTGTCTTGCAGTTTTCAGAGTATAAGTCTTTCACTTCCTTGGTTAGATTTATTTCTAGGTATTTTATTCTTTGTGATGCAGTTGTGAATGGAATTGTTTTCTTGATTTCTCTTTCTGCTAGTTCATCATTAGTGTATAGGAATGCAACAGATGTCTGTATTAATTTTGTATCCTGCAACTTTACTGAATTCAGATAATAGATCTAATAGTTTTGGAGTGGATTTTTTTAGGGTTTTTTGTGTACAATATCATGTCATATGCAAACAGGGACAGTTTGGCTTCTTCCTTACCAATGTGATGCCTTTTTTTCTTGTGTGGTCTGATTGCTGTGGCTAGGACCTCTAGAACTATACTGAATAAAAGTGGGGGGAGTGAGCATCCCTGTCTTGTTCCCGATCTTAGATGAAAAGCTTTCAGCTTCTCGCTGTTAAGTATAATGTTGGCTGTGGGTTTGTCATATACGGCCTTTATTATGTTGAGGTACTAGCCCTCTATACCCATTTTGTTGAGAGTTTTTATCATGAATGGATGTTGAATTTTGTCCAATGCTTTTTCAGAATCTATGGAGATGATCATGCGGTTTTTGTTCCTCTTTTTGTTGATGTAGTGGATGATGTTGATGGATTTTCGAATGTTGTACCATCCTTGCATCCCTTGGATGAATCCCACTTGATTATGATGGATGATCTTTTTGATGTATTTTTGAATTTGGTTTGCTAATATTTTGTTGAGCATTTGTGCATCTATGTTCTTCAGGGATATTGGTCTTTAATTTTCTTTTTTGTGGTGTCTTTGCCTGGTTTTATTATTAGAGTGATGCTGGCCTCATACAATGTGTTTGGGAGTAAGCCGTCCTCGTCTACTTTTTGGAAAACTTTAAGGAGGATGGTTATTTGGTCTTCACTAAATATTTGATAAAATTCAGCGGTGAAACCATCTGGTACAGGCATTCTGTTCTTTGGTAGTTTTTTTATTACCAATTCAATTTCTTTGCTGGTAATTGGTCTGTTCAGATTTCCTGTTTCTTCCTGGGTCACCCTTGGAAGGTTGTATTTTTCTAGAAAGTTGTCCATTTCTTCTAGGTTATCCAGTTTGTCGTCCATTTCTTCTAGGTTAGCCAGTTTGTCACTATGTAATTTTTCATAGTTTCTCTCATAATTCTTTGTATTTCTGTGGTGTCTGTAGTGATTTTCCTTTCTCATTTCTGATCTTTTTAGGTGTGTAGACTCTCTTTTTTTCTTGATAAGTCTGGCTAGGGGTTTATCTATTTTGTTTATTTTCTCAAAGAACCAGCTCCTGCTTTCATTGACTCTTTCTATTGTTTTATTCTTCTCAATTTTATTTATTTATGCTTTAATCTTTATTATGTTCATCCTTCTACTGTCTTTGGGCCTCATTTGCTCTTTCTTTTCTAGTTTTATTAATTGTGATTTTAGACTGTTCATTTGGATTGTTCTTCTTTCCTGAGATTGGCTGTATTGCAACATATTTCCCTCTTAGCAAGGCCTTCGCTGCATCCCACTGATTTTGCAGTGTTGAATTATTGTTGTCATTTGTCTCCATATATTGCTTGATCTGTGTTTTCATTGGTCATTGATCCATTGATTATTTAGGAGCATGTTATTAAGCCTCCATGTGTTTGTGGGCATTTTCATTTTCTTTGAGTAATTCATTTTTAGTTTCATACCTTTGTGATCTGAGAAGCTGGTTGGTACAATTTCAATCTTTTTTAACTTACCAAAGTTCTTTTTATGGCCTAGTATATGATCTATTCTTGAAAATGTTCTATGTGCACTTGAGAAGAATGTGTATCCTGTTGCTTTTGGATGGAGTGTTCTGTAGATGTCCGTTAGTTCCATCTGTTCTAGTACGTTGTTCAGTGCCTCTGTGTCTTTATTTTATGTCTGGTTGATCTGTCCTTTGGAGTGAGTGGTGTGTTGAAGTATCCCAAAATGAATGCATTGTATTCTATTTCCCCCTTTAATTCTGTTAGTATTTGTCTCACATATGTAGTTGATCCTGTGTTGTGTGCATAGATATTTATAATAGTTATATACTCTTGTTGGACTGACCCCTTTATCATTATGTAATGTCCTTCTTTGTCTCTTGTGACTTTCTTTGTTTTGAAGTCTATTTTGCCTGATACAAGTACTGCAACTCCTGCTTTTTTCTATTAGTTGCATGAAATATCTTTTTCTATCTCTTTACTTTCAGTCTGTATATGTCTTTGGGTTTGAAGTGAATCTCTGGTAGGCAGCATATAGACGGGTCTTGTTTTTTTATCCATTCAGTGACTCTACATCTTTTGATTGGTGCATTCAGACCATTTACGTTTAGGGTGATTATCAATAGGTATGGACTTATTGCCATTGCAGGCTTTAGATTCGTGGTTACCAAAGGTTCAAGGGTAATTCCCTTACTATATAACAGTCTAATTTCACTCACTTTATATGCTATTAAAAACACAACCTAAAGATTCTCTTTTTTTCCTCCTTTTTCTTCCTCCTCCATTCTTTGTATGTTATGAATCATATTCTGTACTCTTTGTCTAGCCCTTGGGTGACATCTATTTAGTGTTAGGAATAGTTCCATCTATAGGAGTCCCTTCAAAATGCACTGTAGAGGTGGTTTGTGGGAGGTAAATTCTCTCAGCTTTTGCTTATTGGAAAATTGTGTAATCCCTCCTTCAAATTTAAATGATAACCTTGCCAGGTAAAGTATTCTTGGTTCAAAGCCCTTCTGCTTCATTGCATTAAATATATCATGCCACTCCCTTCTGGCCTGTAAGGTTTCTGTTGAGAAGTCTGATGATAGCCTGATGGGCTTTCCTTAGTATGTGATCTTTTCTCTCTAGCTACTTTTAAAAGTCTTTCTTTATCCTTGATCTTTGCCATTTTAATTATTATATGTCTTCAAGTTATCTTCCTTGGGTCCATTGCGTTGGGAGATCTGTGCATTTCCATGGCGTGAGAGACTATCTCCTTCCCCAGATTGGGGAATTTTTCAGCAATTACCTCCTCAATGGCACTTTCTATCCCTTTTTCTCTCTTCTTCTTCTTCTGGTACCCCTATTATGTGAATATTGTTCTGTTTGGATTGGTCACATATTTCTCTCAATATTCTTTCATTCTTAGAGATTCTTTTTTCTCTCTGTACCTCAGCTTCTTTGTATTCCTCTTTTCTAATTTCTATTCCATTTTCCATCTCGTCTACTACATCTAATCTGCTTTTAAATCCCTCCATTGTATGTTGCATTTCAGATATGGAATTTCTTAATAATCGCTTCTCTGTCTTAAGTTCATTCCTGAGTTCTTCAATAATTTTCTGTACCTCCATAAGCATGTTTATGATTTTTATTTTGAACTCTCAGGAATATTGGTGAGTTCAGTTTAATTTGGCCCTTTTTCTGGGGTTTGTGAGATTTTGGTCTGCACCATGTTCTTTCGCTGTTTCATATTTCTGTGTGGTGCCCTCTAGTGCCCAGAAGCTCCAGTCTGTGGAGCTGCTCAGTCCCTAGAGTGAGGCTGGGGGTCATAGGGAAGTGGAGCTGGTGCCTGGGGGGAAGAAATGTCTGTTTCCTGATTCCTGGATACGGTGCCTCTATCCCGTATCAGAGCCTGTGGGCCGAGCACACATGTGTAAGCCTCTGTGCTTTATGTCTCTAGCTGTTGTAGGCAGGGCCTCCCTCTGACTACCTGACACCAGCGCAGTGACTGTCGATTTGCGAGCTGGTGCCGTCAGGCCAGGAGGAAGGCTCAGCAGGCCATGTATCACATTGGGTGGCCTTGGAGCTGAGTAGTCAGCCAATGGGGTGGAGAGCCTGAAGATTCTCAAAGTTCCCAATCTGCTGGGCCGCGCACGCCCAGACAACCTTGTCCCTCTATCCCTTCTCCCACGCAATAAGCTCCATGTAAACCCTGCCCCTTCAGCAGCCCTCTTGCTCCTAGGAAGCCTCTCAGACTGCCTGCCTTTCCCTTGTCTCAGAGCAGCCGGGTGTGGATCCCGTCCTCCACAAACGGCCGGAATCTCTTTCTCAAGCACTCCACCTGTCCCAGCTCCCCATTCTCCAGAGCACCACACAGTGTAAATCTCCAGGGCTAGGTGTTCAGCAGTCCCAGGCTTCCACCCGCTCCCCGCTCCATTTCTCTTCCTCCTGCCAGAGTGCTGGGGTGGGGGAAGGGCCTGGGTCCCGCCGGATCAAGGCTTTGTGCATTACTCTGTTTTGTGAGGTCTGGTCTGTTCATGAGGTCTGTATGCAGTCTGGTGCAGCCTTCTTTCACGTTGCTGTTTTAGGGTTAGTTGTATTAAATATAATTTTGCACTATCTGTGGTTTTGGGAGAAGTTCTCTGTCTCACCTCTCATGCCACCATCTTGAATCTCCAAAAGTTTTATTCTTATCATTCCCTATATTTTTGTCCTCATCAGCTATTCAATAGTATTAAATAATAGAAATGAGCACCATGAACATTAAAACATAGTTTTAATTCTTTAAATGAATGCCAAATACTACCTCATCAGAAAGAAATGAAGCTACAAGTTTTGTCTTCTTGCACATGCTGTTTTAATCAACAGACAACATGACATTTCAATCAGTGATAATTCAAGAAAGATTTGTTATTGCTAACATCTCTTTACAAATTAGTGCCTCTTGTTAAAAGCCTAAATAAAGCCAACTGCAATTTCAGATTTTTTTTTTTTATTTCAAAGATCCTTGTCCTCCATTCATCTTGTCTCTTAAGGCCCTGTTGCCTATCCCTAGATTGGCAGCCAGTTAAAATGAGTGGTATGGGAGTCAAAAACTTGTCATGAAGTGGCTGTGTCATTTGCTGGTTCTTTAAATTTAGACAAAGCTTTTCCCTTTATTGGACTTGGCTTCCTGCAGGGGATGAATGAAGATGATCTTTTGTAATTATAAAATTGTATAGTTGGAGATAACATAATTTCATATGTTATCTACAAATTGGACAATGTAACAATTTCTCTAAAGTTATACATGTATATATAGATATGTACAAAAGATGAATTCTCTTCTAGATCATTCATATATTACCGTTTTTTGTGTTATCTAAAAAGAACAGAAAATACTTCATAAGCTATTTAATACTTTCATAATTAGAGTATCCTCAGCAGCATGGAAGCTCTAATCCCTTTCCACAGAGCAAACACCTAGATTTGATTGTTCCTTTTACCTTTGCAATGTTGTTCAATTTCTGGCTCATTCTTGTTAGTTAGTCACAAATATAAGTGAGATAGTCATTGCCTGTTTACTTCTAAAATTATAATTCCCCAAATATAGCTTTGTTCCCCAGTGTACAAACATATAGCTGTGTTCTAGGATTCTCACTTGTGAGAATCCCAGGGCCAAGAAGCCAGTGGCCTGTTTTAACTTTCAGGGTCACCAGTATCTAAGAGATATGAGTAATCAACTAGAGCCTTATACTGTACATTCTTCTGGTGTCACCAAAAACATAGAAAAACAAGCCACTATGTGTGAGGATCCAAAGACAATAAACAAGATTTAAACTGAAAGAATTGCAGATATTGGAACAGTTTGACTTAATAGAAAAAACTATGTGTGTAATGTATTTAGAAATTGAAATTATAAGATTAAATATATCATAAAACTAAGAGAAATAAGCTGATAGAAAGGTTGAAATGTACAGAAATAAAAAAGCATAATTCAAATTATGTATATAGAAATTTAAAAGCTCAATGAATGTCCATAAATAGGTTAAACAAAGAATAGTAAGATTAAAGAAACATAGAGATGTTCAGGGGAGGGACTGGAAATTCCAACCTCTAAGCATACCTTAGTCTTTCTGGCAATTAGCCCCCATCCTGAAACTATTTAGAGGTCCCCAGCCATAAGACATCTTATTAGCATACAAAAGATACTTTTTATCACATTGGAGATTCCAGGGTTTTAGGAACTGTGTGGCAGGAACCAGAAACAAAGATCAAAAATTTATTTCATATAATGTCACATTTCTTAACTTTTATCTTTTAATAGATGTTATCTTTTAATAGATGATTTTGGTCCATGTATATTTATTGTGATGTTTGACTGGCAAACACATCTTGAAAGTGGGACCCCCAGTCATTTTGACACTAACCAACCAAGACTATAATTATTTTCATTGCATTGACTGACAATTAACAGAAATAAACCATTTTGTATATCTAGCATAAATTGGGACAGAGTTCATTTACTCAGAAAGTCATTTTTAGTACAATTAAATGGAAAGTTGTTTGTTTGTTTTGTCACAGAAAAACAGGAGCCACAATATTCCCAATATCTCTCTGAAGTCAAAAGTAGCTAATTTGCAGATATAAACTTGAATCAAAGAGTCAGAGAATCTCATAACGGAGATTCTGGTAGGCAGAATAATGGACCTCCAAAATATCTATGCCCCAATTCCCAGAACCTGTGAATGTTACTTTATATAGCAAAAAGGGCTTTGTAGAAAATTAAGGTTATGGATTGGGACGGGAGATTATGCTGGATTATCAAGGTAGGCCTAATGTAATCACATAAGCTCTTAAAAAGAGAGAAACTTCCCCAACTATGGTCAGAGAGATGCGATGACAAATAAAAAGCAGGAGAAAAGGCAGGGAAATGACAGCCACCTGCCTTTGCTGGCTTTGAAGACCTATAAGCCAAAGAATGAAAGTGGCCTCTTGAAGCTGAGGGTGACCACCAGCAGACAGAAATGGGGACCTTTATCCTGCAACACATGAAAGTGATTTCTGCCAACAAGCTGAAGGAACAAGGAAACAAGACTCTTGCCTAGAGCCTTAAGGAACATAAACACTGATTTTAGCCTGAGACCTGAGTCAGACTCATGACCTACAGAGATAAAAAGATAATAAATTTGTGTATTTAAACCACTAAGTTTTTAGTAATGTTTAGTAATGGCAAGAATAGAAAACTAATATAGGACTTTAGTGAACAGAGAAGTGAAATCTCAAATTTGTACAACTTTTAAGGATTATAGTGAGGTAGAACATTGTTTGATTCCATTTTCTATTAATTTACTATTGTTGAAGTCAGAATGTGTCTTTATATTCCTGGTAACAAATATTGAACTACCTCCTAATGGACATTTAGCAAATTAACAGATGTCTTGATAGATAGATAATGATTGTGATAAATTAATACCAATTAGCTTTCAAGGAAAAGAAAATAACTTTTATTTTGGTTTAA
The DNA here is from genome assembly GCA_032199065.1 of Smutsia gigantea. Taxonomy (NCBI): domain Eukaryota; kingdom Metazoa; phylum Chordata; class Mammalia; order Pholidota; family Manidae; genus Smutsia; species Smutsia gigantea. The sequence goes on along the minus strand of JAVSCE010001413.1, from coordinate 257,668 downwards.
AGGGATGAAAAGAACTCCCACATTTTTAAGAGTTTTATTTCATACACATTACTTAAGGAATGTTCATTTGATTGGCAACAGAGCAGATGTAGATCTCAATCAAGAAGGCCTTTTGCTACAGTTGTTGGTACTCTGAGAGCAGGTCAGGTTGCCTAGGAAATTCAAGCTGGAGCTTGACAAAGTATTGCTTTGTTTGTTTAATAAAATGAATTTTAAAAATATTATAAATATAAGAAACCAAGAAAAATACAAAGGGAATTATTTTAAACCAAGAGATTGTAGGATTTTTTTAATAGGCCATTTAGGATGTATTAAAGCTGGAAAGCCAGTGAATGAACTCAGACTTAGAAGCAAAAGTTTTCTCATTGTGTAGTCTTGGGCAAAAATCCTTCTAAAGCTCAATATTATCATCTGTAAACTAATGGAGGACAGTACTGCTGTGCAAAGGATTACAGAAAGGACTCTGGACTAGGAGACAGAAGACATGAGTATTATTTGCCAAACAGCTACAATAGGCCATTTCATTCCTCAAAATTTTAGTTTCCCTCTGCGAAATAGATAAATAGATAAACGTTTCCTTCATACTTCACAAGATGCCCGCTTAGAAAGTATTTCCAAATAAGAAAAACTGCATATACTTGAGAATTTTTTGGTACATGAGAGGGATAGTTCATTCTCAGAAAGTTATGTCCAAAGAAATCTAAATGCTTTCTGTGTAAATGTTGTGCTAATGTGTTGTGGTTGGAATTGTTCTCCTAGATATATAATTTCATGATTTTGAGACTTCCAAGTAAAGCCACAAGGGTGGATTAATTCCCAAGGGAGCTTAAACCTTAAAGGAAATGCACTCGTTGAAAAAGAACCATTAAGTATATGCATAAACTAACAGAGAAAATACTTATAGTCAAGCCAAAAAAAGAAAGACATTGTGCAGAAACCTCTTGAAGGTTAAGAGGTAAACAGTGACCACAGGAGTCACTGAGGGGACCTCAACACCTTACTTCATGAAGAGTGGACTCTGTCTCCTGTGTGTTTCCTGAAATACCTGAAAGGGTCATAAAATATCCCAGGGACAAGTATTACCCCACAGCTGGCTCTCTCATCAATTTGAATGGACTTTGAGATTTATGAATTTCATTATATTAAGAATATAAAATAGAACCCCTTTTTAAGGCATTGTCTTTGTGACTGAAAAGCTTTGTCTTAGAAAGATGATTAGAAGACTCTAATATTCCTGGTTGGAACACAGTTCCACCAAAGTAATTATACATGCTCAGATGGGCTAGGTATCTTCTTTGAGATACAAATTAATTAATTTATTTATTCACTCATTCATTTACTTACTTATTTTCAGCATAGTGTAAGTTCACTGAGTTGGAGTGCATACAGAGAGGACAGCCTTCTAGGTGTCAAAGGTCAGCTCTAAGTATCCCTTAGGAACAAGTCACTTGAAAAAAGCATCCAGCACTGGCAAATAAATAAAGCAAATACCAAACTCTCAGGCTTCCACTGTTGTGCTAAAAGCACCGTGTTCTACATCTTCCCCTGACGCTAGTGCAAGGCCTATTCAGAACATACAAGACATAAACTTAAAAAGAACAATAAGGGTGTATTCTGTTCAGCTAGGTCAGAATCCAGACGTTCTTATAATTGATTATTTGTATTTTCCATTACTAACACCAAACATGGTGACCCACTGTTGAGAAATTTCCAGAGACCACGCTGGAGGTTATCAGACTGTTTCTACAGAAATTGTGATTATTTTTCCTTCTCTTCTGGCAGTTGTTTAGAAACCTCAAGATTTCCATTCAGAATTAAAAATTTAACTTCTCAAAACAAGAAGTAGAGCAGCTCTTAGCAAATCCACAGTATGAAACCCTTATATCTTCATAACAAATAGGATTTTGAATATAATCACCAGGTCACCAAATAGAAATAGAATATTAAAATATTACTTAAAACTTCTAACGACTACTAGTTAAGAAATAATACAACCAGAAAGATAATTGAATTGTGAAGATGAACAATAAAAATAAATTATTATAATACATTCATACAATGAGTTACTATGACTTCTTAAAATCCTTTTACCCATTCCTTATCTTTGGAATCACTTAGACCTGTTTTAAACTTTTCTCTGATACTTATTCATTATAGGAACCTAAGCTACTTAGCCTCTTCAATTTACAGTGCACTTGGCAAGAGTATCTCCTTTTATGACTGTGGTAAAGATTAAAGAAGATAATATGCACAAAGCTCCTACCATAATTCTTGTTTCATAATAAAGCATCAAAAATGAAAGATTATTTTTCTTATTGGTTTAAAACCATAGGAAATCGAAGAAAATCATTCCACTTTCACAAATTAGAGCTCTCAAGAGTTATACTCTAGTACCCATTTCAGCAGAGTCACTTACAATAAACAGAGCAACATTTTTTAATTGCATGGAACTTTATCATTTAAAGCACTTTATAAGTATCTCACTTGACACAAATCTGTAACAATAGCCAATTCATAACCTTTTAGAGAGGAGACAATTAAGACTCAGAGAAATTAAGTGACTTTTTAACAATAATTTTCAGTGTAGTAGATGTACTTTGGTTGCCTATGATGTTTGTCCTGGAAAATGTCCCACCCTCCACTTCATTTGTAGGGTTCCTATGAGAACTTCTAAGTCTTACACATAAATCCATACTCTTGGCTACAAATGATTGGTCCAACAGTGGGACAGAGAGTCAAGTGGAGCCAATAACAGCAGCCCACATATACAGTGGCCCAGTTGATTGGTCCAAGGGTAGGCATTATTCAATCTGAGCCAAATGGACCTTTCTCAATTCTTCAGACTTAAGTCTAGAAAGTTTCTCTTGTATAAGAGGGCTTTAATATGTTTAACTCTGGAGTTCTTGGCATCTATGACTACCATACAATGGGGATGTGATTCTGAGCCAGAGAAATGAGTAAATACAAGAAATAGAAGTGAAGATGAAAAAGAGTGAAAGAATTCTTGTCCCATTTTTCCTGACATCCAGGTTCTTCACATGCCTGTCGTGCTCCGTGGAGTGTGCCAGTACCTTCATAATAAATTTAGCTTTTGCCAAAGTTAGTTTGTATAGTTTCTATAACTTGGAGCCAAAAGAGTTTCAAATGGGTTTTCTTATACTAAATTTGGTGCCCTTTTTACTGGACAGACCACTAACAGCCATCACTGTTCACCAAATAGCTCCTTTTGCCATTTTCATACATTTAATCTTTGGTCCGTATACAAAAGAGCTGTAAAAGGTGGTGTTCAAATTCTGTATTTGTATCAAAAGCTTTGCAGTATAAGGAGATGATACAAAACAAAGGACAGACCCATGTCCTAATACTGATCCAATTCATCCAGTGCACACTGTAATCTTAGCTAGTGAATATTGAATCCCTTACACTTGTTCTACTTCATATATCACAGCCCATTCCACATGATTTGTGTTTGCTTTTTTGCTGCTGTTTAGAATTCCCAGCCTACAATTTATAAGTTGACAGTTTGTTCCAGGAAGCCTTCTCATAATCTCCAAGTCTGGGTTCTGTGCCTCTCCTCCACATTCTGTGAGCACCTGCATTAAACCCATCATAACTCTTACCCTTTTGCAGTGAGATTTACTGGAAAAAGTCTACCAGTATAATGTAATACCAAGAAGGCAATAACTATCCTGGTTAATGTTGTATCTGCCAGGATTTTATTTAGCATCTGGTGGATACTCAACAAATATTGACAATAGCCACTCATTGTGAATATATTTCTTTCAGGATTTTTATAAATTCTATACTGTCCCTTTGCCCACTGTTCAGGCATCTCAGTAACGAAAATATTTGAGTTACTCAGCTCTATTAGATGGGCCTTATATTTAAAACCACTCAATTCTAACAGGCCTGAAGTCCAGTTCTGAAATTCCGTTGAGTTTTCAAGGCAAACTTAAATGGACACTGAAATGGGAACTGTTTTCAAAGCATGTTCAGATAATTTTATTTATATTGATAATGGATAATGATAATATCTATATTCTATAAGATCATGCCAAATATTGTCCTCTAGAAAAGTAATTTGCAACAGGTTATAATTGAAAATTATAAAATGGTTCTCATCTAACTGGTTGCTGACTCTTAGATTTTGGCAATACCATCGTAAACTACATATTTTCAAAACCAAAATGTTCTGTCTTATGAGCAGACCTAACTATGTAACCAAATCTCTCTTAGAATATATTAGAAATGACAGTGATGAAATAAAACTCAGTTAAAGAAATATGTATGCTACTCATATTCCACCATCAATTTAAATGGTATAAAGCAAATGATCCACTCACTGGGTGACATCAATCTGACATAAACAGCAGCACCAGGAGAGCAATATACCTGAACATACTCCTGTCACAAAGACTTAGGTTGAAGAGAGGCAGACAGGAAGCCCAGTGTTTTAGTTTCTATCAACTGTTTGACTCAGTGCTTTCATTCTATTGCTGATTTTGGCCCTTATGTACATACTACTGTTTTTCTTCAGATTTCTAGAAATAGCACATCTCAAATTTCAAGGGTATTGTGCATTCTAGGCCAAGAGAATAGCAGTGCCAAGTAATGTGGTATGCCTAAAATCACGCTTGGCATATAGTATAGGTCTAATAAATACTTGTTGACTAAATGAATGAACTAATCATTTAGTTTTTTGCTTGGATGAACTTATTTGCATATGCTTTTTAATTTTGAAATGCTTATTATAAAATAAAATGAAAATGTGGGCAATGCATGAGAGCAAAGTAGTCTTACTCATAAGCAGAATGGGCAGCTTCTAATAAGTCTTGAGGTCAATTCACATCTCTTCCGCCATATGCCTAATGTGTCTGTCATCAGAAACACTTTGCTTTGTTTACAGAAGAGCACTAATAAAATCCAAATGTTTTCTCTGTATCAAGAATTTGAAAATAAATGTTTTTATAGCCCTTAACATGAGAAAAAAAAATGGTTTATGTATTTCTCCAGAAAAGATCAAGGAAAGAAAAACAGAAAGGGGACAAATAAGCTATATTAGGAACAACTATGCAGCCATAAATTCAGAACAGGACATAATAATAATCACATTATTATTATGCCAATAGGTTTAATAACCTAAGTGCACTAGACAACCTCCTGCAAACATATACTTAGTATTACTTCTTCAAGAAGAAATGGAAAATATAAATAGTCCTTAAGCCACTACAGAAATTGTATTAATAATTGAAAATCTACCCAGGTAATCAAAAGTGTCTCAGACTATATTACAGGTGAATTACACTCAACAATAAAAGAAGAGATTGTTACAAACTTCACAAACTCTACCAGAGGAAGAAGGAGGAAAAGAGCATGCTGTAACGCTTTTTTGAGTAGAGTATAACTTTGATATCAATATTACAGTATGGAAAGGAAACTTCAGGCTAAGTTCACATACAAACAGAATTGAAATAAAAAGGGGTAATGCGTGTTGGATTTGTCCCATGAGTGCAAAAAAAAAATTTAACAATAGGAAATGTTACTCATTACAGTAATAAATTTAAAAACATTCAGATAATCACATAGGCAGGAGAAGAGTTCAGTAAAATTCTATGCCAGTTAATGATAAAACTTGCATAAAATCAAGAAGAGATGAAAACTTCATCTCCCAATAAAGAGACTCTACATAAAACCTACAACAAATATCATACTTAATAGCAAACCTTTAAAAGCACTCCCCTTAAATTCAAGAATAGATAGTTCCTGCCACTCATCACTTTTGACCCACACAGCCCTGGAGGTCCCAGACATCACAGTGAGGAGGAAGAAATAAGGTTTAAAGGGATAGATATTGAAAGGAAGAAACTAAACAATCATTATTCACATACTACATAATTATTTACACAGATAATGCAAAAGAGAACACAGGCAAAAAAATACGCCGATTGATGGACATTAGGTAGATATTTTTTAAAGAACTATTTCTATGCACTAGCAACAAACAGAAAATGAAAATTTTAAAACAGCATTTTAAATATTTGAAAGAAAATAGATATAAATTTAAGCAAAGAGCATTATGGGTAAAAGTAAAAACCTTACTATAAGAATTTTAAAGTATCTGGGTAAGTGGAGGGATGTACTGAAATGAAGTACTTCTTCAACCTGGCTGTGGCTGCACATCGAAATCACTTGGGGAGTGTTCATTAAAGGGTACTGACACTTCAGCCCCAGAAAGTATGATTTAATTGTTCTGGGAATGCAGTCTGGACTCTGGGAGTTTGCAAATCTCCCCGGGTGATTCCAACATGCAGGCAAATTTGAGAACCAATGATTCAGTGGATGCTGTGGTACCCACCCAGATCTCCACTCTAGGATAGGAATGTCCCTTCTCCCGGGCGCTGGGAGCATGGGCAACAAATAGTTCTCAGGTGACTCCTCTGTCCAGGACTTCCTCTCAAGTTCTTTAGCTGCAAACAGAATAGTAGAAGTCCCCTGTATACCACTACATGATCACTTCTCTCTATTCCTTGCTCCAAAGATAACCAGTAACTTACATGAGGTGTTTTGCATTCCCACGCATTTCTTTATTCTTTACTACATACTTATGTGTCCCTAATGATACACAGTACTGTAGTACTGAATTGTGCCATACTGTATATATTCTTCTTGCTTTATTTGCTTAACTAATGTTTGTTGTAAGAGTCATTCACATTAATAACTGTAATTCCAATTCAGTTATCTTTATTGCTGTATAATTTCCATTGTATGTACATGCTATATAGTTGATCCATTTTCCTGTTGATTCCCTGTATTTATGGTGATTCCATTTTTCTTAAAGAGGTGGTTAGAGGATTTGGGGATGCTCAAAACAATTTTAAATTTCTTTAAATACACAGGGAAAAGAAGTTCTGGGTGGGGTGGAAAGCTACTGAATATAGCATTATAGAGGACAGAAGAATGAGAAAAGACATGAGAAGAGATCGAGGGAGATGCCAACTGGGATCTAGGTCTCCAAGGCCCAGCTATTACAGAGGAAAACGGAATAAATCTCTGGATTTAAAATTTAACTCTAACATTCACTTAAAAATGAGCTCAAGTAGTCCCCAACACTTTGTAACCTCTAACAGGTGGCAGTTTTGTTCTCCCTATTTTCTGAGTCTCAGGGTCAGCGATAAAGCAGAAAGCTGATTTTGTAGAACCCAAGCCACCCAATCCCAGAGTACTGAGGAGGAACTGGTAATTGAAACAAAAAGCAATCAAATCGACACAAGAATGTGTGCTTGGTCCTTGCAACTTGCTGCTTTACTGCCTCTAACTGTAAACTGCCTCTCTCCCACAATTTCCCCTTTAAAAGCTCTAACTGCTGTGCTTCCAGGGGACAGTAGTTCTTTAAGGCTTGAGTCTGCCACTCACTTACTTTGCTGGCAAATTAATAAACTGTCCTTCCCTGAAAACCTTGTAATTGTGTTTTGTGATTTGACTGGTGACAAGGACCAGTTTTCAGTAACACAGCCGGAGGACCACTTTCTTACCTATATTTCTGTCAACTCTTCATCTTTATTTTCTTTCTCTTTAATGCAACTACCCTTAGACACTTTTCAAAAATCCTCATCACTTTTCTCCTGAGGTAGGTCTAAAATGACATGTGATGCAAATGCCATCCTCACCCGGAATTCTTATTTTTCTTTATTGTTACCCTTGAGGAGAGGGGGTCCCCCTCCTGGAGCATATTCCCCTATGAATCCAGTGAAACCAAAGCAAGACAAGAAAGATAGGTTGGGAGAAACCATTTTTATTATTCACAGCTTGTTCGAATTCACCGGCAAGGCACAGCTCCATCCGTTCCTCAAGACGGAGGTGCCACACTCCCCAAGTCCTTTCTCCCCAGTGTCTGCTAGCAACGCCCACTCCATGCTTCATTTCTCTTCAGCTGGCATGCTCTCCACTTCCCTGCCTGCCCCTTCTGGGAGGAACTCCATGGGCCAGTCCTTGGTGACTGGCAGATGCCAGACCCATTATGTACCAGGAACGGAGGGGAGAAGAGAATGGCCATTTCATTTTCTCTCCGCCCCTTTCTGGATCCGCTGGAGGCTGCAGGAGGCTGCAGCGGTAAACACCCATTGACACGTAAATGGACAAAGGCCAGGCAGGAGATTTTGCCATATACGCCATACCCTGTATTGTCATGTTTTCTCCTGATTGTACACAGGATTGCAATCCTGTAACATTAGCAAAGAAGCAGGATACTTGTGAATCATTTTATAAAGGGTGAGATCCTAAGTTTTATAATCAGACAACATGAAATGAAATGATACTGTGCAAGTGAGTTATTTTGCCTAAATTTCAACTTCCTCATCTGGAAAATGGAAATATAATTTAAAATAAAATGCTTCAAGAGTGAAAGGTAGGACAACTGAGATATGCATGTAAAGTCCTTGGATGCATGCCTGGTCCATAGTTAAGTACTAAGTAGATGCTAGCTTTTCTTTTTAAATTGCACTATATGTCTTATAAAATCTCACATCAACTATAACTACAGAATATTACCAAGTTGTGACCACTGTCAGAAACTGGTGGAGTAATCTTGGGATCAGTGTGTGCTGAATTCTGACCTTGTGAATTCCTTTATGGTCCCCAGTTGGTCCTAAAGTCATGGATGCACAGTGTCCTGTCAATGTCCAGTGATGCACATTCACAAAAGTGAACTTGAGGTGACCACTTATGAATTATATTCATACACATCACTTAATATGCAGTGTTTTTTTTATCATGTCTATTTCAATAGATTCTACAAGTTATATGTTCCTAAGCTTATTGTAACAACTTTGGGAAAAGTAACAGAAGTCTGTTGTGTAGTTTATGCCTTTTAGAGCTGATAAACCTAGGATCCACGTTTTCATAGATGGCCTCATAGAAAGTGAGATTTCCCCTGGAATCGCATGCAAAATTTGGTGGATGTGTTTATTCTTCTGGAGAGCATTTTGTTGAGTCTCATCAGATTTCAAAAAACACAAAATTGAGCAAATCCTGGTTTATTTAAACCAAGCTTCCCTAAGTGATAAGCAATTATCTGGTGTTTCCCTCTTGTGTTGGTCTTGGTGGCCTGTGATTTATAAGACTGCATGTGTGTGACATTAATCCATTACCTAGTTCACCTTATGACAGAGCAGATCTCCCTCCCTGTCAGTCAATCTCACTATAGATGAACCGGATGAAACAACTTCTATACCATTACAGGGTAATGGGTAAACTTTTCTAGTTTGCCTGGAACAGTCCTATTTAACATCAATGTAATTATTAATAGCACCCCTTTAGCTCTCAAAAGTGTCCCAGCTTGAATGACATGATTGCCATAAACACAAATCGCTAATGGCTGAGGAAAAGACAGGCCTTTGATGTTACAAAAAATGACAAATTGAAATCAATTTCCAAACATAGCTAGTCTTGCTAGCAGCCAAAAGAGATGAACAGCAACCAATCTTCAGTAATTCTGTGCTCCCAACAGGGGCTATGGGCCCCTAGAGCAGATGTTTACTAAGAAGGCAGAATGGGGCTAGCTGCTTGGAAAGAATCCATCCTCCACACTGCAGATTACAGGAGAAAGAAGCAGTTCTATGACAGCATGATAAATGATCACTTGCCCCAACACTGACCTTCCCCTGGCCAAACCACTGACCTCTGAACTGATATAACTACTTTTAGAATTCAGATTCTCAGAATTCTTGGTAACTTGTCCAGATCCCAAAACTAACTTCTTAATTCCAAGAAAACATGCTGTGAAAATTCCTGAAGTACCACCAGTAGTTAGTCCTAGAGTCACACTTTAAGTGAAAAAATGTCTACTATATTTTCATGACACTGGCTTTCATGACACTAAGAATGTATGAATATGAGGACAGTATAATGGATGCTGACATGATGGTCAAAACGTTCCATTATAAGATCATCAAATAAAAACTGAACACTGAATTGTTTTGAATATTATATTGAATGAAGTAAAAAAATTAATTTCTATTTTAACAGTGTGGAACTCTTAGTGATATGAAATTCCTTAAAAAAAATTCCCATTTCAAATCTACTTGTCCACAAAAATTATAAATATAGCAAAGTGGTGATAAATATAAATAGGAAGAAAATAAAGATACAAAATTTCGATATTTGAATTTAGAATTATATAACAAATTATACCTAAGTGGGAAGATTCTATATCTTGTGAAAATCTCCTTGGAAGAAATTCCTTTCTTTTAGAAAATAGCTAGAGCTGTAAGTAAATTGAATAAATGTGAACATCTGATGCCAGTGAGGGTTAGGTAAATATCTCTGGAATCCACCTGACTTAAAGAATAAGAATCCTCTTATTGAATACATTTTATTAGGACAAGTAAAAACATTCAGTTTTATAATCTCTAAGGAAAAGAATCCTAAGCAACAAGTACCTAGCCTACAAAACAGTCAAGCAGGACCTTCATTCTGATAAAAGTGCCCATGGGCTTACTGAACATTACTGTGCTGCTGAGATTTCTCCTACAGCTTGACATGAAAGTTCAGCCATAACCGGCCCCTAGGGACATGCTCCTTGTTGAAAAAAATCCAATCTGACCATGAGAAGTGAAACCCAGTTGCATGTCAACCTTGAAGGAATGGGTGTTTTCTATTTGGCTTGAGAATGTGATCTGCAGAGCATGAGCTGGGAACACAATTTAACCCAGTTCCCACCCAAAGCCTAAAGCCACATGAATCCCTCTCAGGTTTTATCAGCCTGGTATAACAGAAGCTCTGTTAAGCTAAAAGAGAACTGTGACGTGATGTGCTGCGTGGACCCCTCCCACAGCAGTGAAACAAGTACCAAAAAGTGGAAATCGTATAGGGGGAAACCATATCCTGCCTGGACTTGCAGTCTCGTTTATACCCAATTATCCCTTGTTTGGTCATCTGAAGCTGCTCTGAAAGACATACTATTCTACCAGCAAGAGTGTGGGTAATATTTACAAATGCCACCTACATACTCACTAGCTCTTGTTTCTTGCATATGCTTCCATCCCATTAGGTTACCCTGCTTCCCATTCTGTTAACATGGGCCAATGTCTCTGATGAGTATGGTGGGTTCAGAGAGGATCTAAACCCTTCCCACCACTGAGATGGCCCTTGCTCATCATTTGGAGTCCCTGAAAAGGCAAAGCAAGGAGAGTCCCTGATACAGCCTAAGATTCACTCTTAGTCTCTAGCTGTTCAATAAGGAGATAGGATTTTTATATATCCCCAGCGAAAGCTTTTGTCAGTGAGTGAGTTAGACTGCAGCATGCTACTTCACAGAAACTGGAAATACATGACTTCTTTCTTTCTCTAACTATCTGCTCTTTTGTGTCCTGTAAAACTTCGGAAACATCAGAAACCAGGGACTGCATGAGGTCCTTTCCTCCATGGTGGTCATGAACTGGCATCTAGCTATCTATTTCAAGCTATCTAGAAAACATTAAACAATGCGGTTAAAAATCCCTTTCTATAAAATGTAGTAACAGCATCAGTGAAGAATTATTTATAAGTGGGTATTTATTCTCATCAATTTTCTGGTAACTCAAAATACATCTAACCAAGTAGGGCCCACATGTAAGTGTTTATATAGCCCCATCTCACCTTTGCATTGATTGAAATTTGCCTACTTTAGTTTGCCACACCCTAATGTAAATTCAGAAGAATTTTTCATTATGCTTAGTTCCCCTTCTACCATAGTGTGATGGTTAGTTTTGTGTGTCCACTTAACTGGGCCACAGGGTGCCCGAACATTTGGTCAAATATTCTGGGTGTGTCTGTGAGGGTAAGAGTAATGTTTGAATTGGTAGACTGAGTAAAACATATTGTTTTCCTCACTATGTCCTCATCTAATCAGTTGAAGGCTTGAAATAGAACAAAAAAAGTTGACCCTCCCTACAGAAAAAGGGAACTCCTCCAGCCTGATTGCCTTAGAATTGGGACATCAGTTCTTTTACTGCCTTGAAAACTGAAACATAACTCCTTTGGGTCTTGAGCAGTCAAACTGGAACTTGTTCCCATCGGCTCTCCTGGTTCTCGGGTGGAAATGCATTGACTCTCCTGGGTCTCTAGCTTGCTGACTATAGATCTTGGGCTTCTCGGTCTCCATAACAATGGGAGCTAATTCTTTATAATAAATCTCTTTCTACATATATATACAGATTCACACTGTTTCTTAGTAAGGATATGGAGCTATTGGAAATCTCATACATTAACAGCAGGAATATAAAATAGCGACATTTTGGAAACAGCTTGACAGTTTCTTATAAACATACATGTGATACAAGATATCTCCTCCTAAATACTGAAGTGAAAATCTATGAATGATTTTCCATACATTCATGACAACAGAAGTCCTATCGAAATGTCCAAAATGAAAGTCCATACAAAGTCTTATATTGCATCCATAGTTGCCTTATATGCAATAGTGAGAAACTGGAAACAACCCGAATGTCCATTAACACATGATAGAAATACAAACTGTGGTATATTCATGTCATGGAATATCACATAATGATGAAAAGGAAAGAACTGCGGAGATACACAACAAAGATGAAACACAAAAAATTTATACTGAGCAACAGAAGGCCAACACAAAGAAGTACATTTCATATAATTTCATTTTCATCAAACTCTAGGAAGACAAATCTAAATTATAGGTATAAGAGATCAGTGGTTACCTGGGACTAGTGGTGAAAGGTAGGGGTTGACTGGGATAGAACATCAACTTTTGGAAGTGATAGAAATTTTCTGTATTTTGGTTGTGAGGATGGCAACATGGAATATATAATTTATCAAAACCCATCAAACTCTACAATTACAATGGCTGCATTTTACTGTATGTAAATCATACTTCAGAATAGTTAAATTTAAATATCCAAAATAACCCAAATATTGTTCAATGCTCTTCCTCCAGCCCCTCACTCCTTTGAGTCTTTCTTCAAATGCATTTCCTCAACATGGACTTTCCAACCACTATATGTAAAATTTCAACCCTTCTTTCCAATTTCTGACTCCCTTATCTTGCTTTATTTCTCATAATGCTTAGTATCAGCTAATACTGTATAATTTACTTATATTATATTATTTGTTCTCCAAGAATGTAAACTCTATGAAGCCACATATATTTTATATTTGTTTTTGTTTTGTTCACTAATGCATCCAAAATTGTTAAGTGCTTCACACACAGAATGTGGTCAATAAATCTTTTTTGTATAAATGAATGAAATTCCAGAGAGCTAATCTTTTCAAAGTAATCTAATTTTAACAAGCCACTAGCCAAAAAGAATTGGGATACCTTTGGGAAAATCATGTTTTTCCATATTGCGACATCTAGGCAGTCTGTCTCAAATGTGTTCTTGGTGTTACTGATTGACTAAAGGCAACTAACACATACGTAATCTTGGTATTATTGTAGATAAAGGAGAAGGGCTAAGAAAAGTATAAAGAATGACACAAATATAAAGATCATGGTGCCATATTCAGTAACAAAACAACAGAACTAACACAATGCATCCTAGTAAAATGTCACTTTAATCACATTTATTCTTAGGAATGCTTTAGAAGTTAATTTACTTGTAGAACCATTCAAAGGGATTTACTTAAGTGTCAAAGGACCTTTATTATATTTACTATAATCAAATTATTTAACCTCTCTGGACCAGTTTTCTCATTTGTAAAATGAAGGGGGTTTTGAGACCAGGTGGAATTAACCGTGTTTTGAAGAAAATTGTTAGAACTCTAAAGGGCATTTTGGAAGTAGAGTTGGGCTTACATAATTCATGAAAAATGCTTTCAAGCTATGTCACCAAAATGTCTGAGCAACAGAGTGCAGAGCTTCCAAGTCCAAGCTTTTCCTCCACTATCCCAAGGTAAATTGTCACAGTGTTTCTCCAATAACACCAGGCTCCTCTTCTAAAATGATGTTAGCCAGAGTAATCCTCTGTTACTTGCAACTAAGAGTCTTAATAAAGAAATTTGTCCTTGAAAGTGGGTGTCACAAGTGCCAAACACTTACAATAATGTGGAAATAACTGAGTAGTGATTTGAATGAGAAACAGTGCATTAGGGGCTGGGAAATTTTCAATTCTTGCTACTCTCAATAGAAAAGTTTAATTAAGCAGCCATCTCTTGTGCTTTGGGTCCCAGATCATACAACTATAAAGATAGGAATTTCAGGCTGCTGGGTAGGAAAGAGGATGACAGAGTATGTTACCTACTTCTTTCAGAATTTGGTAAAATGTTGCAGGAGAGGGACTCACACTGCCCAAGGTATTCCAGCTGAACAGGACAGTAGGAGAGTTATAAAGCTTTGCTAAGAGACATCCAATAATCCAAGATTGCCAATGGTCAGACATTACAGTAGTATAGTTTCCTTTCTGCTTGGGCTAGGAATAAATAAAAAAGGGGAGCAGAGGAATTGAAGAAGCTGTCAGTATAATAATGATAGAATCTTACACAATGTAAAAAGATAAAAATGAAAAAGAATGTAGAATTCCATTAGGCAACAAAGAGATTTGTTTAATCCAAATAATGAATAAATCGAAGTCTATGTAGGGGATGAAAAATCCAATCTTTTCTACTCAATTAAAATTTGGAGATGTGATTAAAAAAGAAATCAAAGTTGAAAAATGAGTTAGAACTAAATTTACTGGAATGCTAAATTAAATCTCAGCTGTAATTATGTGTTCAGCTCTCTATTGATGAAGAAGAACCCCACCCTTAAAAATAAGATCAGTTTATTGATATTACATTTTAGAAAAACATAATTTTGTAAAGTACAAACCCAGAACAGATACTAAGTTCTGCCCTCAAATCTTGGCCAGTAACTCAAAACTTTATTTGTACCATAGTCAGCCTTATTCAAGAAGCAACCTTACTTTGGATGAGACAATATGTCTCTCCTATGTACTAGGTAAGTTTGAAACTACAAGAAAGTTGTAAAAACAGGGCTAGAAATAATAAGTAAATCAAGTCCATATTATTATTTGGTTCAGTTTACAAAGAAGTTCTGCAATTATCAAATGTTATTTTAGGTCTTAAATGCTTAAAATAATTTGATATTTGGGAAAAACTTTATATATTTATTTTAATAAACAGTATAATTCTATGTAACAGGTACTCTTGAGTCTTTAGAAACACAACTCATTTAATATTCATAATCACCCTATTAGGAGTACTATTGTGCTTTCCGCATATGAGGAAACTGAGGCACAGAGAAGTAATTTACTCAAGGCTGCACAGGTAGTAAATGGCAAATAATCTGGGATTTAAGCCTAAGAGAGTTAAGTTCCAGAGTTCATACTATTATCCACCATGCCATGTGGATTTATTAGACATGTAGTTTTATTTAAAGTTTTTATATTGATATTAGAGATGCAGTTTTACTTTGAAAGGTATAAAGGACAGAGATTAATCAATTTATAGACAGTATTTTTAGTATTAAATAATCTGATTTATTAAATTTATAAGTTAGGACAAAATTCAGTAGTTTCAAATGTTTAAAAATATTATGCTTGTTAGATGTGTCTGAATTTTTATAGTATTGAGAAAATCAAGTATATTAGCTTTTTGAAATATTTAAAATAATATTGTAGATGATTTTATAAAATAATATTGCAGGTGAACCTTTATGTACATGAAAGTTTCCTTGTGTATTAACATATTTCACTGACATAGCTGTAAAGATGGGCTTTACCACAGAAGTTCATGTGAATCATTTCTGTGTATTTCTGTATTTTTACTGTATTTTCTAAGTATTTGCAGTAATTGTCTAATGTTATACTAATAAAAATTAGTACATTCAGATTATAATAAATTTCAATTGCATATCCTATGTGCACATTAGATTTATATATCCTTTATATCAATCCAGGTAAAGCTTAGGATACTATTAACATAGAAGAGCTTAGCTAATTGCAATACTGTAACCCCTGGGGGAAAATCCCAGGACAAAATACCTTTGAAACCAAAATCAGTCAAAAGAAGAAATAAAGTGGGAGAAATCCATTTATTTCTTACAAGCAGTTGTCCACTTCTGCTCACCCATGTCTCTCGTGACCCAGCTGCAGAAGAGTAAGCCCCACCCAACCTCTCTGGTCCAGACATGTCCTTGCTGGCCCTTGTAATTACCTATTGATATGGAGATAGACTACTTCTCTCCACCCTTGGAAACACCTATCAATACGGACATGTACTAAGGCCTGGCAGAGACTCCGGAAATACTGCAATTTTACCCACAAATACTGAAATTCAGATCTTCCCATGGGTTAAATATGCTTTTAGGACTCCCTGGGAGCATGTTTTATTATCTCATACCTCTATCTTTCTTTCTTTGTCATTAAAGAACTTCACAATCTCTAATTGTATAAGCAGGTATCTTTCTATGCATCACATCACTATTTCATTGTGACAAGAAACCAAGACAATTTTAAAGGAGAATTGTAGACAAAGTCTCATCAGCTTACATTTGCATTGCTTCTCTCTGATTAAACCTGTGCAGTTAGGCTAAAGTCCAAAGGGACGTGCAAAGTCCAGGTTTGTTAAGTGAAGAAACTACTTACTTATTTAACAAATACACATACATAATGTGCCCGCAGACACTATTTAAAGAGAACACAAAGATTAACTCTCTTAGCCCTCATAACAACCATATGAGGTAGGAAGTATCATTATCCCCTTTTTGCAGATGAGGAAGCTAAAACACAGAGAGCATAAAGAATCTGCCCTTGTCACACAAGTAGTAAGTAGGGAGCTGAGGTCCAGTCCGACTTGTGACTCCAGGAGACAGATTCACGAAGCGCAGAGGCAAACATTCTGAGTCAACGCCATTTTTTAGCACTGATTACTGGATATCAGTCTTCTGATTTAATAATGTATGTAACTATCAAATGACTATGTTGTATATTTGAAACCAATATAATATTATATATCAACTTAGAAATGAAGAAGTAAATTGTTTTATCCACCTGCTGAAATCTGCTCTACAAATCCCCACTTACAAGGGGCTGTAAAAAAACATTGTTGATTCTTCCCAGCCAAAGACCACCAGGAATACTACTGTCATCAAACAGTTGGCATTATTGATCGACTTACTGCAACAAGTGAGAACACACACCATGGAGTACTGTGGGGAGATCTCAATAAGAGGGTTTTAGAGGAGATTCAAATAGGATTTTGGCTTGTGCTAGCTGATTTAGGGGAAGGTTCATAGAGGCAGGGCTTTCTGTGTTCTCTCCAGGAAGTAGGAGTAAGTCTATGGTTGTGTATCTTAACAATTTTTGTTATGAACTAGTCCTGCAGCCACAGCACAACTAAGCTGGAAGGTACCTGCTGTTGGATGTTGGTGTAGTAACAAAGAAGAATATTCACAATTTTCCAGAAAGGCTACTACACTACATCTCCCTTTCCAGCCATGTATCTGAGGCTAGATTTTGCTCACATACTTCAACCAAAACAATATATTGCAAAAGATTGAATGAAGCATATATACAAATCCACCTATCTTCTTTTAGGTCAGATATGGAAGAGATTTGAAAAAACATAAAACAATGCTACCTCTTTCACTAGTGTGTTTTGAAAGATATAGTTTGCTTTTCAAAAAATGTTTTTGTAATAATGTAATGGATTCATGTTATATTAGAAAATTAATAATTTAAAATTTCTCAGCTTCATTCTAATGTATTAGGTACAGTAATATAACCTATGTCAACAAAAGGTCTTTGGGGTACTCAATAATCTTTGAGTGTGTTAAGGGATCCTGAGAACAAACAATTTGAGAATCTCTGATCTAGGCAAAGGGAACAACATGTGCAAAAATGCAGAGGCCAGGAAGGGTATGACCTCATTGTAAAAAAAAAAAATTCAGTTTAATTTAACCACAGAGTAAACAGAGGGAAGTTCTATAAGACAAAGTGGGAGAGGTTGGCAAGAATTCAAGAAAAACACCTGTCACTATGGCACAAACTTACCAGGGACCTTTGCATCTCATGGTTCACCACAAGGCCCATCACATTTTTTAATAGCTCTTTCATTTTTTTTTTTGGTTAGCACCCATGAGTTATGAGGCACTGTCATCATGAGACCTGCATTTATGTGGTAATAACAACAACAATAAGTCACTGGAAGAATTCCTTTGCCCCTTCCCTTTCTTTGTTCTTTGAGGGCATATGAAAATCAAGATTTCTTCCAAATGGAGGGTCTTGGTAAAGGGAAAGAAATTGAATGAGGTGGAGCTATTTACTGCCTGCTCATCAATAATCAACTGGCTAATTCATGAGTATATGTTTCATGAAAATAAATAGTTGTTAGTTTAAATAATTATTTTGCATGATGTCAGATCTCTCTAGAATATTATAAACTAAACAACTATCAAAATTCTCACCTCGAAATTTTTATTTTTGCCTTCAGCTTGGGCAGGAACTGAAGTTCTCCCTAAATAAATTATGAAAAGAAAAACTTAAAGCTCAATGCCTCCTGGAAGGAAGTGTTAGACAGGCTTTTACCCCTGCTTTGTATTTGGAATTTGAAAATATTTCTTTGTACTGTAGAAAATAGCCTCAGTTTTTCTGTAACACAACCTACACAGAGTATTGAATTTTAGTCATACTCCATTTTTATCCAGGAACAGTATATTATGAATTCTTTGTAACTGCTGTTTTATATCAAGGGACATGGCATTGAACCTGACAAGAAACCAAGATCTATGAGGCTAAAATAGTTCCATGACAGAGCAGTATGAGCTTGCACACAGGAAAAATCACCACAGGGGAAAACATCGAAGATAGATTCATCAGATATTAATTTTTAACAATTTACCTAATCCAGGATCTCAAACTTTCCTTACCTTTACATCCTAGAATTCTTATTACTTATGATGGGAAAGATGCATAACACAAACATGCATTAAAATTAGTACACTTAGGATTAGCTGACAGTTATTTGACAAATAACTGTCACTTTCTTGTTTAGAAACCACTGATGTAAACACGTACAAACTGGCCTCATCTTACTGATACCCTTTTCTTGTTGCTTCAGTTTTCAAAACTATTATTTAACCAAAGCTAAGCCCCCACTCTCTTGTAGTAATTCTCATTAATCTTCTTGGGAGAAAAACAATAGCTCCTTTTTTCACCAAAACACTAATACAGGCAACACACCTCAAAGATAATGAACTCGCTAGGAAAATATTGGAGCAGTGATTTTCAAACATACCCCATGTTAAAATCATGTAGGAACTTTTCAAAAATACCCATGTTTGGGCTCTACTCAGAAATTGTGATTTAATTGTGCTGAGTAGGTGGGTGCTTAAGAATCAGTTCTTTTAAGACAGTAGTTCTCAGCCCCCATTTCATTTTAGAAACAACTGGTGTACCTAAGATGTAATGTCAAGCCCAACCCATAACAATTGGTCAGACCTTCCGGGGGTGGTGCCCAATGATTGTGTTTAAAATCTCATAGGTATTTCTTAAAGGGAGCCCAGGTCAAAAACTTATGGCAGAATTTCTTTCACAAAACTGATGAGAGACCCCAAACTTGTCTTTGGCAGAAGGTCCTATAAACATTTCAGCTCCCTGGCCTTATGTTTGCAGAACAAGCCATGTTCTTCAGGTCTGTCAACACAAAGTTATATTGCAGTCAGAAGTTGTGGGTAAATTTACACTATTTCTAGAATCTCTTGCCTGGTTTTAGTGCATCTCCATACAATGGGTGTTTCAAGGAGGTGGAGAGTAGTAGCCATCTCCATATCAATAGGTAATTACAGGGGTGAGGAGGGCTTATCTGGACAGGAGAGATTAGGTGGGAGCTTCTTCTGCAGCCAGGTTGCAAGAGACACGGGAGAGCAGAAGTGGACAACTGCTTGTAAGAAATAAATGGGTTTCTCCCACTTTATTTCTCCCTTTGACTGATTTTGGTTTCAAATGTATTTTGCCCCAGGATCTTCCCTCCAGATGTACAGATGTACAGAACACAGTGGGACTGTCATATCTGAAGAACTGGACAGAAATAAGCCCAAACTAGGTTTCACTAAGTTAAAGCTTAGTGCTAACTTGTGCATGGTTTACTTGAATATTACCATTTTGAAAACAACTTACAAAGATGATATAAAATGCCTAAGGAAAGGAAACGAGTTGCTACTACATGAATTCCAAACACACAAAAATAGTAATTCAAGAAATAAAGAAGGTGATTATTTCCTAAGAGGAATGCAATTGAAGAACAGAAAGAAAAAAGCTTCATTAGAAGACTTACGGCTGCATGACAGCAGCAGATAAATTCTTAACCTCTCTTTCCTGTCTGCACAAGGTGTTCATACCTTCTCCATGCAGCTATAGGAGAATCCCACGTAAAGGGGTGAGTCTCTGTGCTCTTGCTACTCAAAGTGTGGCCCTAAGACAAGTAGTATAGCATCACCTGGGGGCTTGTTTCAAATGTAGAACCTCAGGCCCCATCTGAAACTGAATCAGATTCTGTATTTAACAATATTCCCCTAGGTGATGTATGCACATTCAGGTTTTAGAAACTCTCCTCTGTACACGTCAGCATTGTCAATACTAAGGCAGTCATGTGGGGTGCCTTAAGGCTAAGTCTTCTGATACAGATGCTTATACACAAAATATATTCACACTGAACATTCCCACAGATTTGTCTGGGGCAGTGAGCATCTGTGAAGTACTGAGTTATCTGCAAACACGTTACAAACTTACAAGCTGCGAGTGGGACTAATCACCTGTCTAGTTAATTCATTGGGAGGAAGTTCTATTCTGAATCAGCTTTGAGACTCCTGCACACATGCTAATATGTCTCAGTGGAAAGGGTAGGTTACATTCAACAGTCTTATTTTCAGTGCCAAGGGAAAACAAAGCCCATCTCCACATCCTGGATAAACACAAGAAAATGTAGCATATAAACAATGGAATATTATTCAGCCTTTATAAAGAAGGAAATCCAGCCATTTGTGACAATGTGGATGAACCTGGAGGACATTATGCTGAGTGAAATAAGGCATCCACAGAAAGACATACTGTATAACCTCATGCATCACATCTAAAAAGGTCAAACTCATAAAAGCAGAAAATAGCATGTAGGTTCCAGGGGCCATGAGGAAGGGGAGATGTTTCAATTATTCAAGATAAATAAGTCCTGGAAATCTAATGTACAGCATGGTGACAATAGTTAATAATTCTGAATTGTATACATGAAATTTGCTAAGCAGGTAGATCTTAAGCATTATCGTCACAACAAAAGAGATAAAGGAAGGGCAGAAGGAGATGAGTGTGAGGTGATGGGTATGCTCATTACCTGGTCGTGCTGACCGCTCTTCACAATGCATACACTTTTATCAAAACGTCAAGCTGTACGCCTTAAATATATATAATTTATATATGTCAATTATTATACCTCAGTAAAGTTCAAAATAATAATAATAAAGATATGGAACCTTTTCTAAGGTTAATAGAAGAAAGAGACCAGGAAATGGAGATGAATTGTATCAACTTCTAAAATAAGAACTTGTTCAGGGAAAGAAGAGATAAGGAATTTTGAAGCTCCACAGAAATAAGCCAGAATTTTTAACCCTTCGACATGTGACATTTCTTTCTTCTATAGGAAGCTTTCCTAAGGTTTATTTTCTAGCCAATTCCATGAACTACAGTAGTTACACTATGTTTTAGTACGTGGAATATCTCTTCAGAGTAGAAGAGAAGTTATCTCAGACTAATGACAGTTGTTCTTCTTGAAGTTTGATATGAAAGATGAAATCTGCTACAGGTGTTTATGCGACAGATGCTACGTATGTATGCTATGTGACTATCCACTGTTTCCCCGAAGAGAAGGAAAGAGAAACACACAGATGCTTCTCCATTTTCATGAACCAGATGCCAATGCAGTATCAGAAGATAAGTTATTTTTAACTAAAATGTCTGTATATAATGGTCATACGGTCACTCTCACAAGCCCCAACATGAGGAGAGGACATGACAGGAAAAAAAAAGTTAAAAGAAAAATATGTATAGTAAGTTTGTAGCTTCTTAGTGGGAACTATTCTGTGAACATTCCTGAGACATACTTTATGCAGGAACATTTTGTCTGTCCCCGGATAAAATTAAAAACACTCTTGTTAAAGCCTGTCTGATCACAAATCTGGATGGGAATTTACAATCTCTTTTGCTGGTAGACAAGCTTTACTTGAGCTGACCAGCCCTGAAAAAAAAAGGATATCCAATTAGACACAGATGGAGGAAAACAAAAACTCACTCTCAGCAGGTTTTTAATTCAAATACAGCCAACTTCATTATGCATAAATATTTGAAGTTTAGGAGGGAAATCGAAAAACACAAAGGTAAAGACTGAGAAATAAGCTTTTGTCTAGGGCTTTGGACTAAGACTATGAATTTTTAAATTTTAATCCTTTCTCATCAGTAACTAACAGGAATATCTTTGGGCTGACACTAGATATATTCTCTAATTGTTCAATACATGCTGTCATTAGCTTTCGTTTCTAAATTAGTGTTCAAATTTACGTGCTTAACTGGTTTTTTTGACTGCTTCTTTTACCAGGTACTGCAAGAAGTATGATACATTCTCCCTAGATGATGGATTTTCCCATCTCTCTTTGTAAGTCAATTTTTGTTTTGTTTTGAAACCATATTTTCAGTTCAGAACTGTCATTTCCCTCAAGTGAATCAAATATTATTTCATTATGGAGTGAAGCCATAAAATAATGTTATTTTTTTATTAAAAAATCACCTTTGAAGTCTAATTTTATCTCAGTCTGTTTTGCCTGACATTAATTCAGCTACTTTCACGTTCTTCTGGTTAATATCTAACTGTGTTTCACCACTTCTTTTTCTCTCAAGTTTTTAGTATCCTTTTGTTTTAGCCAATTCTTCTATAAATATCACAAAGTTGGATTTTTAAAATCTAGTCTTATCATTATTGTAACAGGAGAGTATATTTGATTTATATTTGTTTTGATTTTTAAAATCTAGTCTTATCATTATTGTAACAGGAGAGTATATTTGATTTATATTTGTTTTGATTTTTAAAATCTAGTCTTATCATTATTGTAACAGGAGAGTATATTTGATTTATATTTGTTTTGATTACTGACAAAATGTTAATTCTACCATCTTATTTGCATTTCTTATTGTCCTGATTTTCCTGTTTTTTCCTGTCTTATTTGATTGGGAAAAGTATTTTTCTTTTTCTCAATCCATTTATCCCCTCTAATTTATATATTATGATTTCATGATTATTTTGATGCATTCCATGCATAATTAAATTCAGACCAAATCTAATGTTAATCAAAATCCTTATCCTCCTTGCCCCAAATGTACGAATCAGAACACTTCAATTCTGATAGCCTCTACTAACTCATATGCTATTGTTTTCTTGTATCTTAGTTCTATCTTGTATCTTGTAATCATTAATTCTACCATGACACATTGCATGATATATATTAGACTGTATTTCACTAACATTATATTTGTTACACTGTATCTCACTATCCTCCCTTTCTCTTAATATCTCAGTTTTATACTTTTAATCTCTGCATATGCAATTGAAAAAACTTCAGTTATGCTCTAATAATTTTCTTCCCCCCCCCAACAAATGTTTCTTTAGATCTTTCTTCATAGTTGTTAATATCTTGGTTCACCATTTTTTCTCACCTTTTAGAACTTTCCCAAAGTATAATTTTTCTTCTGCCTTAAGCATAATCTTTAAAATATCCTCTATGTGGATTTATTAGTGATAAATGTTCCATTATTGTCTGAAAATGACTTTATTTTACCAATATTCTTGAAAGATATTTTCACGAGATATATAATTTAAGGTTGACTGATTTTCTTCCACACATTGAAAAGTATTTACTTGTACTTCATAGCAGTAGCCAGAAGACATTTTCTGTCTCTGTTTATAAGCAAAAAAATCA
Source organism: Smutsia gigantea (assembly GCA_032199065.1). NCBI lineage: Eukaryota > Metazoa > Chordata > Mammalia > Pholidota > Manidae > Smutsia > Smutsia gigantea. The sequence continues at coordinate 233,706 of JAVSCE010001413.1, read as the reverse complement.
ATTATACTCTTAAATATTTCTCACTGAATTTCAAGTGGTCCTGCTTGAAATATTTTTGGAACAAACAGATTACCTGAATCCAGGTAGCAAATGTATGTGCGGATTAACTTGTAGTACCAATAGTCAAGGGAGATATTTTCCCCTTCCAACCTATGTCAAAGTTATGTCCACTTCTGTGCGGCAAGGCTAATCCTTAGTTTCCACTGCACTGAAATAGGGGTGTTTGAGGTTCTAGTGCTAGAAGTCCTCCCTTAGATTCTTAACGCTGAGGAGGCCCTGGTTTTTGATCTCTTGTCCGTCAAGCCCTTTGGAACTTTGGGAATGAGAGTTCAGTTCCCTTCTTCTTCCCTTCCTCTTTTTAATTAAAAAAATTGACTTCCTTCCTTTTCTTCATCAAAAAGCCATTATACAAGCCTGAATGAGGTGGTGTCCTAGGGACACCTGCAGGGGAGGATTAACAACCAGCAGAACGAGAACATTAGCTATATAAAGGGAGATTGAGGCAATGAGAACTAGCTTTCTTATCGGAAGAGGAGGTACAAATATCAAAAGGCAAAAAGCTAAAATAAATCTTGTGTTGTTACATTGGAACTAGAGATAGCCATGAGAATGCATGGCTTTAAACATATATCTAGTTAAAGAAATAATTGTAAATGTATGGTTTCTTGTGAATGTGTATGTACATATGTATGTACATATATTTCTGAATTTCCACTGATAGATAGAATTTGGAAAGAGTGATACCTTAATAGCACCATGCACAGCTCCCACCTAAACCTTTATTTTGCTCCACTAAATAGAACCAGGGATCCTTGGAAAACTGGTGAATCCAGAGCAAAGGCACATGCAGAGCAAGATGGTCCTGGAATATCTTGTACCAGACAATAAGGAAGTATGCAAATAAACTTGCATATTATCTCCAAGTACTTTGCATGGCAAAAGAACACAGAAGCTAGCTTAAATGCACGCCCGTCGGTTGAATCTGGAAAAATTAAAGCATGAAAATGAAGAGTGACAATAATGGATTATATCCTAATAAAATAGAAACCCAGAAGGCCATATGAAAATTAATAAATAAGTATAAAGAAAGGAAACGTCTTACTTACTATAAAAAAGTCAACTAATAAATACTGCAGTAATGCTAGTATTAGAAAAATCACCATTTGACAACCATACTAGTAATAATTAAATCTATCAAGAAACATTAATGGATGCTAAAATTTGTTGGTGAAAGGTAATTAAGGAACAGGATTGTATACAGTCTCTATGTCTTCACAAAATAATTACTGAAAGGGGAGGAAGATTTGGGAGTAACTTTATAGTGGAGAAACCTGGCAGGCAGCATCTTAACAAGGTGACCAAATTTAACACAACCAATAATGTGACAAATGGGTGTCATGTGCCACCCAATAGGATTCAGATAAAAATACATAATCTGGAACCAGTGATAAGGAAACAATAGACTAAGTCAAATTGAGGGGAATTCTACAAATGACTGGCCTATAATCTGCAACACTATCAATAGAGTGAAAGTCAAGGACTGAAGTACGGCTCCAGGTTGAAAGAAATGGAAAGACATGACAATGAGTATAATGCATAATCCAGATTGGACTCTTTGCTGTAAAAAAACACTACTTAGACAATCAGCAAAACCTGAATCGGGTACCTAGGAGAACAAAAAAATAGGGGTTCTTTTTGTTATTCTTGTATCTTTTTTGTAGTTTCAAACTATGTTAAAGTATTAAGAAATAAACCACCTGAACCTCAGGGTCACTTAGGGTGCAGCAGACATCCTCAGGGAAAACCTCCCAATATTCCCGCTTTCCCTTTGGCTTCGACCCATATGGGTTTATTTTCTTGTCAGCTCAGTGATACATTTGAAAAGATATACATTACCCAGCATTTCAGCTGTTTTTAGTGGGAGGAATATTCAGAGAATCTAATCCACAATTTTGTAAGAAATTGTAGCCTCATATATTTTAATGTTTTGGTTCATTACCATTCTGTTCTTAAGTAATATCAATGTATATGTTATCTCCTTTGACTTTCTAGCATGTTTTATTCTTTGACTTTGTTTTACTGATCTGTTCAATTTCCTCATAACTGTCTTTCATATCCCTAATTCCATTTGCAGCAGAATATAATCTTCAGTTTTCTTTTTGCTAATTCTTCTGTTTTTCATTTCATTTCTCACACTACTGAGTGCTGCCAATTTAATATTTGTATCACCTTTTATTGTCTTATCTCTACTTTGAGCATTTATTTCAGGGTAGCCACTATTAAACTAACTTTATAAAGATGCTACATCCTGCTTTTTGCCTGTTTCATGGTAAAATATTCCTCATCTGAGCCAATTTTCAGTTTCTATTTGTCACATTCCTATTCAGATATTTTTTCTTACACTATTTTGAGAGATCATATCCAAATTGCTTTCCAGTTATTACTAAATTTTCTGTATCAGTGATGTTGTCGAAAGAATAGGGGAGAGCCTCGGAGAGTGAAATAGTAAGTAGCTTTGATTTCAGTCAGTTGTCTCTGTACACTTAATTCCTCATCAGCTCTCTGCCAATAAGCAAGTTTCCACCCCAGGAGAATAGGAATTTATCCTGGCTACAGTGACATCCCTCATCCCATAAAACATTATGTAGTGATTTAGTCTACTTCTCTAAAGCTGAAAAAAAAATATGACTACAAAGCTAATTAGAAGCAACAGTTTGCTGATGGAGGGAAAAACAAACAAACAAACAAACAGGTAGTAAACATGGCATGTCACTGAATTTGCTTCTTTTTTACTTCCCCAAGCACTCTGTAGAGTCACACTGGAATATTCAGGTAGCATGATGGACACACATGCAAAGCAAGGACCTTGTTTTGCTCAAGGAACAGCAGGAAAGCCAGAGTGCTTGTAATGTGAGGTCAGGTCAGAGGAGCAGGTAGTGGCCAACTCACATAGGGCCACTGGCCATAATAAGGAGTTTGCATTAAGTTCTAAATAAAATAGGAAACTATTGGTAGGTTTTAAGTAGGGAAACAATATAATATATATCTGATTTCACAAAGAGGGAGTAAGGGTAGAAGTAAGGAGTCCAATTTGAATGGCATTTTCATAATCTAAAACAATAAATTGGATTAAGGAGGTAATAGTGGAAAAGAAGTGAAATGGATGGATGCATAATTTGGAAGGTACAGCCAACAAGACTTGAGGTTGGATAAGATATGGGAAGGGAAGTTAAAAAAGAAGATTCAAAGATGTCTGGTAGTAATTTCTCTAAAAGTGAAAACAGGGAAGTTATGAGGAAGAACAGGAGGAACCTTTTTTCAGGGGAAAGATCAGTATTTAGAGCTGGAAATAAATATTAAATGAATGAATGAAGGCACATCAGTTGTTGCTCTCAAAGGGCATATAACTCAGTGGGGAAACAAACAAGCAAGAAGGAACTTTCAGTATGAAAGTGTGATAACTGGTTCCCTTAGGAGCATGCAGAGTGCTATGAAAATGCATAGGAAGGACACCTAAACCATGCTTTGGAGTCAGAGTGGACCAACCTTGGAGGAGATGTCTGTCACCTGTATGAAGAGCCTGTGATGAGGAAGAGCTTAGTGCTTTCTGGAAGCTTCAGGATGGCCGAGACAGAGAGCAAGGCAGTAAATAGTAAGAGAAGGGGTGGAGCGGTGCAGGCAGGCCGATCATGAAAAGCCTTTTACACCATATTTAGGGTTTGGTCCTTATCCTAACGGCAACAAGATGTCAGTGTAGGCTCCAAGCAGGGAAACCCTAAAGTACATATTCCCCTTCTGCTCATATTTCATTGGCAGGAGCCAGTCACAGACCTCACAAAGTGGGCTGGGGAACAAGGTCTCCTGTGCACCCGGGAAGGTAGAGCGGTGAGTCAGTGAGCACCAGCAATGTCCACCACAAGAGGAGACCAGCTACTGTATACATGATACCAAGTATGCAGAGTCATCCCTCTTCAGTGGAAAAGACATAGAGCTCTGAGTTTTCAAAAATGATCTGTAAAAATAAAGTGCTAGTCAATGCCTGTGTTTGTCCACTGCTGTGGTATGTGAATAAGCATGTATATGCTGTCATCAAATCCGTATGTTACATTTGGGATGGTTGATTTTTAATATGGGCTGTGCACCAAATGCCTGAACAGCTGAAGCTGAGCAACAGGGAAAGCCCAGGATGGCTGCCAACGGGAAGAGATTTGCCAACTCTGTAAAGACATTACTGACAGAGAAAACAGTGGTTTCAAAGCTCCAAGCAGAAAGCTCCAAGTACAGATGTTTCAGACTGCAGTGATGGATTCGAGCTGCTCCTCCTCGTGCCCTGTGTGTGTGCATGCAGAGGAGAGAACAGGGCAGCGATGGATTGCTGGTGATGGCTGTGAATCTCTGTAGTCGCTCTGTAAAAACGAACTAGGTTTTGATATTACAGGGAAAGTCCAATCTACAGCTGATAATGAGTCTCTGTGAAGCTTTCTGACATTCTTGAACATTCTTGAATGACATACGCTTTGGTTTGAGCAGAGCCCCAATTAAATCCAGCTTCCACTACCTACTAGCTGTGTGGTCTTGGGCAATAAACTTGAATTTTGTGAGCCTCGGTTTCCTTACCCAGAATATGATCAGCATAATATGCATTTTACTATGTTATTATGAGGATTAATTTTTAAGGCTTATAAATCACATAATACCATGCTTGCCATGTGGGGAGGGCTCAAAATTAATGGCGGCCCCTACGACCTCATTTTACAGTTCTCTGTGCTCAGTTGTAGTTTTGGGATATTTATTTTCTTTAGGCCACTTAAATTCAAAATAACATCATTCCTATTTTAAATGCACAAAATAATCATAAACTGAGGAATTTTTGTAAAGTTCATTTTAATGAAGTAATTTTGTTCATATAAAAGTCTCTTTTTTCATAAATTTCTGACAAGCAAAATCAAATGTTTGCCACATGTTTTCGCATCTGCTAAGAGCTACAGATGTTCTGGCATATGGTACAATGACACCCACAGCCATGCCACAGGCCAAGGGCTTTAAAAACCTAATGCACAGAATCAGAATTCACTGTTCTTGGTGGCTCAAAAAGGTCCCCAAACATACATCCCCCAGGCTTGGCACGGTCTACTGATGGTCCCATTAGGCACCCCCAAAGTTCAGTGCTGCCAGTACTGCAGGCCTGAAATGCAGACAATATGTTTACAGACTCTCCAGGAGATCAGATCTGTTCCAGGGTTTACGTGGTACAACAGGTTACAAAAAAAGAGATACTGAATTAAGTAGCACCTGGACATTTGTGCTTAAATACTATAATATGTAAAACAAACAAGGGTCAAGATAAGAGACACGTACTGTCGAAAGCATTACATCAGTGTCTATACAGCCACCAGGTTGCCAATGTAGGAAAGAAAGAGCATAAAAGAACAGTACAAGGAATTCATGGCCTGAAATCAGGCTTCAGAGAACAGCAAAACTAAAGTAGATGAAGAAACACAATCTTTGCAATGGATTGCTGACTACCCACTGTGCTTCTAAGGTCCTTTCTCTCATTCTTTTCCGATTACTTCTGCCATAGGGTAGGAGGGCAAAAAAGTCAACTTCTATAAACAAGCCAAAGTGTATGAATTTACCTTTCTTCTGTTACCCTCTATAGTTGCAAAAATCAAGATTTAGCCTGTCTTGCAAGACAATCATGGAGATGTGTAAAATTAAGAGGTAATTAAAAAGGAAGGCAATTGTGTAGGAGAAATAGACACACACTACTTTACCAAGAGTAGGGTTTTAGTCCTTTCTTAGCCCCAGATGGACTTCATGACTTCATTCAATTGCAAATCTTTGTGTCTTCTTTTCCTAACCATAGTGTGAGAAGATTTGACTAGCTGACCTCTTAAAATGTGACCATCTATCCCAGAATAGTCCTAGTTTACACATGTTGTCCCAGAGCATCTCCTCTCACACTGAAATAGATCCTGGTTGAGTTGATAAATGTCATCCAGCCTAACTCTTAGACTGTCTATTTGAGCTGCAAGTTCTTATTAACTATTCTACTCATTTATTCTTCTATATCTGAAGCATACATGTAGAGCAATGCTCTCACCAGACAAACAGTAGGTGAGTATGCATCAGCTATCTTAAGAATGTTACAGTAGTACTGGAGGTCCTAGCCAAGGCAATCTGATAAAACAAAGAAATACAAGGCATCCGTATTGGTAAAGAAGAAGTCAAGTTGTTACTATTTGTAGATGACATGATAGTGTACATAAAAAACCCTAAAGACTCCACTCCAAAACTACTAGAATATCTGAATTCAGCAAACTTGCAGCATACAAAATTAACACACAGAAATCTGTTGCTTTCCTATACACTAACAATGAACTAACAGAAAGAGAAATCAGAAAAACAATTCTATTCACAATTGCATAATGAAGGAAGTGAAAGACCTATACTCTGAAAACTACAAGACACTCTTAAGAGAAATTAAAGAGGACACTAACAAATGGAAATACATCCCATGCTCTTGGCTAGGTAGAATAAATATTATCAAAATGGCTATACTACCTAAAGCAATCTACAGATTCAGTGCAATCCCTATCAAACTACCAACAGCTTTCTTCAATGAACTGGAACAAATAATTCTAAAATTCATATGGAACCACAAAAGACCCCGAATAGCCAACGCAATCCTGAGAAGGAGGAATAAAACAGGGGGAATTACGCTCCCTGACTTCAAGCTCTACTACAAAGCCACAGTAATCAAGACAATTTGGTATTGGCACAAAAACAGACCCACAGAGCAGTGGAACAGAATAGAAAATCCAAACATTAACCCAAACATATGCAGTCAATTAATATTTGATAAAGGAGCCTTGGATATGCAATGGGGAGATGACAGCCTCTTCAGCAGCTGGTGTTGGAAAAACTGGAGAGCTACATGTAAGAGAATGAAACTGGACTACTGTCTAACCCCATACACAAAAGTCAACTCAAAATGGATCAACGACCTGAATGTAAGTCATGAAACCACAACAGTCTTAGAAAAAAACATAGGCAAAAATCTCTTGGACATAAACATGAGCAACTTCTTCATGAACATATCTGCCCGGGCAAGGGAAACAAAAGCAAAAATGAACAAATGGGTCTATATCAAGCTGAAAAGCTTCTGTACAGCAAAGGACACCATCAGTAGAACAAAAAGACATCCTACAGTATGGGAGAATATATTCATAAATGATGTATCCGATAAGGGGTTGACATCCAAAATATATAAAGAACTCACGCACCTTAACAAACAAAAAGCAAATAAGCCAATTAAAAAATGGGCAGAGGTGCTGAACAGACACTTCTCCAAAGAAGAAATTCAGATGGCCAACAGGCACATGAAAAGATGCTCCACATCGCTAATCATCAGAGAAATGCAGATTAAAACTACAATGAGATATCACCTCACACCAGTGAGGATGGCTAACATCCAAAACACAAACAACAACAAATGTTGGCGAGGATGTGGAGAAAAGGGAACCCTCCTACACTGCTGGTGGGAATGCAAATTAGTTCAACCATTGTGGAAAGCAGTATGGAGGTTCCTCAAAAAACTCAAAATAGAAATACCATTTGACCCAGGAATCCCACTCCTAGGAATTTACCCTAAGACTGCAGCAGCCCAGTTTGGGAAAGACATATGCACTCCTATGTTTTTCGCAGCACTATTTACAATAGCCAAGAAATGGAAGCAACATAAGTGTCCATCAGTAGATGAATGGATAAAGAAGAGGTGGTACATATACACAATGGAATATTATCCAGCCATAAGAAGAAAACAAATCCTACCATTTGCAACAACATGGATGGAGCTAGAGGGTATTATGCTCAGTGAAATAAGCCAAGCCGAAAAAGACAAGTATCAAATGATTTCACTCATATGTGGAGTATAAGAACAAAGAAAAAAACTGAAGGAACAAAACAGCAGCAGACTCACAGAACCCAAGAACGGACTAATAGTTACCAAAGGGAAAGGGACTGGGGAAAATGGGTGGGAAGGGAGGGATAAGAGGGAAAAAGGGGCATTACGATTAGCAGATGTAATGTTGGGGGGGCACGGGGAGGGCTGTACAACTCAGAGAAGACAAGTAGTGATTCTATAGCATCTCACTATGCTGATGGACAGTGACTGTAATGGGGTTGGTGGGGGGTACCTGATGAAGGGGTAGTTTAATAACCATAATATTGTACATGTAATTGTAGATTAATGATACCAAAATAAATTATAAAAAAAAAAGAATGTTAGAGTACCTGTTCCTTCCACATAGCAATCCTCTCCGGTGGACTTTTGCTGTAAGTCCAAGATTCAAGTGTCTTATAGAATCAAATTATAGAAAACCTAATTCATTTGAACTTTTCAATGAGGCAAGCAAGTGCTATTTATTCATTTTCCTCTTAGTAAAATATGTCATTATATATTCAATGGCCTTTCACAGATTAAATTATAATGACTCAATTCTTATTTTCTAACTGTGCCACACTTCCTATTCACAACTAGTTAATGTACTTTATAAAGGTCAGGATATTTAGATGCTACAAGTCATTGAGAAAATATATAAACATTACACCATTTTCTGTGGAAGTAAGATTTTTCAAGGACATGTCAATCTCAAAAATTATTTGACCACAAATATATTTAAATAATTTTAACATTTTCTTTCCCAAGTTAAGGAATATAATGATTAATTATATATATTTTAATGTGTCAGCAAAATTGTATAATATGTTTTCTGTCTTGAATTTTTTTTAAAAAGCTATACCTCATACTTGCTAATTAAAGTAAAACATTATTTTAGCCTTGCATAAGCCAAACAGATCTATTTCTTGGCCATCTTATCCATAATTTATGATCCTCCTTAGAAACACAGACTTCCTTTCCTTCTCCATTTCTTTGGAAGTTCTCATTGTCTTCTGGGACACTCGTCCCTCTGTCTAGCCTTCTCCAGCCTTCCTCCAACAAGCCACCTCTTGGCTTGCCTTTCTCTCTCCTGCAGCCCTTTATTGGAGTTGCTGGTAATTTATAAACATAGTAACTGCTTTGAGCAAAGCTGAACTTCAAACATCCACATGATGATGTTGGGGGACATCTACAAACTATCTTCTGCCATCAAAAGAGGAGGTAAGATGAATGATGTGATTAATCGAGACCACTCAGTTTCGTACTTTGCACTCTCATCCTTTCTCCATCGGTTAATCTTCACATAGCCGCCATTCCAAAGGAAGACTCCAACACAAATCTTAAAGTCATTTGTCATCTCCTTTTGGAGTTTCTAGATTTACACCTACAAACTCAAATGTGTATTTATTACTATTAAAAATTTTCCTGTAATGTTTATAAACACTCTACACCCCATATGTGTCTCTGAAGTATTTTTAAGTGATTGATTTTGTACTTCAAACTATGGAATATTAATAGTTTGCCTATTTCATACTCAATGATCAAAATACTTTGGAAAGTCTAATAGTCTAGTAATAAATAACAGAAGAGGACAATAAGTGAAACAGATGCTGTCAGATACAATAAAAAGATAAGAAATAAGTATTTAAATAGTGAAGGCTTAACATTTGCCAAATACTTTCTCTGTACCAGGTCCAGATCTAAGCACCTTCTGCTTTATAAACTTACATAATCACGACAACACCCCTAAGGTTAACTATTTTACAGATAAGGAAATAAGTCAAACAGAATGAAAATAACTTCCCAAAGTTTTCATAGCAAGCAAGTCTGGAGATGGAATTAAAACCCAGGATTAATACTATAGTCCTTGCTCTTAAATCATCATGCTGTCCTACCTCCATCAATGGTTTTCAAACCTATCAAATTGAATATCCACTTTAAAAAATAAATACTGTGTACCTCCTATTTCAAAGTCCTAAAATAAAATATATAGAAAAAAAGCCTTCCTAACAATATAACTAAAACAAGAAAAACCCATACAATTCCCTAGTTGTTATATGATGAAAAAAATAGAAACAAAGCAAATTATAGCAAAATAATATATAAGTCAATATATAAATACATAAAAAACAATGATCCAAACAGCCACAGATGAAAACTGACCCAGGTGTGTTATGTTTCTGTCCCCAATACCATAAGTAGCAGTGCCATCAGCGACAAGATTTACCATAATGCTGAACTACTCTTGGTAAGGTTCCAAGTGAAGCAAAACCTTTCACGGTGTAGACAATAGTTGCATTCTAGCAAATTCAATGCGCTTATATGTAAAAAGGTCATTTGGGTCTTCCTTCAGATAATTATGAATAGATTCTTTAAATATATGGATATCTGGTGGTACTTCTGAAAGTCAGCAGTCCCAGAGACAATTATTTGCTGACCAGGACTTGCCTGAACAGTCTTAGACACCCAGCCTCCTGATTTCCCACCCACCAAGTGCCGACAAAGCCTTTCCCCCGCTGGGACAACCACAACCTCCCTCCCCCCAGGCTTCCAGAACATTGCTTTGCAATGGGACCGCCCCTGTGGGTACCTCTGCTGTAGACGATATGCTTAGAGCAGAGAAGGCCCCGCCAGTATGAGAGGAAAATAAAGTACAAGATCAAATAAAGGTGGAAATGTTTACTTTGGGATTTGTAATCCAAGGCACACCAGCCTTGAACTCTAAACGAATACTGGAAAACAGGTCTCTGCGGGTCTTTGGGATTTTGCTTCCACCTTCCCTTCCTCCTCACCAGCATGAGACAGCCCACCTGGCACCACTGAGCACATGCCTCGAGTCTGGCTACTTTTCCAAAAAGATAGTCGTGGAATGGGCTCAATCTGCTGTGTGAAGGGAAGTTTATTTGCTCTATCTTTTCTCTTTCTGTCAAACTTCATCGCCTTCCCTCCTCCTCCTCCTCTTCCTTTCCTCATCATTCTTCCATCATTCCTAGCAGGTATTCCTAGAAAGCAGAACAGGACAGAAATGAGCCCCAAGAACAAATATTTTTGTGAAAAGAGATTAATTGATATAAAAGAGGGCTGTGACTCTTCTAGAAATTATTTCATTCATGCAACAAATATTACTAAGCACCACCATACATGCACCATTCACTGGGTGTGGTGCCTATTCTCCAGCGAGAAGAAAATTATAAGCTTATGGGAAGACAAATAATAAACAGGCAGTTTCAAGATACTGTAATAAATGCCATGGGTAAGCCCAGGATGATACTGATAACATGGAGGCTCATAAAAATGACACCTGAACTGAGCTTGAGGAGAAAAAACCCAAAAGGACTGAGAAAAAAGGGCATTTTAGTTCAGAGTGGTAAGACTCAAAGTCAAGAGAACTTGATGGAGTCAGGGAACTGCAAGCAGCTCAGGCTCCCAGAGGCAGGACAAAAGTGACAGCAATGAGGCGACATGTTAAAAGGCCAGGCCAAGCTGGGTCTTACTCGCCACGCTGAGGGTCACGGGGTCCCTCTGCGAGGTTTTGTTAGGAGATGTGCATTTCAGAAGGGCCCTTCTGGCTCCCTGCAGACAATGGATTCAAGAGGGCAGGGGCGGGGCATGGAGACCACTAATATGGATCTTGCATTGCCACAGGTAAGAGAACACAGCAGCAGAGACTAAAGTGCCCGTGGGGAGAAGTGGCCAGTTTTGAAAGTTATGCTGGATGCAGGAGCGGATAGGATGAGGCGGGGGTCTGAATCGCAGGGATGAGGAGGGCACACACACAGGTCTCCCTGTCCACCCACTCAGCGGGGAACCGTGCTATTGACTGTGACGGAGATCACAGGAGAGGGGGCAGCTTGGGTATAATGAGAATGCTGAGGGTAGATTTTGAGGCAAAATATCCAATTGCAGCTCTATTACTAAGGGACCTAATTTTCTCAGAGAACTTTTCTGTTTAGAGCTATTGAATTTTTTGATAAAACTACAGAAGGCATTGGTTGTCAGGCATTTAACCTCTTCATTTAAAAAATAGGGAAACTGAGCACAGACTAAGAGAGAGAGAGCAGCTTAATCCCAAACTTCCAACTAATTGTGTCAGAGTGATACAGTGAAGGAAAAGACTTAGAATCAAATTCCTGATTTGCTAAGTGTCAGCTGTGTGATATTTTACAGCCTCCCTCCCTGTCTACCTTTACTTCTTAGTATTGTCATGAAACAAATTGGAGGTTAAAAAATGCAGCACAGTGCTGAGTTCAGTGCAGGTACTCAAATATATTTTGTTTCTCATCCCAATGAATTTGGTTATTTCGTAGAGAAAGGGGCAAAGAATGATTTTCCTAAAATTTAATTTTCTACTTGAGTATTGAAATTGAACAGAATAAGATTTGAATACAGATTCTGACACTCTACTGGGCAAGTGACTTTGATTATATCTTAAAACTTGATTTCCTTGTCTGTAAATATGGTGATACTGTCTGCCTTTCACATTTTTTCAAAGATTGAGAGACTATATGAACATACTTAAAATGTACTAGTCACCTGTAGATGCTCAGTAAATCCTGCCAAGTAGTCCTATATGGTTGAAATTTTAATCTAGCAGTTTAGAAAGATCAGACGAAGATACAAATTATCTTTTCTAATTAGAGAATAATAGTTGTTTAAGGCTGAGATTGGGAAGGGAGGGAAATCTACTACTAAGTATTAAGGAGAACCAATATTTGAGAAAGACTGTGGGGTGGGTTAGTCAAAAAAGGAAAATAAAACCAAGGACGACAGTGTAAGAACTATTAACAGAGTTTAGAAGGGGAAGTAGGGTTTCATCAAGTAGTAAAAACAGTAAATACAGAATAATGGGAGGAGTCAAGGAAAGACTGAAGTGTGTAAATGGGTGTGAAGGATAGGGATCCTCTAAGAGAACAGTTTCGAGTGCTTTCAAAGTATACAAAGTGAAGAAGTCAGTAATATATACTGCACCTCAAATACTAGTTCCAGGGTATATACATGTGACTCAGTGAGCTTTTTGTTTATTGGTTTTGTAGTATGGAAGGGGAGCTACTTTTTTTTGTAGTCAGAGAATGTGGTCTGCACAATTTTTGCTTTGGAAAGTTGTTGTGAATGAATGCACTGTGTCCAAACTTGTGGATCATACCACTCGGTGTATTAATAAATATTTTAAGCCTGTATATTCACAAACATATGTATTTTCATCTTATATAATTTCATTTTTATAAATATATTTTATGTATTTATAAATTTTGTTTTAGTATCAATATAGTTTTATATATCTATATGCACATACACACACACCTTAAAAGGTGAGATAAAAATAAGTACAATTAGAAGTTTTAAAATTTCTTTCCTTACCCCAATATTGTTTAGGTATATATCCCACTATCTAACTTGACACTACTGGGCTAATTGTGAATGACACAATTTTGAAAATGTTCCTTGAATACTTGAATATAAGTCATACTCTCACTTATAGGGTCTATAATTTTCCCTATAACTTACCTTTTTTTTGTATTTTGCTTTGTAGATTATTTCCATATTTTCTCTGCTTTTATCAATTAGAAGTTATCTAAAGTGCTTTCAAAACTTAAAACAGGCTTGAAATCACCTTCCTCAATTATCAAGAATGCCAGAGAATCTCTTGACTCTGCTATATAAATAAGAAACATAGCATGATTTGGCTTCCTTTAATTCTGTCCCACTTATTCTTTTTTATTTTATAAAATAAAGTATTTTTAGGCATGGAATATATTTATTTTCCATATTCTCTTTGGGCATATTTTTACATTTGCACTGTTTTTGTATTTATATTTATAGCAATAATTCAGACTTATGTGTCACTGGTATTAGTGTTTGACATCAATCCTCTTATGGCCTAATTTCTCCTTTTAAGTTTGGTATTAATTTATGTCCTGCTGCAATGTATAGTTTAATTTTTTAAAGATGGATGGGTGATACAATTTTTGAGTTATTGATTTTATGAGAATTTCTTTCCTTTACTTCATATGTTTTCATATACTCATGTATAATATTTTCCATAGACCTTGGAAAAGAGGGAAGGTGGGGGTGACATCAGCACCATTGTAGTATGAGTCATTTCCCTTTTCCCTACCCTTTGATTAACACCTACTTGGACATCCATAACTGAACAAAAGTGCTTCTGCATATTACACCAGGACACCTGGCAGATTTCTACCCACCTGTGCCCCAGTAAGGGGCTGCAGATCCAATGGAGGCCACAAGGCTGCCCCACCCCCACTCACTTCCATAAGGAAAAAGGGAACCTGGAAAGTGCAAAACTGTGTGGATACGCGTGGGTAAGAGAGAATTTATGGAAGTCCAGCCCTCCTGAAGGGAGAAGCTGGCATGCCCTGGGAGTGGAGTACAGATGAGTTTGGATGCGGGGGACTTTCGATGCAGAGGAGAGGGAGGCACTCACCACAGTGGCCTCCCTATCTAGAGTAACACTGCAAGTGGCTGGGCTTTTGGTGGGGGGAAGCAGTGACCGCCCCAGCAGAAGAGATAGAAAATAGAAACCTCATCGGCAGAGGAGGTGAAAAGCAAGAGTGGTGAGTGATTTCCCAGCTGTCCCAGTTGTGGCTGGAGAGGCCCGTTTCTCTTTAGCAGCACCTGAATTTCTGAGGAGGAACCTCTGTGACTTGGGGGAGGGAGAAAAAAGGAAAGGAGGCAGATAAGAATATAAAAGGGCATTGAAGAACTGTTTTTCTTGCTGTCTACTCGGAGACTTCAGCAGGATATCCTCTGGGAGTGGCTCACTTAAGATCCTCCCACCAGGCCCCTGAGCACCCCAAAGCCTCAGTTGTTAAGCCCACACCTTTCCCTGCTCTGTTGCCAGCTCCCTGTGCTCACACCAGGCTGCATTGGGACCACCAGCTCAAGTAGGAGAAACCACAAACTTGATCTCTATTGCCACCTTCTGGAATACAAAAGAAAGATTTCTAATTGCCAGCTTGATTAATTATAACCATATAAAACATAAAACTGTAATTAAGGATGGATCTGCTACTTCAAAGGCACAAGCAGAAGTGCATGTCTTTAAGCACTATGAAAAAATCAAGGAAAGATGGTATCATAAAAATAAAAATGATAATTCTCCAGCAACCAAACTCAAAAGCATGGAAGGAATATTGCATTCTAATAAAATCAAATAGCTGTGATGAAGAAATTCACTAACATACAAAAAAAAAAAACTCAGATAATTCAAACCTCAAAAAGTTAAAACTCAGGAATAAAATTAATGAAGAGAAGGAGTTCTTTTCCAAAGAGATTAAAATTATAATAAACCACATCCTGGAACTGAAGAATTCAATAAATGAGATGAAGAATGCAAGCATTGGTAATAGGGCAGACAAGATGGAAGAAATAATTAATTATTTGGAAGATATGAATATAGAAATAATTAGAAGAGGAGAGAGAACTAAGTTTAAAAAAAAAAAAGGAAGAAACCCTACAAAACCCTACAAGGGCTGTGGGATTCAATCAGAAAGGCAAATATAAGGATAACTGATGTACCAGGAGGAGAACTGAGGGAGAAGGGGGTATAGCTTATGTAAAGAAATAATAGCTGAGAGCTTCCCAAATCCAGGGAAGGATCCAGACATACAAGTCCTTGAAACCAATAGAATACCCTATTATCTCAATACAAAAATACTTTCTTTGAGACACATTATAATGAAACTGTCAAAAAATCAGTGATTAAAAAAAGAATTCTAAAGGCATTCAGGGAAAAAAGGAAAGGAATCTTCAAAGGAATTCCCATTTTGCTATCAGCAGATTTACATGCCAGGAGAGAGCAGAATGACATATTCACAGTGTTGAAAAAATAAAAATTGCCAACCAGCAGTACTCTACCTGCAAAAGTTAGCCTTCAGATATAAAGGAAAAATAAAGGCTTTTCTAGACAAACAAAAACTAAGAGGCTGACCACCACTAGGCCTGCTTTGCAAAAAAAAAAATGATGAAAGGAGTTCTCAAAGCTAAAATGAAAAGACACTAATCACCAACACAAAAATATGCAACACTGTGGTAAAGGTGAAAAACTGTCAGAATTAGAAAATTCTATATTAGAATGGTGTATTAACCACTTAACTACAGCATAAACTTTAAGGAAAATAGCACTGGAAATAACTATAGCTATTATAATTTATTAAGAAATATACAGCATAAAAAGAGGTAAATTGTGACACCAAAAAGACAAAACAGGAGTAAAAGCATAGAGCCTTTATAGCACAGGAAAATAAGTTGTGGTCAGCATAAAATGGACTGTTTTATCTATGAGATGTTTTATGTAAGCCTCATGGCAACCACAAAGAAAAATCTAGAGTAGATTCATGAAATATAAAAAAGGGGAAACAGAATACTACCATGGAAAATCATCATTTACAAAAGTAGGCAGAGAGGGCCATAAAAACAATGGAGATACAAAAGAACCAGAAGACAAACAGTAAAATGGCATTAGTGAGCCCTTACAAATCAAGAATCACTGTAAATAGATTGAATTTACTAATTAAAAGGTACAAAGTGGCTGAATGAATAAAAAAAAAAAAGATTCAACTATATGCTGCCCACAAGAGATTCATTTGAGTTCTAAAGACACACATAGGCTCAAAGTGAAGGAATGGAAGAAGATATTCCAGATAAACAGAAATGAAAAGAAAGCATAGAATATACATACTTATATCAGATAGAATAGACTTTAAGCCAAAAATGGTAGCAAAAGACAAAGAAGGTCATTATATAATGATAAAGGGGTCAATACATCAAGTAGATACAACAATCATAAATATATATATGTACCCAATACCAGAGCACCTAAATATATTAAGCAAATGCTAACAGGTCTGGAGGGAGAAATAGACAATACAGTAAGAGTAGGAGAGTTCAACACCACACTACCAGCAATGGAGAGATCATCCAAACAGAAAATCAACAAGGCAAAGTTGGACTTGAACCATACTTTAGACCAAATGGACTTGACAAATATAGAACATTCCATCCAGCAGCAGAAAATATACCCTTCTTAAGTGCATATAGAACATTCTCCAGGATGGATTACATGATAAGCCACAAAAGCAAGTCTTAGAAAATTTAAGAAGATTGCAATCATCCCAACTGTCTCTTCTGATCATGTTATGAAATTAGAAATCAACAATAAGAAGAAAGCTAGAAAATCTACAAATATATGGAAATTGAACAACACACTTCTGAAAAACTAAAGGGTCAAAGAAGAAACCAAAAGGGAAATAAATTATCTTGAAGCAAATGAAAATGGGCACACTACATTTCAAATCCTATGGGATGTTATAAAAACAGTTCTGAATGGAAAGTTAATAGCAATAAATGCATATATTAAGCAATTGGAAAGACTCAAATGAACAACCTAACTTTATACAAGGAACTGAAAAAAACAAGAAAAAGTGTAAGCCCAAAGAAGCAGAGGAAACATAATAATAATGATCAGCGCCAAAATAAATTAAATAGAGACAAGAAAAAAATAACTGGATCAACAAATCTAAGAGCTAGTTTTCAAAAAGAAAAAAAAATTGCAAGTCTTTAGCTAGACTAAGAAAAAAAATGACAAGACTCAAAAATAAAATTGTAAATGAAAGAGGAAATATTGTAACTGATACTATAGAAACAAATAAATTATAAGAGACTACTATGAACAATTACATGCCAACAAATTAGATAACCTAAAATGAATGGATAAACTCCTAGAAACACACAACCTATTATACCTAATTCACAAAAAATACAAAACTTAAACAGACCAATAACAAATGAACAGATTGAATCAGTAATCTAAAGCCTCCCATCAAAGAAAATCCAGGACCCAGTAGCTTCACTATCAAAATCTACCAAACATTTAAATAAAAATAATGCCAATCCTTCTTAAGCTCTTCAAAAAAAATTGAACAAGAGAGAAAACTTCCAAACTCATTCTATAAAGTCAGCATTATCCTGATACCAAAGCTAGATAAGGACACTACAAGAAAAGAAAGCTATAGACCAATATCTCTAATGAATACAACATGCAAAAATTTTCAATCAGACATTAGCAAACTGAATTCAAGGACACATTAAAAGAATTATACACCATGACAAAGTGGGATTTATCCCAGGAATGAAAAGATGGTTCAACAAATGATAATCAATAAATGTAATATGCAACATTAACTAAGTAAGGTATAAAACTCAGAAAAAGAATGACAAAATTCAACATATTTTCACGATAAAAACTCTAAACCAATTGGGTATAGAAGGAGCATACCTCAGACTAATAAAGGCCACCAATGACAATCTCTCAGCTAATATTAATAGTCAATGGTGAAAAATTGAAAGCTTTTCTTCTAAGATCTGGAATAAGATAAGGATGCCCACTCTCACCACTCTTACTCTGTGTAGTACTGAAAGTCCTAGCTGGAGAAATTAGGTAAGACAAAGAAAGAAAAGGCATCCAAGTCAGAAAATAAGAAATAAAATTGTTATTTTCAGATGATTTGATTTTATATAGAAAATCCTAAGACTCAACCAAGAACTGTTGGAACTAATCAACAAATTTAGTAAATTTGCAGGATGTAAGATCAACATGCAGAAATCAGTTGTCAGTTGTAGTTTTGTACAGTAATAATGAAATATCTGAAAAAGAAATAAAACTATTCCATTCACAAGAACATCAAAAACAATAAAATACCTTGGAATAAACTTAACCAAGGAAGTAAAAGATCTGTACAACAAAAATTGCAAGGCTCTGGTGAAGGAAACTAAAAAAGACACAAACAATGGAAAGACATCTCATGTTCATGGATCAGAAGAATATTGTTAAAATACCCATACTACCTAAAGCCATCTGTAGAATGAATGCAATTTGCATCAAAATATCAATGGCATTCTTCACAGAAATAGAAAGGCAATCCTAAAATGTGTGTGGAACTACAAAAGACCCCAAATAGCCAAAGCAATTCTGAGAAAGAAGAACAAAGCTGGAGATATCACACTTCCTGATTTCAAACTCTACTACAAAGCTCTAGAGGAGTTAAAAACAGTCTGGTACTAGCATAAGAATAGATACATAGACCAATGGAACAGAATAAAGAGCCCAGAACAAAATCTCTATATTTTTGGTCAATTAATATTCAACAAGGGAGCCACAAATACCCAATGAGGCAAGGATAGTCTCTTCAATAAAAGGTGTTAGGAAAAATGGATAAACATAAGCAGACCAATGAAATTATCTTACACCACTCATAAAAATTAACTTAAAATGGATCAAAGACTCAAATATGAGACTTGATACCATAAAACTCCTAGAAGAAAATGTAGGGAAGAAACTCCTCAGTATTGGTCTTGGCAATGAGTTTTTGGCTATGACACCAAAACCACACACACAAAAAAAAGAAAAAAAATCAGTGGAACTACATCAAACTTAACAGCTTCTGCACAGCAAAAGAAACAATTAACAAAATGAAGAGGCAACCTACAGAATGGGAGAAAATTTTTGTAAACTGTCTGTTGTATAAGAGGTTACTATTCAAAATATATAAATAATTCATTCAACCAATAAGAAAAAAATGGATTTAAAATGGGCAGAGGAATGAAATGGACATTTTTTCAAATACATCCAACAAGCCAACAGGTACATGAAAAGCTGCTCAACCTCAACAGTCATCAAGGAAATGTAAGTCAAACCCATGATGAGGTATCACCTCACACGTGTGAGAATGGCTGTCACCAGGATGACGAGATAACAAGTGTTGGTGAGGATATGCAGAAGAAGGAACTCTTATGCACACTTCTGGGGAATGTAAATTGGTTCAGTCACTATGGAAAACAATATAGATATTCCTCAAAAAATTAAAAATGGGTCTAGAATATGATTCCACAATTCCACTTCCAGGTATATACCCAAAGGAATGAAAACAGGATATTGGAGATATATGTACTCCTATGTTTATTGCAGCATTATTCACAACAGCCAAGATATATTTATACAAATATATATATACATACACACACACACATATATACACACACATGCATACATATACAAAGACACAATGGACTATTATTCAGCAATGACAAAGAAGGACGGTCTGCCATTTGTAACAACATGGAAGGGCATTGAGCACATTATGCTAAGTGAGATGTCAGACAGAGGAAGACAAGTACTGTATGATATCACTTATACATGGAAAATCTAGAAAAGCCAAACTCACAGATACAGGGGGTAAAATGGTGGTTTATTCCCATGGGATGTTTGGAGCAGGCTTAGGACAGATGATTAAGGGTACAAATTTACAATGGGTAGTAAGTTCTAGAAATCAAATGCACAGTTTAATGAACATAGACAATACTGTATTATCATCAAACTTGCTAAGAAACTAGAACTCAATTATTCCAGTCACTAGAAAGAAATGGTAATTATGTAATGTGCTAAAGGTATTATTGCTAGAATGGCAATCATATTTTAATATATATGTGTGAATATATAATATATAAATGTATCAAATTAGCATGTTGTACACCTCAGATTTAAACAATGTTATATGTCAAATATATTTCAATAAAAAGTAATAAAGTTTTTAAAAAGAAAGAGAAAAATTAGATTGCAATTTTTCCCAGGAATGAGTAAGTGTTATGCCCTTAGAGTCTAGCATTAATTTTGCAAAGAAGTATAAATCCAGTTTCATTTCACTTGGAATTACCCTGTTTGGCTTTTGTTTTGCTTTCCTAGCTGCACACTTAAACAGAGTGCTGTCTGAAATTTAAAAACAATTCATCAGGTTATATCTTGGGGTTTTCTTTTCTCAATTTTGCTTACTATTTGGTAATCCTAGTAAAGTTTTTACGCTCTTACATATTTGATTCTTATTCTTCATTCTTTCTGATCCATAAGACTTTTTCAAATTCTAATGGAATTTTTTTTAATATTGATTTTACCCTTCACTGCTTCTATTGAAGCTATAAATCATGCTACATCTTTGTAAGACTTTGTACAAGGGTTTTCTTATTTTTACCTGCATTAAAGTCTCTTTTTCATATTTATTGACATATGTATGCTAGTCAACTTTTATACAATATTTTCCCATATTGTATTGATAACCCAAAGCAGATGGCTTACAAAAGTTACTTTTATTTTTTAAACAATTTTTAGAAGTCTGATTTTTATCTACCATGTGAGAAAATGTCTTGTTCTTTAAATTGTAGAATTTATCCATAAGTCCTATGTTCCTTTTCCTGATTCTTTATCTTTCAGGGAAGAAAGCTCTATTCAGGTGGAATGTTTTCCACAAAAACAGCAGGAGAACATTCTCCTTGAGAACTGATGTACAGAGCTACTAAACAAATTCCTGCTCTCTCACATTCTTTCATTTAGTATCACTGTGCTGAATTAACTGTAGGCTACTGGAGCGTGTCAGACCATCCAAAGGCCACTGAAGCCTGAAATATTCCTCCCACTCTACCCCCAGCAGGTGCTGATCAATAGCAGCTGTCCTGATTTTCCACCGTAAAATGCTCCTGAGTTCAGACTTTAGAAACCGATTGCTTATGTCCAAATCCCGGCTCCACAACTTAGGAATTTTGTCATACAGGTTCCTGCTCTAGAGCATACCGTCTAAGGCTGTAGTGGGAGAAGTATTTTATAAGCTTCACTTTTCTCATCTCTAAAATAGAGGTGATGATAGTTTTTCCCTCATAGGGTGTTCTAAGGATAAAATGAGTTACTATATGTAAAACATTTCAAACAGTGCCTAGCACACAGTCCTATGACATAGCACATTTGCTGCTTTTAAGAAACTTGAGCTTTCAGAGGCTTGTGCAAAGACGGAGGACAGGCTCTGCATTTGCACAGACCTACACACTATCCAACGGGAATGGCAAGAACCAAAGCAACGGGAGAATCATTGAAGACCCTTGCCTGGTGGGCAGAATATCTCTAACCTTGATAGTCGGTCCACTTCATACTGCCTGGGAAACTGCCTGCCCAGAAACGATTTCCTCTTTGGGTGTGCGACCCCTGACACCATGTTCTAACAGTTTTGTCAATCTCAGGACGTATATTCATGCCCAGTATGAATCCTCATGTGGCAAATCTGTCCATACCGACGTAAGTATTTTCAGTATCTGGCTGGCGATGCACAACAATGAAGGAAAGACAGCTGTGTTTTTGGAATGTGAGACATCTGGAAGGACAAAGCAGGCATTGAAGAGGCAAATAAGGCAGGCAATGGAGAGACGGAGGGCTGTGGGCCGAACAACAGAGCAGACTTGAAACGCAATGATAATTACAGAGAAAAATATCCATGACCTTTCAAAAAGACACAATAAAGAGAAAACACGTTGCAAGAGGATAAAACTGCTGAGGAGGCAATCGTCCCACAAAGGACACTGAAGGATGGAGTGTGGGTGCAGCCTCACTCCCACTCACGCAGAGTAGACCTATTGTGTGCCAGAGAATTTGGAGGTCAAAGAGCCAGCAGATATAATCCGCACTAAACATAAAGGAAGGGGCTGTGCCCCTGTGCATATAAAAAAATTCTGTAAAGGAATAAATTAAGAGAGTGGTACAGATTTGTGGTAAGGCAGAAGGACAAAGGAGGAAGAAGAAAGGGCTATGCTTAGATTTATTTGGCCACAAACACAGCCTACTCCATTACACTCATGTTGTGTGATGAGACAAGATAACAATACCACATCAATTCACCATCCACAAAGCAAATCTTTTCTTTGCCTGCCCTTCTCTCACTGGTTCTTTATTAGTCCTTTTGTTTGTTTCCAACCTAAACATCATAGATTAAAAAGAAAAAAAACACTACTTGAATAAAATAGCACTTGACCCACGATACTGAAGAACGAGTTAAGAAAACATCACAGATTCTTTTATGTTCTTCAGCTCTAACAAGATCACACACGGGACAGAGTTTTCCGGTAATTTTATTTGAAATGTCTAGCACATAATAATTGGCAAATTTCAAGTGAAAACTCCTTTCCATCTTCATAATCTGAATAATTCTCTCAATTCATGTCTCTTAAAATCTGCAGTTCTTCCTCGATTCAGTAAATGGCTTAGCTCCTAACCAGGGGTAGGCACGCTTCAGATAGAACTGGGTGCAGTTCTCAATGTGTCCTCAAGATGGCAGGCGGGGCTTTAGAGTTTAGGAGCTCCTGTGAAGACTCACAGCTTTTTTTTCTATTTTTTTTTCTGATTCAGGTCTCCTATTATTGAATCCATCAACTAATTTTTTTTCTTTTTTCCCCCAACTTTATTGAAGTATAGTTGAAACTTTAAAAACTGTATATATTTAAGGTGTACAACATGACGGTTTGATATACCTATACACTGCAAAGTAACTGGCACCGTGGAGCTAATGAACACATCATCACCTCACAGTTGCCTTTCTTTCTGCGGTGCGAACACTTAGATCTACTCTCTTAGAAAATGTCAGTATACTATACAGTGTTGTTAACTATAGTCACGATGCTGTACAGCAGATCCCCCAAATTTATTCATTTTATCACTGAAAGTCTATGCCCTTTGACAACATCTTCCCATTTCCCTCACCTCCGTCTCTGGCAACTCCCATCCTACTCTCTGCTTCTATGGCTTTGACTTCTCTATAAACCTTTTTGGAATGCATGTTATGTTCCAAGGATTATACTAGATTTTGTTGGGCAAGACCATCCACTTTTTTAAATTACCTTTGTTTACCTTATGGTTTTTAAAAAACATTGGATATTTTGTTTCATGGAGAAAAGGCAAGAACTTATGGACAGCACACTAATACAATTAGACAGTACACAGGAGGGTACAGCTAAAAAGTACAGAAAAATAACATAATGCAACGAATCAAAATAGAAGGCTGGATGTGTCTGGAAAATTTTAAAAATCCTACTGGGATTACCACAAAAAATCTGAAGATTGACTCCAAAATCCCAACCCTTTTTGTTTCTAAAAGTATTTCCTTTGGAATTTAATTTGCTTGCAATAATAAAATTGTAAAATCTATTTTTTTTTCAGAAACCAATGTTAACCTTGCCAATTGAGTACAGTTTGAATTATCACTGCTAAGAAAAGAACCCTTCACTATATTACAAAAAGTCAGTAAAAAGAACTATGTATTAAAATAAAGGGAAGTTAAAAAGTCAAGAGATGCCAGGGAAAATAGTTCCCTTTCCAGATCATAAAATTTTAAATCTGATAAATTTCCTTACTATCACACTGATACGAGGTGATCTCATTTTAAACAAAATGGGAATCACTGAATAATATAAAGTACAGTTTATTTTTATATATTCCTGTATTTATTTTTAGTGTTCTGTATCATTTAAATTACAAATTAATTATTGAGTAAAATCATAAAAGGTAAATTTTGAAATCAGCATGTAATATTAAAGACTAAGATAACATGAATACTAAGTGTCAGATGCTATCAGGGGTTCAATCTTAGAACAGAAACAAAAAGGGCATTCATGGAAAAACTAGTGATATCTAAATAAAGTCTGTAGTTTAGCTAACAGCATGGTTATCAATGTTAATTTCTTGGTTTTGACAAATTGACCAAGTGACAAGTTAGTATCAAGGCAGGGGAGCTGGGTGAGGGTATACAGGAATGCTCTATATTTGCAACTTTTCTGTAAATCTGTATCATCTAAAATAAAGTTATAAAAATATTAATACTACAATCTATTCAACAGCACTATTGGCAGCTACCAGATACTGGATAATGTTCTAGATGCTGGAGACACAAATCCGGTCTAAGTTGTTCCAGCCTAGGAGAGAGATATTAAGTATTAATAGTTATATTAAGTTATATCACAAACTATCTTTACCAAAAACTTTTCAGATGTACCTGCCATTCTTGCTTTTATGTGGAGGAATTAAAAGCATATCAGAGAAATTCATATGGGTGAAAGAGGAAAGAGAAATGGTGTTGTAAGAAGCAAAAAAGGGAGTAGAAAAACAAGAGGGATAATGGCAGAAGCAAAGAACAATTAATTGGGTAGATGAAGTATGCAGTTTGGTAGTGGAAATCTCTCCAACATTATTTACTTTTAGATTTGTTCCTAATTAAAATATGCATTTTAAAAAATAGCTACAAAACAAATATAACTTAACTGGAACCATTCCCATGGAAAATTTTATGTACTATCTTATTTCGTGTCCTACCATTTTGGCTTGTGTGAATGGGGTATGTTTTACCCCATTCTCCAAACAGCAGTTTTTATAGGTAGGTGGGGGAGAGGGATGAGAAGTAAGGTATATGAATGAAAAAAAAGTGGTGGATGAGATAGAGAAAACAGGGGAAGAAAAATATGAGGTAGGGAAGTAGAAACAGGAAAGATATCCTGGCCCCGATGGCCAGTGAATTTCCTTTCTTGGGAAATCGGGCCTGATCAAGAGAATTGTGGCAGTGTTCCCTGCGTGCCTGACTGTGACACACAGAGCCTGGGAGCTGGTGGTGGGCCCCATGCTCTGCCATGGAGGTGAAGGAACAGAGGACAAGGAAAAAACCTTTACAGAGTGAGGAATAGAGAGACAAGCCAGAGAATTGGTGGGGTTTGGATCCTTGAAACCTGCCTTTCCCGAGGCCCAGACCCCCTGCTGTCCTTGGATTCCAGGATATCCTGAGGGTCCTTACACTGAAATTTTATGCTGGAATTCATTTTAGTTGACTTCTATTCTTTTTGGCCAAAGTAGTTCCAACTAAAACAAAACCAAGCAAATATTCTCCAATCTTTTCCTCCTCTCCTAATACATTTTCAGTCTCTCTGTGTGTAACCAATATGTGTAGCAAAGAAAAAACAAATTACTGATCCCTGCTGATCAGTAAGTGGAGAGGGTTAACCACAGCTGCAGCTAGGTGGCTTCACTTGAGGGCAGATGAGAGAGTGTCATCTGATGGTGCAAACAAAAAACAATAGTCATTTCTTAGTGATGAAGTAGCACTAAGTCTGAAGTAGCATTCAGCCTGACAGGGTTTCTCTTCGTGCTTAATACAACAGAGGTCTCTACAGCCTCTTCCCATGCTACAGGGCTATGCAGAGAGGTGGCATCGTGAAGTGCCTGCACTGAAAAAGAGCCAGATCTCAGGACTTAGTATAGCACACACCTTATCATGATATATAGGAACAGAAATATTCAGTCGTGTAAGTAGAGTTGAAAGCCAACTCTGAAATATGGCCATTAGTCTATCATCTCTGGTTCCAGGAACAAAAAAAGAGTGGCGTGATTGCTGTAGAACATGGACCAGTGCAGGGATCAGCCAAATGCACGGATACAGAAGCGATCTTATAAGTACCCAATGTGCTCAACAGCATCATTGAACACCACCAGGTGAAAATCAGGACCAAAATAAATTTTTTATATCTTTGTCATAGTAATTCACTGGGTCATTAAGAACCAAATAACCTTGAACTGACACCTCTCATTTCTAGGATGAAGTAGGAAGTCCTAGTGAATGGGGCTGTTTGGATTATATGATCTTGATATTTTCTTCCAGCTCAACATGTTTCTTTGCTTTTTATATTCCTAACTGTAAAAGCACTCTGTGGTAGACCCCATTAAAAAGCTATTAGCAATGACAGTGGAGGAAGAAGGAAAGTGGTGACAAGGTAGAGGAAATCAGTGAGTAAGAAAAACCATTCATTTCATTAACAAAAGGACTTTTCTTGTTAAAATCTTAATGTATTTAGAATATGTCAGACTCAAAAATAACTCTGTAGAGTGGGTATCATGATTGATAAAGCTAGACAGCACACCAAACTGATTCATCTTATGCTTATCATACCTTCATATGCATTAAGAAATCAATAAAAGATATTTCTACATTATGTATGAATGTGTGTATTTCTCTTTTGATACTTTGACTACCGTGATATATCAATACAGACCTGTAGCCTTCTTACAGTAAAATTTCAGTCTTAACTTAGATCAGAATGGATTAAACTGGGAATAATACAAATTACCTTTTCTTGAGAAGTTACTATGCACCAGGTACTTTCAGTGCTTTATGTGTATATAATCCTTATAACAGCCTATGTGCCAAGTTATGATGCTTTGCAAGCTCTTTCACTGATAAGGTGAAGCACAGAAAAATCTAACTTGCCCAAGAACCCGTATCTCAGAATTTGCTATATTGGGATTTAAATTCAGACATGTTGTGTTCAAAGCTACATTCAACGTCCATGTTACCCAGTTTCTGGGACTCCACCAGGGATAGGATTTTATGGTTAGGGCCTTGGTACTGGCTCTGTAGGCCTATCATAGTCAACAAAGCTGGAAACAACCCTCAGCCCCAACTCAGGTGGGAGATGCTAGTGTAAAATTGGAATGAGTCATCTGGAGAAGGTGCAGATGATTTTTGTTTATTTGGCAGATAAAAGCATAGGATAAAGGAGCAAGTAGAATTTACAGCCAATTACAATGGCAAAAACAAAAATGAAACACATCTGTATTGCTCTCTACTTTGCCCATGTAAAATTCAAAAATTCTTAGAACATGAAGACCCACTGAAGCCCTCTTGGATCATTTAGAGGCTGCCCCACTCACTCACCTACCCATGTGAGAGTTAAAACAGCAATACCAAGGTCCTAATGGGACATGATGTCTTTTCTATACTGCTTGTTACATTTTTTGTAAGTATTTAATAATTATATTTTGGCAATTAAAAAAAAATTTTAGCATTGTCTTTCAGAATTGGAAATTCTATGGAGGTTACTGGGAGGGGGTTTAAAACTGGATTTTACATGGAAGCCCAGCATATAAAAAATATTAAGAGTGTGGAAGCTTCATTGAAGGGGCTTTGGAGTTCTGGAGCCCCCACTCTGTCATCTTTCAGTCTCCCTCCTTCCCAAAGAAGTGCATAGAGGTCATGGAACTCCTAGGCCTGCAGACTACAGTTTGAAAACCACTGGCTGTTATTGAGTAGAGAACAAATGGGCAATCTTCCTGAACTCTGGAGGTGATATATGTCCTGGGAACCAGGAAAGATGTCAAATTTTGATGACTCTGCCTGAGTTAGCCAGTAGCATTTCCCAGAAGGTCTTCATGGGAAAGGTAGTGGTAGGGGAAGGTAAAGCCTAAGTCCTTTCCTAAGATGCAGAAATGCCCAACCATATCTCATACGCCAAACATAATCCACTTGATTAAGGCCTCAAAGACAGTCTTAAAGTCATTCTAAGGAAAGTGGGAGTCAAGTAGAGAAGATTCTACAATGGTTATTAGCGCATAAAGGGACAAGGAAGGGTGGAAAGATGGAAGGCTTTGTCACAGGCAGAATGACAGTTTGACAAAAATGGTTCCATATAATTATAAGGACAAAGAGGGGTTCCTAGATTAAATTTGAAGATAATTAGCTAAAAATGAGAAGGTTGAGGAATGATTCTAGATTGCTGGAAAGGTCATCATCAATACAGATTTTGAAAGCCAAGGAGTATATAGACGGGAATAAAGCAAATATGATGAATTGAGCTGAAACCATTAAGGAACATCTTTAAAAGTTCAAGACTTTTAGCAAGTAAGGGCAGGATGAATATCACAAATGGAATGCCTGGACACTGGTGGTAGTGGTTTTAAAGAGTCTCGTAATATCTGTGTTAAATTTCTTCTCATTACAGATTTTTCCTCTGGCTCATAAAGCGCTTTTCAGGACATATTTCTTTTACCCCAGGATTTCACCATTTCTTAGTATCATTCATGAAATCAATTTAGTGGTCTCAGCCAGCATTTTTTTAAATAAAATAGGATACAAAATTGGATGCATTTCATGGACTAAGGGTATTAGTTTGTGAGATTTTTGTTTTTGTTAATAAATGCATATATATAAACAACCACATATTATGTGTATATAAATGTATGTTCTAAGTCACAATATAAAATGTTTCTTACCCTTAGGTCATATTCAAGAGACTTTTTGAAAGTCACTAGATTAATAACCTGGTAATGGTATAGGAAAAAGTACACCCACATACACTTCAATAGAGAATGTGAAATAGTATAATTTAGAGGGCAATTTGGTAATAAATACCAAAAGCATCAAAATTGTTCAGATCTTCTGAACTCGTAATTCTGCCACTCAAAATTTAACTTACAAAAGATTTGATCAGGTACTTGGGTATATATATTTCTGCAGCATGATGAATAATAATGAAAACCTGGGAACCAGAGGGTCAAAGGATAGAGTAATGATTTAAATAAATTTTGTGGCAGGTTTACAACCTACACCAAAGGTTGCTAGTTATTTATCAACATGGGCAGATAGTCATAGTAAGATTACATTTCAATACAAATGGCACTAATTTTTATGTTTTTAAAAAACATGTGTCCATAGGAAAGTTTCTGAAAAGCTACACACAAAAACTATAAAATCAGAAACTGTGGGAAGTAGAGGAGCATTATGGATGGGTTTCATTTTTTCCAAAGGGAATATTGATTTTAGGGACAATGATAATTATCTCAATCCTGTCCAGTCTGAGACACTATGACTTCCAGGACCTATATCCAGAGGTGAATCTCTGGTACTCAGCCCACACAATTTCTTTCAAGAGTAATTTGGTTGGTTGGATGGTTATATGAGTGTATATACATGTCAAAATTCATTGAGCTATACCCTAGGATTTGGGCATTTTATTATGTACCCCAATATAAAAAATCTAAAATATTTTTAAAACTAAAAAGAAAAAAAAAGAATATGATGATGGTTATGCAATTCTGTTAATATAACAAACCACTGAATTAAAAAAAGTATTTTGATTCCTACCTACATAACATTGCCTAAAGTTTGAAATGGGAAATGGGAATAGCACATAAAGCAAACAAGAAGAAATTGATCCAACTGAAATAGGAGATACTTTTTAAGAATATAAGATTAGAGAGACAAGTGGAAATCAATAGATTATCAGGCCTTATATTTAGAGTTTGCAATATGGTCTTGATCCTTGTAAGGTAACAAGTCATTTCACAAGAAGGGATTGAGGGATTGTGATGTTTTCCTTGTCAGGACATAAGATCCACTTGGTCTAATTTAACACTGTCTGTGGAAACTTATTCAGAAGGGCAGAAGATCCATATTGCAACATGAATGGTAGTACATGGAATGAAATGTGTAAGTGCTACAAGACAGCTCTTCACTGAACTTATAAAACAGCTCTTCTTTTCAGCTACTTTAGCAAGTACTAAGTTGGTATGATAAGCTAAAGATCATTGCATTTACAAATCTATAAAAGTCAGCTTGTGTCCTTGAATTAATATTCTATGTGATGCCCCATTTTATAGATCTTTAAAGAGTCTGTCTTTGCAATGTCCCAAACACTATGTTTGGAAAGCACCATGCCTTAATTAATAAGAAAATATACTCAAAGGGAAACAAAATACACTACTTAGTACTGGAAAAGATAAGACCACAAATATATTTTGCCTTGATTAAGCTTTAGTCTAGGGCTTAGGAGATTTTTTTTTTTAGGTCAGATAACTTTTTTAGGCTTTACAAGTTAAATGGTCTCTGTTGCAACAGTAAGTGTAAAGCAATATATAAACAGGCTATAGGGTGGGAAAAAGATGGCAGCATGAGAAGTGAAGCAGAACTCTCCTCCCAAAACCACATATAATATGAAAATACTGCAAGTACCACTAATTCTAAAACAGTGACACAACCGGCCTACATCTGGAAAAAGAGCAGACCTCAAAGAAAAGGGTAAAGTAACAAAGCTGCAATCCAGGGGGACGTGAGCTCTCCCTCAATCACAGCTCACCAATGGGAAGAAGAGAAACAGAGCAGGGAGGGAGTAGAATCCCAGGATTGCTAAATACCCAGCACTGGAGATCTACTCCGGGAGCACAAACCAACATTGCATGGTGCTCTGGAGATATGAGGGGTTGGAAAGCAAGACAGGTAGAATACTGGGAGAGACTGAGATTCCAACTGCTTGTGGAGAACAGGTTCCTGCAACCAGCTGCTCTGGGACAAAAGAAAGGCAGGAGCTTTGAAAGAATTCCCAACAGTGAGAGGGCTGCTAAAGGGGCAAGGATTACACAGAGCTTGCTGCTCAAGAGAAACAGGTGGACAAAATCTTCATGGCACACTCATCCCAGCAGGTTGGGAACTTTCAGGAGCTTCAGATGCTCCATCTCGCTGGCTGGTAATGCAGCCCTGAGGCCCTTCACTTTGATATGCAGCCTGGTGTTCCTTCCTCCTGGGGAGCACCTGCATGCAAACCTGCTGCCCCTGCCATCATGCCAGGCCAGCTGGAGGACAGCTGCACCTATGGCAGCTACAGGGGCATAATGCAGAGGCTCCTCCCTGCACGTGCAGCTCACTGGCCTTGACAGCAGAGGCAGGCACTGCAGCTGGGAAGCATGAAAGAGCTCTTTCCTCCCGGCAGGCAGAAGCACCGCTCACCTGTGACCCCAGCCATCAGACATTTAGAGAAGACCTAATACTCATCTTCCTTAAATTTTTCCAAAAAGTAGAAGAGGAAGAAATACTTCCAAACTCATTCTATATAGTCAGCATCACTCTAATACAAAAAACCAGGCAAAGACACCACAAAAAAAGAAACTACAGATGAATATCCCTGATGAACATAGATGCAAAAATATTCAACAAAATATTAGCAAACTTAATTCAAAAATACATTAAGAGGATCATACATCATGATCAAGTGGGATTCATCCCAGGGATGCAAGGATGGTACAACATTCGAAAATCCATCAACATCATCCACTCTATCAATAAAAAGGACAAAAATCACATGATCATCTCCATAGATACCAAAAAATCATTTGACAAAATTCAACACACATTCATGATAAAAACTCTCAACAAAATGGGTATAGAGGGCAAGTACCTCAACATAATAAAGGACATATATGACAAACCCACAGCCAACATTATACTTAGCAGAGAGAAGCTGAAAGCTTTCCTTTATGATTGGGAACAAGACAAGGATGTCCACTCTCCCCACTTTTATTCAACATAGTTCTGGAGGTCCTAGCCACAGCAATCAGACAACACAAAGAAAAAAGAAGGCATCCAGAATGGCAAGGAAGAAGTTAAGCTGTCCCTGTTTGCAGATGACATGCTATTGTACATAAAAACCTCTAAAGAATCAACTCCAAATATACTAGATCTGATATCTGAATTCAGAAAAGCTGCAGTATACAAAATTAATACACAGAAATCTGTTGCATTCCTATATGCTAACAATGAACTAGCAGAGAGAGAAATCAGGAAAACAATTCTATTCACAATTGCATCAAAAAAAAATAAAATACCTAGGAATAAACCTAACCAAGGAAGTGAAAGACCTATAGTCTGAAAACTACAAGACACTCATGAGAGAAATTAAAGATACCAAGAAATGGAAACACAACCCGTGCTCATGGATAGGAAGAATTAATATTGTCAAAATGGCCATCCTGCCTAAAGCAATATACAGATTAAATGCAATCCCTATCAAAATATTGACAGCATTCTTCAACGAACTGGAACAAAGAGTTCTAAAATTCATATGGAACCACAAAAGACCCCGAATAGCTAAAGCAAACCTGAGAAGGAAGAATAAAGCTGGGGAGATTATGTTCCCCTACATCAAGCTCTACTACAAAGCCACAGTAATCAAGAAAATTTGGTACTGGCACAAGAACAGACCCATAGACCAGTGGAAAAGAGTAGAGAACCCAGATATAAACCCAAGCATATATGGTCAATTAATATATGATAAAGGAGCCATGGATAAACAATGGGGAAATGACAGCCTCTTCAACAACTGGTGTTGGCAAAACTGGACAGCTACATGCAAGAGAATGAAACTGGATTACTGTCTAGCCTCATACACAAAAGTAAATTCGAAACAGATCAAAGACCTGAACCTAAGTCATGAAACCATAAAACTCTTAGAAAAAAAACATAGGCAAAAATCTCCTGAATATAAACATGAGCAACTTTTTTCCGAACACATCTCCTTGAGTAAGGGAAACAAAAGCAAAAATGAACAAATGGGACTACATCAAACTAAAAAGCTTCTGTACAGCAATGGACACCATCAGCAGAACAAAAAGGCATCCTACAGTATGGGAGAACATATTCGTAAATGACACATCCAAAATATATAAAGAGTTCACATGCCTCAACACTCAAAAAGCAAATAACCCAATTAAAAAATGGGCAGGGGATCTGAACAGACACTTCTCCAAAGAAGAAATTCAGATGGCCAACAGGCACATGAAAAGATGCTCCACATTACTAATCATCAGGAAAATGCAAATTAAAACCACAATGAGGTATCACCTCTCACCAGTGAGGATGGCCAACATCCAAAACACAAACAACAACAAATGCTGGTGAGGATGCAGAGAAAGGGGAACCCTCCTACACTGCTGGTGGGAATGTAAATTAGTTCAATCATTGTGGAAAGCAATATGGAGGTTTCTCAAAAAACTCAAAATAGAAATACCATTTGACCCAGGAATTCCACTCCTAGGAATTTACCCAAAAGAAAACAAGATCCCAGATTCAAAAAGACACAAGTACCCCTATGTTTATCGCAGCACTATTTACAATAGCCAAGATATGGATGCAACCTAAATGTCCATCAGTAGATTAATAAAGAAGATGTGGTACATATACACAATGGAATACTATTCAGCCATAAGAAGAAAACAAATCTTACCATTTGCAATGACATGGATGGAGCTAGAGCGTTATTATGCTCAGTTAAATAAGCCAGGTGGAGAAAGCCAAGTACCAAATGATTTCACGCATTTGTGGAGTATAATAACAAAGCAAAAACTGAAGGAACAAAACAGCAGCAGACTCGCAGACCCAAAGAAGAAACTAGTAGTTACCAAAGGGAAAGGGGTGTGGAGGGCAGGTGGAAGGAAGGAAGGGGGGATGGATTAAGGGGCATTACGATTAGCACACATAATGTGGGGGCAGCATGCGGAAGGCAGTAGAGCACAGAGAAGACAAGTAGTGACTCTACTTGTGAAACCTTCATAAGATTGCATATAAATGATACCTTAATAAAAAAAAAAAACAGAAACAAACTGGAATGGTTGCATTCCAATAAAACTTTATGTTCAAAAGGAGATACAAAGCTCAATTCTTCCCACAGGCCATACATAGTTTGCCAATCTCTATCTTAGACAATATAAACTTCACCAAAACACAAATTAATCCACATTTGTAAATTTTCCAAAATATAATATTTAAGTAAATGAACAGATATTATTTTATTATTGAAATATTCTACTAATAAAATATTAATTGGTCAAATATTCTACTAGATTTCATGTAAAAACCAATCATTATTAGATACTAGATTTAGTTATTGTTTTCCTAGAAAGTTTTCAAAATCCAACAATATAGAGATAGAGATCAGGTCTTACCTTTGGATACATATAAAAGTCTATATTTGAATTTAATACATGTGCAGGTTAGGAAGTGTAAGTAACCCTGTTGGAGTCTGAGTAAATTTTAAGTACATACTTGAGTGTGTAAATATTAGAATTGACTATTTCTATAGCCCCATTTTTGCTGATGGTAGAAAATCATTCTGGTAGAAAATTGTTCTGGATCAATTCTCAGTCCAGCTAAGATACTCAGTTCAGCCTGGTATAATCTGGTTATAGTTCAAAATTCCCTTACATGTTTTGGGTTTTCTTCTTCACCCATTTACTAGGCTGACTCCATAGTCTTTATAGCAGGGAAGTTCTAAGTCAGCTGAGTCTTTTTCCCATTTCTTTCTGGGGCATGAATGATTGTATGCTCCTCCAATAAACACTGAACTTAGCATTCTGTCTAAATGACTTCTTCCCTCCCTGCTGGCTTTTGGGAACTATTGAAATTCCAGCCAAGCTTCCCAATGGTTTCCCAGGGGTAAACTATTTACCCTCACACTTATCTACTTGTAATCCTGGCCACCTGGAAGGCCTGGGAACACTTCCTCTTGCCAATTCCTCACCCGACTCAGGCCCAGAGTAACTCCAGGACACTTCCAATTCTCTGGAGCTCTGAGAAATTCAGATGGGGAGGAGAGATAGGGAAGTGTCTGTCCCTCTGATGCTCACATACATTACATACTTCCATTTCCAACTCCCCAACTCATATCCTGATCTCAGTGGTGTGGGGGCATTAGGCACCTAATTAGGCTGCTAAACTCTAAGATCTCAAACAGGAAGTAGATACTAGTCCCCCCATCCCTCTCTCAGATCCTCAAATCTTTTGGCAGTGGGGTTGGGGGTAGTTGAGGGGAGGGAGGCAGGACATCACCTCCCCATCGAGTACTACCTAACTCATTTTATTTTCACATGTAGTTCCTTATATCTGGTAGGCAGGTCTCTTATCTTTACACATAAAGCTAAGATTTGGGGGTCTTTTACTTTTCAATTGGTCTGTCTTTATCAGCTCTCCATGGTATATGGTGTGGATGACGAGGTGGTTCATTAAGCAAAATATGACCTCAGGATCAAGATCTCCTCTCTTTTGAGGAGATTCCTATATCTGTAGTTGTGAGTAACTCAGATCCCATGAGCAGAAGCTGGTGGGAACATATCTCTTGGCTGGAAGAAGAAAGTAAGAGATAAACAATGAAAACATTTTCTTTAGGATTCTTAGTTTTTAAACTATTTTCAGAAGGAGGCAGGAATGTTATACAGACACATGGATTACTGAGTCGAGGATAAACTGGGAAGAATGGGAATATTGGGAAACTAATCCCGAAAGGCAATCCACCGTGGATTTGAATGGTGAATTTAGGATCCTATTATGTTATATGGTGATGCAGCAATCCCAAGGACTCAGTTCAGAATCCTCATTCCCTTTATCCATTGTCATGGATGAAATTTCTGCTCTTATTGAAGTCCAACCACTCTACTTGTACAGTGGATCCATTTAATCCCAGCTCTTTGAAGATATTTTTCCTGAATAATTCCCTCTCCCCACCTCCTACATCATCCTCTTACTGTTTTCATGAGGTTATTCTTATCAGCATACATACATACTGTATTATCTGACATCTTTAAAAAGACCCTCCCTCCAGCTCTCAACCCTTTACTCTGCTCCCATTTACAGCAAAATTACTCAACATTTTTTCTGTACTCATTCTCTCCATTTCCTTACTTCCCATTCTTAGGAAGGCATTGGCTATGTTTTAATCCCTTCTAAATATCATTCATCCTAATCACACTATGATTACTTGTTAAGATCACCAATGGACAAATTTGATGGCCAGTTCTCAGACCTCATCTCCATTTGGTACAGTTGATGATTTTCTTCTTGAAACACTTTCTACAATTGGCCTCCAGAGTATTATGTTCTTTGAATAGGCCTCCCATCTTACTGGCCTATCTTTCTCAGCTTCCTTTGCTGGATCCTCCTGCTCAGCTATCTTCTCTATTCTCACTTTCCTTAACATACTTGATTACATTATCTTAGTATCATTTTTAAGCTGATGATTCCTGAATCTTTATGTCTATTCCTGACATTTCTGAGACCCAAAAGCCTACTCTGCATATCTACTCAGATAATAAGCAACTAAATGTAATTGCCCTGAATAGAACCCAAATTTGTCCTTCAGTCTAAAGACAAAGAAAAAAGAAAACAAATATTGAACTCTAGTTAAATAGTTTTTTTTTCACAGTGATATTTATTAGCAACTCTGAAACTATTCTGTGTACATTCCAGGACTGAGCAAATGGTTCAACATACTGAGAATAATAGGAGCCATGTTTCTTTCTCTTGAAGAAGAAATGACAAATACAGAAATGGAGAAGTCTATTCTGGAATTGAAAATACTTGTGTGAACTCATGGTATTTAATGTAGACTGATAGAGTAAATATAGATATACACACACACAGCTTTCTCTCCTGAGAAGACCTAGAAGCACTGACACCCCAGGAGCAATGAACACACTTGGCATATAAATCTTGGTCTCAAAATCCCATTCCTCACCACAAAGAATCAGAGTTTCTTGGAAACCATATCTGGTAGGGAGGCTATAAGGAGCAGGGAAATTAGATGGTAAACCTAGCACCTCTTCCTATGCCAGAAAATAGGCTACGTTTCAAAGGATAATGGGGGCATGTCAAAAGGACACAAAAACTAGCATGAACTCACTAGATAAATCTTGGGAAATTTGAGCACCAAAATAATTAGTGATATAATAATTCTCTGAGTAAAACAAAAATACTAATATAAGTAAATTAATAAATCTAGGAGAAAGCAAAGCTTTATCTAATAGTTGAATGACAACTAATAACTGTAATGATAAGAGTTGGGGTTGGGGGGAAATCATCATTTTGCAACCACCTCTTTAAGACTTGATTGAGACAATAATTATCAATGGATAACAAAACTAGAGGCTGACTATTTGATAAGGAACAGGGTATTTACACAATCTCTAAGTATCCTCCCAGATTATTAATGACAAGGGGAAATGTAGCAACTGTACAGTAGAGAGCTGGTGGACACTACCTTAACTATGTTAATGTCACCAATAAGACAATGCTCCATTACATGCGTCTTGATATGATGCATGGAAGCTATAACATTTATTGTATTCCTGCTGAAAATGTGTGCTAACTATAAGGAAATCATAGATAAATCCAAATTACAGGACATCTAGAAATTAAGTTGCCTATCCTCTTAAAAATTGTCTGTTTATAAAGCCAAAAAAGGCTGAGGAACTAGTCTAAGTTACAGGAGACTGAAGATATAGGGAAATCAAAAAGAATACATTATACTAAATTGAATACTGGGCTAAAGAGAAAAAAGATAGTATCAGAAAATTAATGAAATTTGAATATGGAATATAAATTAGATGAGATATAGTATTCAATAGTAAATTTCCTGATTTGGATCATTTTACTGAATTGATGTAAATATGTGCCCTTATTCTAGGACATACACTCTGAAATATTTAGGGATAAAAGGTGCCTTGCAACTTACTTTTAAATGATTCAGAGAAAAGGAACGATAAAACAAAAGAGGCAGAATATACATAAATGGTGAATATGAATATAGAGAAGAGAGCTCCTCATATTATTTTCACAACTTTTCTATAAGATAAAAATTAAAGGCTACAAAATGTTTATGTTATTTTAGAAGAATCAGGAATGGCAAAGAGGTCCTAAAGAATGCCAGAAGCTAATATCAAGTTCAACAAGACTAACAAGAGCAAGAGACAGAAGTCAGCATTTACTAAGGAGGAGGAGCTTCACAACTTAAAACCTTATTAGGGAAGCAGTTTCTAAGGGTGAAACTGTCTAAATCATGGCCTCACTAATGATGGCTATGAACAGGGAACAAGGTCCTGGCACGATGAAAGTTAAAGAACAAAGAAGCCTGTTGTTAATACAATGTTTAAAGTCTACAAAGATGACAACAGTTATTCAGTTATAGACAAAAACTTATCTCAGTGTCGAAGTCATCCATTTCCATCCATTGATGGAATCAGTGGATACTGGCAATGAAGTCGGGGAGAAGGTGGCACTAGTGGATGGTATTAGGGGTCCAAAGAAAGGCACCAACAAGGGCTAGTGGGGGAACCAGAGAGGAAGAAGCAGAAAATGGGAGTTTTACATGAACTGACCTTTCCAAGATCAATGAGAAGATAGGAAAAAATGGCCTCTATGTGAGAGGGTGACCAGAAAAGCAGTATCATCAGGGGAAACCATGCTTCACTTAGAGGAATAGAAAGCATTTCAAGGAAATGTCACAACTGCAGAGTTGTCTTCTCAACAAATGGTGCTGAGAAAACTGAATATCCACATTCAAAATAAGTTGGACCTTTACACGATATACAAAAACAACTTAAAATGGATCAAAGACCTATATAAGAATTAAAACTATAAAACTCCTAGACGAAATCATAGGAGAAAATCTTTAAGATGTTGAATTTGGCAATGATTTCTTGAATATGACCCCCAAAGCACAAGGAACAAAATAGATAAATTGCACTTCAACAAAACTGAAAACTGTTATGCATCAAAGAACACGTCGAGAAAGTAAAATGTCAGCTCACAGAATGTGAGAAAATATTTGCAAATCATATCTGCTAAGGGTCTAGTATTTAAAATATGGAAATAATTCCTACAAAGGAACAAGAGACTTAACATAGTCAAAGGACTTGCACAGACTTTTCTCCAAGAAGATAAACAAACAGCCAACAAACACATGAAAAAATGCTCAACATCACTAATGATGAGCGAAATGCAAATCAAAACAATGACATATCACTTTACACTCACTATGGCTGTAATAAAAAATGGAAAATAACTGTTGGTAAAGAATGTGGAGAAACTGGAATCTTTATACATTACTGGTAGAAATAAATGTAAAATGGGCCAGCCACAGTGGAAATAGTTTGGAAGTTCCTGAATAAGTTAAACACAGAATTACAATGTGAACCAGCAATTCCACCCTAGGTGTGGGTGGGTGGAGGTGTGTGTGCTGTGTATCCAAAGAAAATGGGTATACAAATGGTTGTAGCATCTCTATTCACAATAGCCAAAAGGCAGAAAAAATCTAAACGTCATGAAGATAAACTGTAGTAAAATCTATACAATGTAATGTTAATCACCTATAAAAAGGAATGAAAAATGGATACATTCTACATGGATGAACCTTAAAAACAATATGCTGAGTGAAAGCAGCCAGACATATAAGGTCATTTATTTAGTGGTTCACAGAGGACAGACTGGTGGTTGCCACAGGGAGGTGGGGAGTTGGGTAAAATAGGCAAAATAGGTGAAGGTGAAAAAAATTTAAAACTTAAATGGTTAAAACAGTAAATTTTAAGTTGTACATATTTTACAATGGTAAGATAATGCAGGGTTGTTTCAGAGAACATAAAAGTTGCTACACAGTGAAATTCTGTCCAGTGTCTGTGGGATGGACAATAAGCAGATAGGAGTTGTAGGAAGACACCAGAAAAGAACTTTGAAATCAAAATTTGAAGGGCTTTGAACATCATATTAAAGAGTCTGTACATGACTCTAGCAACAATAAAGAGCCCTTGAAGAGTTTTAAGCAACAGGGTAAACTGATCTGGCAGTTCTAAAGTTCCTGTAACACTCTTTTAAATGAAGTTTGATGTGATATCTAAACAGCTATCAGAAATTCTTTTATTGACAGTTTCATTAATCAACTTGACAGGAATCCCGGACTCAAAAGTTTTCTCCAAATGTGTAATTTTTCCAACCTCCTCCTTAAGCTGTAAGCCGAAAGTAGCCAGACTGGTGGCTGCTTTTAACAAGGTTTTAAACCTCTTTTAGGATACCCTTTACAAAAGGAAACTTAAGGCCTCCCTGAATAATTAGTGGATCAAGGTCTGTGCTCTTTTAACAAAAATATTTCCACTACTCCGAGGCAGCCCGGATGCCCCCTCCCAGCTGGGGGATGATCCTGTGTGCGTAAGCACAAAGCCAGGGCTGGTAACAATTTCACAGCAGAAAGTCAGCTCTGTCGCCTGCCAGTCTGACATGTAAGGCATATAGATCTATCTTTAATCAAAACCACAGACAGCTGGTACTTTGGGCACTTCAAGGATGTAGGCAGGAATTCTCTGTGATCCAACCCTGGCTGAGAGCTCTCCTGAGCACCTGATATTGCGAGAAATGGTAAAATGTATCATTAACTCTTTACTCACCTAGTTAACCATTGTCCTGTTGGAGTCAGATGAGTTCATCAGTCTCCTACAGAGGCCTCATTACCACAGCTCCCCATTTGTATGCCTTCCCTAGATTTTAAGTTAATATTATAACTTCAGACCCAAATATTCAACTAAATAATTTTTTTGAATCAACTACACCTTGTTGAATTTTCATTCAAAACCCTTCATGAGTTGTCCATAGTCATTCTATCCCCCTAGACTCATCTCCCACTGTTCCCCCACAGAGCCCGAACTTTGGCCCTTTATCTTATTTACTGTATATCTTCTGATGAGTCAGTTGCTGAGATTACAAAGAATGACAAGACATGGGTCCTGCCTTTGAAGTATTATATTAACCCAACAGAATGGCAGACACTGGGCTGTTAATGTTAAGGAACAAGGTTATTTTCCAAGTGCATCCCTCCAGCTGTTTTAAAATCTGTCAAGATTTTGTGCCAAGCACTTGAGGGGCTTTACAGAATTAGACACCACTCCATTCTAGGCAGGACCTTACTTCCCATTGTTTAATCATAACGAGATAGAAATTTAGGACAATTAGAGAAACCAACCCAAAAGTAGCTTGACTATCCCTTCATGCCTGAAGAAATGCAGTACTAAGCAGTACCCAGACAGCCCCAGCTCTGCCCCTGACCTGAGCACAGTGTATGTCTTCCCTACCTGGGCAACCGGGACTCCTGAGACTTGCATACAGCCAAAGCCAGACCTCATGGTCTTGCCCAAGTGACAACTTCAGCAGGCAAGGAGATACTATATCCTTTCAGTGCAAATCAC
Source organism: Smutsia gigantea (assembly GCA_032199065.1). Lineage (NCBI taxonomy): Eukaryota > Metazoa > Chordata > Mammalia > Pholidota > Manidae > Smutsia > Smutsia gigantea. Next base: position 192,298 of record JAVSCE010001413.1, on the reverse strand, counting down.
AAATGTCCTTTTAATTATGAAGTGACAGCTCTCCCTGTTACAGAATTATTAAACATGCAAAGTTTTGGAAACAGAATTTTATCTCTGAAATTTTATAAGATAAACATGTTTTCTCACAGAATTTTATCTCTGAAATTTTACAAGATAAACATGTCTTCTCTCCTTGTGAAACATGTAGAATTTATTTTGGTGACTTATTTAAGAATAATAAACAATGAACACAGTTCATTAATTCTATTTGTTTTCCATGAAAAGAGAAGAAAAAGTATTACATGCCAGGTGTCAGGGATTTTGAGGCCCTGAGTAATGGTTCATTTTATGTTTCATTTTGACTGGGCTAAGGGATGCCCAAATAGTTGCTAATACTTTATTTCTGGGTGTGTCTGTGAGGCTGTTTCCAGCATAAATTAGCATTTTTATCAGCAGATCCAGTAAAGGAGATCTGCCCTCACCAGTGATGGGCATCAACCAATGCTTCAAAGGCCTACAGAACAGAAAGACAGAGGAAGGGTGAATTCTCTTCTTGAGCTGGTATGCCCATTTTCTCCTGCTCTTAGACATCTGAGTTCCTAGTTCTTGACTCTTTGGATTCCAGGACTTACACCATCACCCCTACCCATCTGGTTCTCAGGCCTTAGGCTTAGACTGGTAGTTACATCATCAGCTCCCCTAGTTCTCGGGCCTTTAAAGTTATACTGAATTATGCCACTAGCTTTCCTGGTTCTCCAGCTTGTACATGGCAGATCATGGGACTTCTCAGTCTCCATAAACACATGAGCTAATTCCTATAAATTTCCACATGCATTAAGGCACACATGCATGTAAAAAGTATGTATCTCCTGTTGATTTTTTTTTCTTGAAGAACCCTAACACATCCTTTAAAGGAAATTGAGGATTTTCCACAGCAGACATCTAGCATGGTGCTGGGCACATGGAGAGTTTGATGTGACACTAGTTTTAGTCCTAAGTATAAGCTTCCATAGGAAACAGATACATTCTTTTTCCCCTACTTGATTCAGATTCTCCTTGATTTTCCAAATAGCATTTGTTTTTCAACACCTACCTGGTCAATCCTGTTTACATATAGAAATTCTACATCATTAGCTATCAAACTTTCATGAGTTGCCCTACACCCCCAACTTTGCAAACTAACACCAAACTCTGCTATATCTGAATGAGTCATTAAGGGATACAGCTTCTTATCTGATAGTTCTACCCTATGTGTCCAATATTCCAGACTGCCGGTATGGGATAGAAACAGAGGCAGTGAATTGTGAACTTCGTATGTAGCCAAAAGTTATTGGGGGGTATCTATCAACCATGACTGAGTTTTCATTTAGGTCTGCATCAGTTTTCGACATCACTCTTCCAAGGCTTTTATAGTCTTGCTACTCAAGCAGACCAACATGAATGCTTCTCTTCCCCCTGCATTTCCACCAGGATGTAAGGCAGCCCACGATCCTCCATGTAGCAGGTAGGGTCAGGTCACTGTTCTGCAGATTCAACTCTCCCCAAGGCCACTTCAAGGATGAAGGCAGTAGGAATTTTTCCCTAATTTCCAGCCAGGGAGAGCCCTGGGATTTAAGAATTATTAGCTCTTGATTAAAAAAAGAATTCTGTTTTCCCTGAATCAGTTCTGTACCTTTTAGCACTTTGAGGACAGGAAGGGTGATGAATTGATACCCTAGAATGCCAACAGGCTTAAAATAGGCCATTTCTACACTGACTCAATCTCACTCCAAGACAGTTGCTTTATGACTCTGTAGGCAAAGGAAAAAAGAGTCAAAGGGAGCACTGAGTTCTTCAGTTCCAACCCGTCCTCTCCCTGAACATGCACACAACCTGCAGCTGAGAAGGCAGACCCAACACAGCCTAGGACATTTGACACGTCTTATGGGTCACCTGGTCTAGACTTCTTTCCCAAATAAACAAAAGTGAGATTTGATTAAAGAGAAAACCTGAAGGAATATGGAAGGATAAAAGGTGCATTGCCATGTAAAGTAGGAAGTAAATTTAACCTCAGCAAAAATAAAAATTCTAACAATGAAAATCTTAGCAAAGAAGTGAGACTCAAGACTGAAAAGGGGACGCAGAAGCTGGGTGGTCATGACAAGGGGCTCTGGAAGGAATACACAATTTTAATGAGAAACTAAAGATTCTCTGAGATCCAAACATATTACACAGTCAGAAGATAGCACGCTGCTGTCCAGGCAAAGCACAGCCTTGAATGGCCTTCTTTCCCCACACAGTGTGAGAGGCCACCAGGTGCCAAAGAAACTAGAAAATAAAGTCTTTGGGATCTGTAAAAAAAAAAAAAATGACTTGCCTTAATTTACATGAGGAAATAACAGTGTGGACATTTGAGATTTCTGTAAACAAAAAAATATATATATATTATACATATATATATATTTTTTCTCCCCATGGCTTTGGTAGGAACAGACTTGGTTGTGAGCCAAATTCATGTAATATTTATAAGGCTTAATTCATAGTTTAAAATTTATTGTGAGGAAACTAGGAAAGTTAGAAAAGTAAATTTTATGAGGATTTGAGAAGGAGCCCCAGTAAAATAAGCAGTTTAACCTCTGGAGTTCTGAACTGAGATAAATAGGGAAGTTGGGCAGATGGGACTGGAAACGTCAGCTTCTCACTCATGAGCAGTTGGAGAAGGCGGCTTAGGAGGGAGGCAACAGTGGTTCCTGTTGACGAACCCTGAACAGATTCACCCAGAAGTGGGCCCAAGACAAAGCTTTAACTGCAAGTAAATTTTTGGGAATTAATCGGAGCAGGAGAGTGGGGGAGTGAATCAGTGAAGGGAAGAAAGCCAGCAATAATACATTCTAAAGCCAGTCACCATACTGGGCAGCCCTAGTTCAATCCAGTTGGGGAACTGGGAGAACGCAGAAAACACACTTCTGAGAGTTAGCTCAACAGAGTGTCCAGGAAGTTGGCACATTTACTCATCAACTCCCACTCCATCCTTGTTTGAGAGCTGCCTCTAGGGATACCAACCCTCAGGTCCTTCCAGCTCATCTTGAGCATGGGCCAAGCAAGCACCCGTGGCCAGGAAAAACAAACAGAAAGTACAGGTGTTTGTAAAAATCAGTCTTCTGCTTGTAGAGGTGAAGGCTGGAAGGAGAGAGACAGCACATCCGCAGCATTTGGTACACCTGTCAAGTGACAGGCAGCACTGGCCAGCCTCAGGCCACCCCACAGGGCAGGGCACATAGCTCTATGCTTACTTACCACCAGGCCAAGGCAGACCAGAGCTTAGGCTTCCCTGAGTTAGGTCATGCATGCTCAGTTCCTCACCCAAACTCATTCAGGTAAGTCACTCGTCTGCTGAGAAGAGTAAGCAAGGGACAAGAGGTACCGGGAGAGCACTTGAGGGAACCAGGGGGAAAGGTTCCCCAGCAGTGGTGGTTCTAGGCAAGAATTATGGCAGGTGAGAAGTACCTAGAAAAATTACCTAGAATGTCTTCACTCACCTTTTTACCTTTTGTTACCAAAAAGAAATCTGGAGCAAGCCATATTTTCTGGTTTGACTTAGATTTCACTGAATTATTAGCACATTTCTACCTGAAGAACAGAAGGTATAACTTGGGCAATAGAGATCCAAAGTAACTACATGTAACAGAGTTAACTGGCATAAAATTACCTTCAGACATTCATAATTACTACATATCTTCTAAGGGAGAATTCAAAATCCTAACCCAGTTATTGGGTAGTAAAAATCAGTCTACTTTAAAATATTTTTATAACTCTCAAATAGCAAGTAACTTGACTCAAAAAGGTGAGAATTGAATAGGCAAAAATAAATGCTAGGAACAGCAAAACAGCCTAGTATATAACTTGTTAGAAAAAAAGAAACGTTTTTGTAAGGTTATAGCGTACTTATGCTAGGACCTAAATAACATCTGGAAGTGACAGACCAACACATACCACCCATTCATCTATTTTATTAGATTTTCTGACATGAAATATATTTGGCAGTCCAGTGTGAGTATGTATATACATATATTTGTGTTCATGTATGTGTTCATATGTATACCACTGGTTTATTGGATGGAAATTAAATAATAGCCTTTGGCAATTTTCAGTTCTGTAGAAAGATGAGACAATCAACACAGACCTATTATGTCCCCATAACAAAAGCAAGAGTGTGCTAGGGGAGACAATGAACTTTTGAGAGCCAGGGACAATGTGTTTATCCCTTCCTTCCTTCTACAATGACTCAGTGCCTACCTTGCAGATGAAAGATTAGGAAAAGGGCAGAAAAGAGGTTATCTTAGCTATCTACTGCTGTGTAACAAATTCACCCAAAATGTAACATCTTAAAACAAAAATGTATTATCTCAGAGTTTGAGTATCAGGCATCTGAGTGGGGCTAAGCTGGGTGTGTCTAGCTCCAGGTCTGTCATGAGGTTGCAATCAAGATACCAGCTGAGGCTGGAGGCATCTGAAGGCTGAACTAGGCTGGAGGACCTGCACCAAGATCACTCACGGGCTGTTGCCCACAGTCCTCCGGTACTCACCACCTGGCCGCTGGCCTCCCCAGAAGCATATGGTCTAAGAGAGGGAGAAAGAGAGAGAGCAACCCAGGAGGAAGACAGCCAGCCTTCCCTTCTGAGGCACGTGGAGCCTGGAGTCACATGTAAGAGGTCCTCCTGCCCTGGAGCCACCACGCTGGAGCCAGACCCGGAGAAAGATGCCCAGGAGCCCCAGCGGTGGCAGACCCGCGAGTGCTCAGGCCTTCGAGATGACCCAGCCCCAGCCCCAGCCACTGTGGGGCTGCAGTCCCATGAGATACTGAGCGAGCACTGCCTAGCTGAGCCCAGCCAGTCGTCAGCACCAGCGGAGATGAGTGATTGTTATTGTTTTAAGACACAACTTGAGGGTGGTTTGTTATACACTGACAACCTCAAACAGATCTTTTAAACAATCTATTTCAACTTCAGCTAACCAGAAATGGGGATTAGAAGGCATTGTCTGTCTAAAAAGAAAGATTTCAATGTATTTTAGATGGGTTTTGGTGACCATGAAAGTAGATGATCCTCTTTCCATTTCCTTTCATGGCACTTTTCACAGCGCTTTCTCTCATTCAGAAACTCAGCTCTACCAAATCTTTTTCATTACACAACAAGTGAAGCACCACTTTCTAATCCCTCAATCTTGAAATTCTAGTGGTCCTCCCCTTCAGAAATGGCTATTTTAAGGAAGAAAGTACCAAATGGCTCTGTGGAAATATTTTACTGGAAGATAGTGGCATCCAAAGGATCATTTCACTACAGCATTGATATAAATCTCCCTAGATCTCCTGTTGCCCTTGTTTTATGCAATGTGCGGTTCCTTTTAATCCATAGTAGGTGTTTTATTTGTTGAAAGATGCCAAATGCACGCAGTTACCACAGTGGATTTGTGGGCCAGCTGCAGTTTATAGGGGGCGGTGTGAGCAGGTAGGGACACAGCCGCAGGAGGAACAAGCCCAGCCTCGCAGTGAGAACCCCACTCCTGCCCCAGGACCCCCAAGGCAGGAAGGCAATGGGATGGGTGGCAGCCAGAAGGCAGAATAGGATGGGCTCTGAGTGGTAAGTGGGGTGGAAGGAGGTGAAATATCCGAGCTTTTAATTGAAAATAACATCGCCCGTTTCTCTGAAGTCCGAGGCAGCTCCTCCATGGGGACTGGTGTTACTGCAGATGCCATGGGCGCTCAGCGATCTGGGTCTTTCTGTAGGTATGGAAGTCAAAAGTATTTGATTCACTCTGTAGGCCTCAAGGCCTTTGCGGCAGGATTTGATATTTACATACTCGCCTTTAACTCTGGACCAGCTCCACCACCAATTACAAATGCTGCAGGGAAATGTGGTCATCAAGTGCCGTGTTGGGCTGTCCGTTACTCTGCAGGTCAACTCCTGCTCCCTCATAAAAACCCAGAGAGCTTCCTTGACCAGAAACAATTGTTACTTCGTAGAAGAAACATTTGTTCCCATGTCATATTAAACTAATTAAATAACAGAAGGGTGTTGGAGAAAATGTAGGAGTTTGCAACAAATGCAGCTCACATGACAGTGGCCTAAATGTGCTTGCTTGACAGCACAGTCTGCTGCGGCCCCTCTCAGTTCCAGAGGATGTTACAATCATCTAGAGAGCTTATAAAACACGCGGAAGCCATGCCTGCCCTGGACCAGTTATGTTCAAATTTGGGGGAGGTCCCAGACATTGGTATTTTTTTAAAGCTACCTCCTGATTCTAACATGTAGCTAAGTGAATTCCTGCTTAATGCTTGCATGGGCCATACATCCTCAGGGTATGCAGAGTAACTGTTTCCACTGCCTTCTGATACCTTTGGGCTGTCTACACCTCCCATTCACCTTTACCTACTGCTATTGTTACTACTGCACGTAGCCCTAAATCTTGGTTATAAGGAAATCTTAAAAATACTGTCTCCCCAAAATCCTACATCTCAATATAGCAAATGTCTATCTCCTCCCTGCTCCTTCGAAAACACCCTCTCAAAACTCCAGCCTACTCAGAATTTTCCATTTCTCGTTCCTTTTTAAAAGTTCTTCCTCCTATAAATAGCTTTGTCTCCTTAATATTTAATCAGTCATCAGTATCTTATTTTTCAAGCCCCAAATCCATAATTTCTTTTTCTAGTAATAAAAGTGCTTTTCCTTGGGAAACCATCTTCTCCTCCTTGACAGTGTTTCAGGTGCAGCTGCCAATCACCTGCCCTCCACAGCGATCTGCTCAGCATGAGCACTAGCATGTGTCTCAGCCCAGGAAGAGGCGATGGAATGACTCCAAGACAGTTTATGCTATTAGAAAAGAGTCTCTTTCTTTTCAGGACACTAGCCTTAAAAATATGTAAGTCCATAATTGCCAAAAGTGAGAAAAAGCTGAGAATGACGCTTACAACAAGAAGATAAACTTATGGGTGGAATGAAAACATACCTGGGGGTTGTTACAACCTCATTAAAGTAGGTTAATCCCGAACCTGCATTAATCACATTTATGAGGGCTCCACTCTCATGGCCTAATTGCCTAATAACTAACACCATCACCTTGGGGGTTAGGATCTCAATGTATGAATTTTCAGGGGACACAAATATTCATACCACAGCAGAATTTCAAGAAGGGCGTTACCAAAGCTAAGAAAAGCTGCAGCGTATATATGTAAGATATAGATGGAATAGTGCCTATTAAGAAAAAAAGACTAGAAAAAAAATAAAGGACAGCATGGAAATCAGCTGTGCTTCAAGAAAAGCTACCCAGGTTCACATTTAGAAGGCAATAAACTATTTTTAAGTATTCTGAGTTATGTTTCTGTTATTTGAAACCAGTACTGGGAAATAGGGTATTATAGATAAGAGTTCATAAAATGTGGAATTGGCTGAGCTGTGACATGGTAGGTGGCAGTAAGGATAATTATCATTACTAAGAAGTTGGAAATGTTTATTACAAGGTGTTTGACCTGTCACCTATTGTTCCTGAGTATATAGGTAACATCTCAAAAGGCTGGAATATTAAGGAACTTGATAGAAAAACTCTAGAATGTAGGTATTTTTTGTATGTATGTGTTTTGTTATTTTTGTACTGCAGCCTTCAGTAAGCTCCAGCGAGAAACAAACTTCTTTCATGAAGAATTTCTATGTACACTAGCCCACCTGGAAATGGAAGAAAATAAAACCTTGCTGAGAAAGACTTTTTCTACATACAAGTAACTGAAGGTGCTTTAGATCCTGTTCGTCTTTCTACTTGCAGGGTTAGAGATAACTGAATTCTCTGCCCCAAGCTAAAGCTGGAACTGTGGCCAAAAGTGGGGCCAGAGATAAGATAGGAGGAATCCACAGCTTTCTCCCTCAGACTGTTTTAAACACCCCAACCTGTGAACTCCCTATCTTAAAAGGAGACAACTCCAAGAAAAAGAGCTAGGCATCGGACTACAGGCTGAGGACAAGGGAAAGATAATATGACACTTGTGAACTATCTTGAGACGAAGGGTGAACCGGAGAGTATTAAGATAATCCCTGGTCAGATGTGCCAATCGTGCTCTAGGGCCCACTGGCCACGATCTAAATTCTGGGGAACTGACTTGGCGAGATAACTAGCTCTGATGTTACTAAAATTGGCTGGTGATGAATAGACCCCTATAAACCTACTCAATTTTTAAAGGAAGTAGGTTTCCAGAGAATCCCCAGTCTATTGAACACAGGTCTACACAGATACTATTCTGAGGCTTTTCTCTTTTTCAGTCCACAATATATCTTGGGAAGAAGTCCATACCGATGCCTACTGGCTTAATCCTCTCTTTTAAATTTCTACAAATGGTATTTCATTGTATAGAAGTTTTTATAATTTATCAAGTCCACTATTGGTGACCACTGACCGCTATCCAATTAAGATATACCCTAAAGAATGGGGCACTGAATATCTTTGACTATAACTTTGAAAACAGGTTTTTCTTTAAAACTCAAAACACATACCATGGGAAGTGTTGCCATAACCTAGCCGACAAATTTTGGGAACTCAACTCAAACAAGCATTTGTTCAATAAATGACTTAATGATTCTCATTATTAACTATGAGTATTGTGTTGTTCTGAGATATAACAATCTCAAACACATCCTGCACGTCAGCCTCTGAAGGCAGTGAAGCAGTGTCCCAGGGATGGTGAATGTAGGTGCTCACCCTTCACGATGCTCACACAGCCACCAGCCCAGTCTCCACACTCCAGTTCTTTTTTTTCCTGGTTGGTTTTGTCAAAACTCCATGGTTTCCGAATATGCCAGGGGCAGGTTTGTTTTTCATTTGCTTGTGGCTTATAAAGCCACTGATGTGGGTGGGTGGCAGGAACTCAGCACTTTGCTTCCTTAGTGATAAGTGCCGCCATCAGCTGCATGCATGTGGCTCCTATTAAGGTAAATGAAAGGCACGTGTCTAATTTGGAGGGCAAAATTGGCAAAATTGAAACAGCTGTAGCTATTGACCCTGTTTTGAATGGGTGCCCTGTGAAGTGAATAGTTCAATCCCTTTTTCTAACCCTGCTCATTACATAACAGTCATTTCTTTCTACCTCTGTTCACATATCCTAGGATTTTCCCCAGGCTTTTCTTGGTTCAGCATTTCTTTCTTTCTCATATTGACAGAAGAGACCTATGAAAGCCATTTTGCATGGAGTCTATGAACAACGACACAATAATCCTCCAGTGCTCCCAGACTGGGTAGCCAGTTATTGGTATATTTTGGAAGAGAAGCAAATATCTAATTGGGACAGTGTTTGAATGTAGGATTCCTTGTGCCCTCAAGTGTCTATGATTCATGTGTTAATTCAGTGAACATATTTTGAGCATCTTAACATGCCAGTAACTGGGAGAATCCGGACACACAAAACAAATTCATTTTCCAAGGATTTCACATTTTAGGGAGGACAGTCAGGAGAACTGCCTCACACAAGAAGCCATCAGCAACTCACAGGCAGAGAAACGATGCTATTCATTGTCCTGGTATCAGTGTTCAACAGATATTTATTGTATGGATAAAAGAATTGCAATGGGTGTGAGGAAAGTAACTAGATCTAGACAGGAGTAACATAGATCTGAAAGTGAAAAGACTGGTCTAACCTTGGAATATTAGGAATCATCACCTGGAAATGTTAGAGAACAAATAAAAGTGGATGAAATGGACCAGGAAGAATATAAGAAATGTGGCCATTTGGGAGAAACTGACCTCTGACGGGCAGATGCAGGACAAGGAGCCACTGAGACGCAAGCAAATATGTAAGATGAGAATCTGTAAAAACTAATGTCCCAGAAGTCAAGAGAGGCAGCTATAACAATGATACCATAAACTGGGTGGCTTATAAACAACACAAATTTATTTCTCACAGTTTTGGAGACTGAGAAGTCTAAGATTAAAGCACTGGCAAATTTGGTGTCTGGTAAGGACCAGGTTCCTGGTTCATGGACAGTACATGCTGCTGTAACCTCACATTGTGGAGGGAGGTATGGGAGAGCATTCTGGGGTCCCTTATTAAGGACATTAATCACATTTATGAGGGCTCGACTCTCATGGCCTAATCACCTAACACCATCACCTTGGGGGTTAGGATTTCAATGTATGAATTTTCAGGGGACACAAATATTCATACCATAGCAGAATTTCAAGAAGGATGTTACCAAAGCTAAGAAAAGCTGCAGAGTACATAATGTAAGATACAGACAGAAGAGTGCCCATTAAGAAAAAGGACTATAAAAATAAAGGACAGCATGTCAAAATTGTAGAATAGTAGCCTAGGAAAAGGAAAATATAAACCTAGAGAAATAAGAAAAGACTTTCCTTTGCCCATCTTTTGGATAGAAGCTTCCTTTACATCTCTCCATGGAACCCAGCACAAAGATTATCAAAGTATTTTCCCATGCAATTCAGATATGTCTTAAGTTGAACAAAATATAATGTACCATTAAAATAAAATACTGATATCTTTCCCAATATGCAGAAAAAATTAATTTAAAGGACAATTATCTTGCCAATGGGTTTCAGCCCTGGACAAATTCACCATGGATTCAATGAAACTAAAAGATGACAATGGAACGTTCTTAGTGTGAAAGGGTTTATTACCCGGCTTGTTCCCCCGGTGATAGGTCGAGCACTGCAGCCAAAAGTCTGCAGGTCTGTAATCCTCCTTCGTCTCTGCCCCCACAGCCGCCTCAGCCTCTGTCCTTGTCGCTGCCACCACTTGTCTCTGCTCTCCTGCAGCTGGGCAGCAACCCAGAGCACCGGAGCAGAGCTCTTTATATACAATCAATAACAACATATTGCCCACATGTGTGCAGTGAGCTAGCCGACCAGGACCAGGTGAGAATTCTGGCCACAGGAACCTTCACTGTATCCACAATGATGCATTCTCAATTACAAGTTTGTCTCTCATAGAGCTGTATTGATTTCTATTTCACACTTCCTCTATCAAGTGTTAGAGTCCGAAGAAACAAGGGAATAAAAAGTAATAAATATGAAAGGGGGAAACCTAGGAACTAACTAACCATGTTGGTTTGGTACTTTTTATTTCACAGACTGGTATACTCAGGATTGTAATTTTATGTTATAACCTTACAGTATGTTCTTAGTTCATATAATAGAATCAAATAGTCCATTTTTCATGGTGTTCTGAAAAATACCATAAAGTCTGGGCACTCTGTCACCTGAAAAAAATTGAGAATCATTAGCCTAACACATTATTTTGCATGAAGTAACCAAACTTCCAAATTGTCATTTATATGCATTCTTGTGATTGTGTGTGTGTATATATATATATATATATAAAATAAAAAATATATAATATATATATAATCAGAAGAACAATGGTGCAATAGGGGCCTGAAACTGAAGAAATGATGGCATGTCCTGGGCCAGATTTACTATTTCCCACTTACATTTCTTGTTAAGTGTGGAATCCACTTAATAAGAAAGCAGCTCCCTCCTTTGTACCTGGATGTTGATGATCATTGCCAAAGACACAGAATATTCTAGACTGGGAAGTGAGGCTATTTGGAGAGATCAGAGAAGCTAGATAATTGAAGAGAAAATGGATATGTTAATAAATATAATTATACACTGATTCCCACTATTCTCAAAATAGTACAAGGCAAATATCTGAGTTTTTTCTAGATTCTTTATTTGGGGGTCTGGATTCTATTTGTTGAATGTCAAGCTACTATTTAAGTGGGACTACATGAATCTTTAGGTTCCTGGGAGTCACATCTAGAATTCCAGGTCCATTCAGGTCACTCTGAGGCACATCTCCAGTTGGCTGTGCTAACTTCCTGAGCAGAGAACTTTCCTCCCAGTGACATTGATACATGCTTTTCTCTGCATATTACCCATCACCTCTGAATAACTACATCCTGGGCAAATGGCTCTGCCCTCCTACCTTCCTTTAGTTCAATACTAACTTTAAATCCAAAAGGCTTTATCAGCAACATTTGTAACTAACTTCCTGTTAGAATCTAAAAAGAGGTTAGAATGCCATCAGGCATGAAAGGAAATCTCTAAGAGCTTCGGGGAGGCAGAGCTAAGGGAGGAACATTTGAATACCTTTGCCATGATCGGACCAAATAAAGGGCTGGTCTCTGAACATGCTCAAAGCTTGTGATGTTTACTATTTAATGTGAGGAGGGGCCTGCACACAATATTCTACCCCTAGAAGCGGCTGGTCCCCCAGTCTTAGCCAAGCTGCTAAGGACAAGGAGCCAAAAGCCTGGATCTCGTGGTGAAAAATTACTCTGCCTCATTGGTGTGCTGTCATTTTCCATACAACCATCCAATGAGCTGAATGGATTCTCCATTTCCTCCACCCTTGGGAGAATCAGCTGGAAGCAACAGACATCCAACTGATTTACAATTCGGGACAGCCTTGCCTTATACATGAGAAAGTATCTCTCACAGGGCTTTTCTCAGCTGTTGTCTCTTCCTGATGCAAGTGTCCAATGCTCTGGCAGGTGACATCGGAATCCCTGTGGTGGCCTTGGGTGCTGGCAATTGTAAGCCAGTGTATTTCTGTCACCACCCACATGCCAAAGCTCAAAAGAAAGCTCATGTGTACTGGAGGAGAGGCAACCACCCTTGTCCCTGGGGGAAAATGCAGTTAAGAAACCTTTTAGCACACAATCTCAGGATTTCCTGTGGAGATTAAGGGGGAGAGCTGGAGAGCTAAGGGGGGGTCAGACTAGGGGAATGGATGCTCTAGAGTCAGAGACGTGAATCTAAGAAACTTGAGGAGATAGCAAGGTTGAAGGGAATTTTGCCCAAACTCTTGTCTGATGTAGCACCAGAATCTGCTTCCTTTGATTCTACCTGACAAGGCACCGGGGTGGAATTAATTTCTGATACATTTTATGTTCTATAGACGTAGCATGAACTGACTGAACAGGATAAATGAAATGTATGTAATACATATATCAAGAGTAATCATACCCAGCTTGGGTACTTGCCAATTGAAATATCTGACACTTTAGTGGAAGACAGTTAGGTACCCTTGCACTTTATCAAATGAAAAAGAGGATGTAAAACCATCACTGGGTTGAAGCAACACTATACACTAAAAAGAATATGAAATAAAGCCAGAAGTGAGTTTAGAACTAAAATTTCTATACCTCTCATTTTGAGTGAGGAAACTGAGGCTCAATAAAGTGAGTTCGCCAAGGTCAGCCAGTGGTTACTGCGAACAGTAACTTTGATGTAGTGCTTAACAAAAGATAATTTGTCCAGGCATGATGCTGGGTACCTGTGGGTACAAATAAACTACGCTCTGAGTTTCTTGAGGGCAGGGGCTATGGACTCCCACACAGAGGATGAGGCTGGAGTGTCACACCAAGAATCATGCATGCATGATGGTGGATAAATCCAGGAGCAGATGAGCTCATTCACGTACAATACATGGAGTGAAAACAGGAGACGCAAAAAGCAGTCCAAGGTCCTTTCACAAGCCTACCCTAGTCGGTACCTTCAAAAGGGAAACTCAATGGGATCTCTACAGCACTACATTACACAATCTTGTGATTCAAGGGAGTTTTCTACCAATGAAAAATGCCGTGTTTATTACCCAAATGCCTTCAAATCTTGTACTTGTTACTACTATAAAGCAGATTTTGGTTCATAACCCAAATATCCCAGACCTACAATACCCAGTACTCACTACTCCACGGACACAGCCCTGGAGCTTCAGGAAGGATGGCGACTCTGCCAACACCTTCATTTTAGCCCAGGGAGACTCATGTCGGCCTTCTGACCTCTGGTCTGTAACATAACAAATTTGTGTTGTTTTAAGCCATGAAGTCTGTGGTAACTTGTCATGGCAGCAATAGAAAACTCCTTTTCAGTGTCTCCTCATTAAGGGCACAAAATCCATGGTAACACTCACCCAGGCAGGCACTGCCCATGCGTGTCATGTTGTACACTGTTAATGGCAGTGCATCTTGATGTGACGTAGGGAAATTTGATAAGCAGTAGTTCTGTACTAACTTGAGTCATTCTTGGATTCAAGAAAATGATCTAAAACAGTAAAGTTGAAGTCAATAAGGAGAAAACTTAAATCAATTAGAAATAAATTCTCCAACCCAGGGTTTCTTAACCTTAGCAGTACTGACATTTTGGGCCAGGTAATTCTTCATTATGGGGCAGCTGTCGTGGGCATTGGGGGATTTTTACAGCCTCTCCTCACTGGAAGACAGCCGAGCGTCCATCTGTGACAACCAACGGTGTCTCCAGACATTGCCAAATGTCCCCTCAGGGACAAAATCATTCGTGGTTGAGAATCACTGCTCTGTCCCACGGATATCTTGGGGGGAAAAAAGAAGCTGTCTTATACAGGTAATATTGCTATTACAGGAGATGAAAATGTTCAGATGAGAAGTATACGCTGGTAAGATATGTATCAGTCCCATAGGGCTTCACATTTTTAATACATGGAACACAGTGTTAGGGATATAAATATCCATTTCCAAGTGATTTGAGTATCAGGATCTCCTTGGATAAATTCTCTGTACTCTCCGCCACTTTTAACACAAGTTTTTTCCCATGAGTCAATCATTTTCCTGGAAAACCTGACTTGCCATGGCGGTGAACACAGCTCGGCACTGTGGCGTCACTGGTAAGAGCATGGCATGGCTACTTAGGAGATCACACACCAGCACAACCAACTGTAGGTAGCTGGAGGTACAGAGCACAGGCCGAATGGGCAGGAAGGGATGTTGCCATAGAGCCACTCACTGAGAGGGGCAGGGGCTTCAAACAGAGCTAAAATAACTTGGGCTAAAGTTATTAGATGGAATCTAGTCTCAGAAAAAAGTTCCATTGAATTAGGAGCCATACCTATGACCAGGCCCAGACTTCAGTCCATGAACGAGATTTAGCTGCATCAGCCCCAAGTGCTGGAGCCTCAGGCTGTCACATGCACAGGAAATCAAAGGTTGTCTATTCTTCTCAAGTACGGTAAGGATCTAAAAATAGGGAAGTGATTTAGTGACTAAACAAAGCAACTGAGTCGGTTGTTTATAACCTGGGAATAAGCCAGTGCATGAATTCAGCTGACAATAATTTGAAAATGAAGAATTCAACCTAGAGCAAAACTTAATCCATCATCATGATCATTCAATCCAAATTAATAAATTAATGAAACAGAGGGTCCAAGGTTCTATTCTATAGCAAAATAGCTAAGAATTTGGGTGACATTTCTTTCAGACCATCAATAAATTTGGCTGGGTCTCTTTAAGGACAGACACTTTTAAAATTGGGATTTTCATTAAGGTACATTTACAATGTCCAGTTGCTGTATGCAGTAATAGTTTATGGAAACAGTGTTTGGGAATGGAAAAGTGAGTTAAGAATGATAAATGAGTTATTTTTAGCAGGGTTCTACTTTAGATAGTTTTTATAAATACACTCCCTGTAATTAACAAGCATTATACAATTAGAAAAAACATCCCTATATCTCCTTCAAAATGGTAAATAATTCCGATTCTTCTAGGGTTAGTTCAAGGTGATATCTCTGTTTCATCACAGTTAAAGACACTATGGCCACAGCTTAACAGCTGTCTTCAAATATTTCAAGGCCTGTTGCATTGGAAGGGAATTAAGTCCTAGTATGTTTCTCTAGAATGAGGGCCCATGGATGGGAGCTTCAGGAAATCAGGTTTCAGAACAAAATACAACAACCGAAAAATCTTCTATTGTTTAATGAGAATTGCTTAACCATAAACTGAGCTCTGTTGTGAATCAGCTCTTTCAGCAGGGCCTGCATCACCATTATTTAACATGGTGTACACTAGAGCCCTGATTTAAATGAGGCTGGACTAGCAGCCCTTAGAATGGCCTCTCCACGCTGCCAGGGTCTACGCTCCAGCATCTGGGGTGGCCGTCATCCAGGACTCCCCGGTCCTGCGTTCTAAGAGGTCAGGCAACTTCCTCAGCCCCAAAGAGACCTGACATAGCCCCCAGCAGAGCATCAGTGACAGCAGGCTTGTCCTATTTTCTGTGTCTGAGCCACTGCTCATAACTGAGCACACGCTCTGTTGTAGCACAGGTTAGTGTGGCATGAGGAACAGTCCATCGTCCACTCTTCTCCACCCCTTACTCTCCTGTCCATCAGTACATTTTTGGGGGGGAATCTACTTAAGGTCTCATCCCTAATGAGTTAGGTCCTTTATTGATGTTTTCCAGCAAGCTCAAAATTTTGACTCAAACCTGTTCACTAAGTATATTGTAAACTGAAATCATTCATTCATTCAACAAATATGTATTAAGAACTTACTTGTGTCAGAACAGTGTAGCAGGCACTGGGCTTAAAGGGTGAACAAGATAGAGGTGGTCCCTGCCTTTCAAGGTGTTAACAAACAGGAAAGACATACAAATGAACAAGCGATAGCATAAGTAAGGTGTAATAGTGTATTATAGGAGCATATGGCAGCAGCCTCTCACCTACTGGGGTGAAATGGGGCTGCCCAAAGCCAGGGCCCTTTAAGATGAGACCTGAGGGAGGAGTGGGATTGGACAAGGAAAGGAATGAGCACTCCAAACAGAGGAAGAAGGATATGGGCCAGAGGTCAACAGAGCTCTGCCTCTGAGGAAGTGGTAGAAGCTGCCCACGGCTGGACTCCGGAGGACCAGGGGGGGAGCTCTGAGCAATGAGGCTGGCTGGTGGGCCAAGGTCCTACTCCCTCCTCCTGTGCAGTGTAGCCACATCAAATCAATTATAGGAGGAACAAGGAAATCACCGCCTCTAAATGATATTAAGCGACATACTCCAATACCAGGGTGCATCTCTTCTTTGAGCAAAGTGCTGTCCCTGCCCAGAGAACTCCAGGTGCTGATCTGCTCTGGACACATGCCTTCAGCACAGCCTAGAGGTTCCCTGATGGTAGAGCCCGAGACTGTCCCTTTGCCCAGTCTCTCTGCAGTTCCCATCAGTGGTCTCTAGGAAGCTGCCACCCTCTCCCAGAAAGGGCCTATTGATAAGGTACCTTACATACCACAGCCCCAGGTCCAGCACCAGCCCCCTGATTCTGGTATTCCCTGGCTGGACCATCCCCAATAGGTGGACCTGAGCAGGGGCCTCAGTGAGATGCACCCGTATGCCCATAGGCCAGCTTTGTTGTTAGGACACAGCCTCATTGGAGAGGGAGACTGGAGAGGGGAGGCTTAGTGAGATGGATGGCATGTCCCTTCCACACCCAATGGCTTTATCCTTGCTTTCCCCCTGGGGTTGATTGGAAAGAAAGTTTTGGAATGACAGATACCAATTCTAGCTTCTCTCCTCCACCCTCACCACTAGGTTGCATGATGTGGAAGGGCAGGGAGATTGTGTGGGTGTAGCTTTGAGCAATGCTGTCTCCCCATCTGTTATTAGGACTCCTGCCCACATCTCTGCATTACCCTGCTTACTAATGGGCGAAGAGAGCTTTCTCTGATTCCCACTCTTAGCCACGCCCACTGGTTCAATGTCTCACAGCTGCATGTGGATTTCCAGGACCCACCCCCATCCTGCATTTCAGAGGAAACAGCTCCCCTTGTCCTTGGCACGCGATGGCCCGGGGATACTGAATTCTGAGTCAGTCAACTTGGTTGTCAAAGGTCCTTGGTAGGCACAGAGTGGTCATCCAGTGGTGACCACAGAAACTGACAAAGAGTTCTGGAAATGACCCCTGGGGAAGGAAGCTGCAGTTTTATGCAGTTAAAAGTATGATTAGTTTGGTAGAAATTGAACCAATTCGTAGTTTTCATGATGTTAAGGAGTGATTGCTTTTTAGGTGTGAACATGGAATTATGAGTATTTTAAAAATAAGAGAGAGACCTTATCTCTTAGAAAGACAGGCCAGGCTGAAATATTTATTAATAAAATGACAGAGTTTCTCGTGTTTATTTCAACATAATCTGACAGTGGGAGGAGAGTGCGTATGTATGTAGATGAGAAGAGCCTGGCCGTTAGCTTATGAAGGTTGCACCTGGGGGATGGGACTCTGGCCACCTAGAAGTTATTATGCTATATTCACTACTTTTGTCTGTGTTTGAAATTTTCCCTACTGTGGGGTTTAAAAGAGCATATTAAGTAAATATGAGAACTACTGAAAGGGTATAAGGTAACTGAAATCCTTTAAAAAAAAAAGCTTTAATAAATGCCCTTTCACTAGATGACTAAAGGCAGGACAAAGTTTCCAAAGTTCATGTGAGAGCAAAGCTGAGGCTGCTTTTGGAAGACCTGCTGTTGTGGATTATCATAGGTAAAATTTTAGGCTTGGAAAATTAAAATTAGATCACATAAAAAAATCAGGAAAATCAGTAGAGAGGTCCTAAGTAGGATATTCTTTCTTGTCAATGTAATATTAGATTTGCCAAATAATCAAGATTAACCAAAAAACCCATTTATTCATTTTCTGGAAAGTTTTGAGGCTGGTTCTCACATAGGTCCCAGTAACCTTTGGTCTCCCATATTGGTTTCTGTGTAAATGAGAGATAATGTGAAGCCTCTCAGAGTCATTCTTTCTATTCCACTGACAGCAGTTTTGACTGAAAAGTAGACATAAGTTTTCTTATCAAAGGGATTAGAAATACCCTGCTTTAAATCAGTGGTGTAGAAATGTGGCAAGATACAGGAGGTAGATTCTAACATTCAGCTTGGGCTCGCTCTTGAAATGTAGGAGAAAGGGGGAGAATTCAGTGAGCTGGTCATTTCATTCTAACTTAGAATTTAGATGTCTGCCACAATCCCAGTTCTCGGCACTGAGTTCTGTGAAAACTGTGCCAAGATTTTCATGTCACACTTAAACTGCTGCCGAGGAGCCGACTCAGGAGACAGATCAGTACTGACGCCCTGAGCAAGTGTCCTGGTCATTTTCAGTAACAAGATTCACCATAGTACGTGGCCCTGTGTAATTAATTATATGCCATCTTAATTAAATGGCATCTCCTCCTTGTACCAGCTCACCAGAAGCATCTGAAGGTAGAATAAGGCATCTTGGTTCCTGGTTTTTGGTACTCACACAGGAAGGCTACATTCAATCCAATCTGAGGACTGTTTGCTTTTGGTATTGTATTATACATTTCAAGAAGATGCCACCTATTAGGTTTAGTGCTTTGTTGTCCTTTGTGCTGGGATTTCTCATGAATGGCTCCAACCAATTGCTTTTTTATAATGCTAGGCCATAAGACATTCCAAGGTAAATTCCTTCATTTAATTAAACACATGAGGGGAACAAATAATGGCGTAGACTCATGTTCTCCCTCACAGACGTCTCACAGTGCTATGACGTAAGAGGCACAAATGAGTAGTACCTAATAGCAATTAAGGAATCAAAGTAAACTCATTTTTTTCTTAAAGCAGTGTCACTCTCACTGGCTTATGATTTTTTTTAATTATGCATATGCATTTTAATTGATTTTAAATGATAAAATTCAAGTTCAAGGTGGCATAAGCAAAAAAAGAGAATTTATTAGCATAAATGAAGAGTCTTGGGGGAGTAACATGTTCAGATATGGATTGACCAAGGTGCTAAAACGGTATTGTTTGGACACTAACTCTCTCCATTTTCTGACTTTGCTTTCCTTTATGTTGATTTCATTTTCATGTAGGCTTCTTCCATGAAGTAGCAGAACAGCTTACCTTATAACTTAGCAATGCTCACAGAAAGAATTCTAGAAAAGTTCCGGTACTGAGTGTCACTGTATCTATGGGGTCACTTATCCATTCTGCCTCCAGAGGGAGAAAATATGCTGATTTGTTAGATCAAATACCAGGAGGAGAGGAACCAGTTGGGTCATAGGTTTTCAGTCTCACTCAACTATGTAGGCAGAGAGTAAGATGATTTCCAAAAGAAAAATTGAGATGCTGTTTCCAGAAAAAAGAAAAAATGAAGGCCAAGCTGATAAAACCAAAAGTAGTGAACTACATACAGCCAGGGGGGGTGGGGGGCGGGTCTTAGCAAAAGCATTTGTCCACTGCACAAAAGAGACAAACCTATCTTATATTGTACTCTCTTGCATGACAACACCAGCAGTTATGTTATGGTGGTATTTGTAGATTATAATTTAATAAAGCCTAACAACTTATTTTCTTATTTTATTGATAGATACACTTTTGAATAAGGAAGAGAGCAAGGGAAATGCAAAAAGAGTAAGCAGCCTATCCATATCTATATTGAATATGATGACATTTTGGTAAACTTGGCTTAAATTTACAACAAGATTTTTTTAAGTGCCATCTGTCATGCACGTGAAAGCAGATAAAAGTCTGACAGCTGCTCTGAGGCCTTTAAAGAATGACCCTTAGGGTAGCCCAACACTGCAGAAAAAGAGCCTCTAGTTTATGCTTAGTTTATGTTGCTTGGGTTTATTTTAGAAGTTTTCCTTAAATTTTCAATTTGTGCTAGCATTCAATGCAGAAATTGCCAAAGATGTTATTGATTATCAACAGTGTAACTTGTAGAAAGACTCAGACTTTTAAATGAGGGTACAACGGATGACTCTCATTGCTTTATAAATGTAATTATCTTTAATATCCTAATATAATACTATCTTGCTTAACACTGTCATAGAATAAGGTATAGGAAATGTTTCTAAATAATTGCTTTAATTATGTGTTATTTTGATATATTTTTCTGAAGTGCATTATTTGACTTAGTAGCTGAGTCACATATAAAAACATAAACTAATATGTCAAAAATCATTGGCAGTCTCAGGGCTTATAACTTACTGGGGTTTATATGGACCTAACATATTAAATGACTTCAAACTCACGTGCAATTGGAATTGTGTCTGCTGTGACCTCCTCCACTGGCAGATGGTCAACTGCAGCTTCTCAGTGCTGTAAGTATGTCTTCCTCATTGCAATTTCCAACCTGTGGTAGAAGGAATAACAGATAATTGAGATTCTTAGAATTTGTCGAACTGCTCATCAGAGTACAGGTTCTATGTGACCATTTAAACATCTCTGCAATGAATAAGGTAGAACAGTTTTCATGGATGGACTATATTTTATGTTCATCAACCTCTACACTAAGAAATCTAAGAGAGCAGAGTCATGCCTGCATTCTAAGAACTTACCAGGGGCTGGTATTGGCACTCAACAAATATGAGTGATTAAACCATTACAGTGACTAAGTAACTAAATAGATTTACAGTTTGGCATTTATTTTGACTGGAACTTTTAAACTTATTTCATATTCTTGGTTTTGTAGACTTATATATGTGGATTCTGCGTAAACTGTTACTGACAATTCCTATGAGGTGAGAAAATGTGAAAAACCACTTAGCTTGGTGCTTGATACATAATGTTAACAGGCGCTCAATGATATTAGTTGAATCAACATTTTCCTCACCTATGATGCCTTTGTTTTTTTTTAATTTATATAATTTATTTTGGTATCATTAATCTACAATTACATGTGCAATATTATGGTTATTAAACTACCCCCTTCATCAGGTCCCCCACACCAACCCCATTACAGTCACTGTCTATCAGCATAGTGAGATGCTATAGAATCATTATTTGTCTTCTCTGGGTTGTACAGCCCTCCCCGTGCGCCCCTAACATTACATCTGCTAATCGTAATGCCCCTTTTTCCCCCTTGTCCCTCCCTTACCACCCATCCTCCCAGTCCCTTTCTCTTTGGTAACTTTTAGTCTGTTCTTGGGTTCTGTGACTCTGCTGTTTTGTTCCTTCAGTTTTTTTCTTAGTTCTTATACTCCACATATGAGTGAAATCATTTGATACTTGTCTTTTTCGGCTTGGCTTATTTCACTGAGCATAATACGCTCTAGCTCCATCCATGTTGTTGCAAATGGTAGGATTTGTTTTCTTCTCATGGCTGAATAATATTCCATTGTGTATATGTACCACTTCTTCTTTATCCATTCATCTACTGATGGACACTTAGGTTGCTTCCATTTCTTGGCTATTGTAAATAGTGCTGCGATAAACATAAGGGTGCATCTGTCCTTTTCAAATTGGGCTGCTGCATTCTTAGGGTAAATTCCAAGGAGTGGAATTCCTGGGTCAAATGGTATTTCTATTTTGAGTTTTTTGAGAACCTCCATACTGCTTTCCACAATGGTTGAACTAATTTGCACTCCCACCAGCAGTGTAGGAGGGTTCCCTTTTCTCCACATCCTTGCCAACATCTGTTGTTGTTTGTGTTTGGATGTTGGCCATCCTCACTGGTGTGAGGTGATATCTCATTGTGGTTTTAATCTGCATTTCTCTGATGATTAGTGATGTGGAGCATCTTTTCATGTGCCTGTTGGCCATCTGAATTTCTTCTTTAGAGAAGTGTCTATTCATGTCCTCTGCCCATTTCTTAATTGGATTATTTGCTTTTTGTTTGTTAAGGTGCGTGAGTTCTTTATATATTTAGGATGTCAACCCTTTATCAGATATGTCATTTATGAATATATTCTCCATACTGTAGGATGTCTTTTTGTTCTACTGATGGTGTCCTTTGCTGTACAGAAGCTTTTCAGCTTGATATAGTCCACTTGTTCATTTTTGCTTTTGTTTCCCTTGCCCGGGGAGATATGTTCATGAAGAAGTCGCTCATGTTTATGTCCAAGAAATTTTTGCCTATGTTTTTTTCTAAGAGATTTTTGGTTTCATGACTTACATTCAGATCTTTGATCCACCTTGAGTTTACCTTTGTGTATGGGGCTAGACAGTAGTCCAGTTTCCTTCTCTTACATGTAGCTGTCCAGTTTTTCCAACACCAGCTGCTGAAGAGGCTGTCATCTCCCCATTGTATATCCAAGGCTCCTTTATCAAATATTAATTGACAGCATATGTTTGGGTTAATGTTTGGATTTTCTATTCTGTTCCACTGGTCTGTGGGTCAGTTTTTGTGCCAATACCAAATTGCCTTGATTACTGTGGCTTTGTAGTAGAGCTTGAAGTTAGGGAGCATAATTCCCCCTGTTTTATTCCTCCTTCTCAGGATTGCGTTGGCTATTCGGGGTCTTTTGTGGTTCCATATGAATTTTAGAACTACTTGTTCCACTTCATTGAAGAAACCTGTTGATAGTTTGATAGTGATTGCGTTGAATCTGTAGATTGCTTTAGGTAGTATAACCATTTTGACAATATTTATTCTTCCTAGCCAAGAGCATGGGATGCATTTCCATTTCTTAGTGTCCTCTTTAATTTCTCTTAGGAGTGTCTTGTAGTTTTCAGACTACAGGTCTTTCACTTCCTTTGTTAGGTTTATTCCTAGGTATTTTATTCTTTTTGATGCAATTGTGAATGGAATTGTTTTTCTGATTTCTCTTTCTGTTAGTTCATCGTTAGTGTACAGGAAAGCAACAGATTTCTGTGTGTTAATTTTGTATCCTGCAACTTTGCTGAATTCAGATATTAGTTCTAGTAGTTTTGAAGTGGAGTCTTTAGGGTTTTTTATGTACAGTATCATGTCATCTGCAAATAGTGACAATTTGACTTCTTCTTTACCAATCTGGATGCCTTGTATTTCTTTGTTTTGTCTAATTGCCGTGGCTAGGACCTCCAGTACTATGTTGAATAACAGTGGAGAGAGTGGGCATCCCTGTCCTGTTCCCGATCTTAGATGAAAAGCTTTCAGCGTATCGCCATTAAGTATGATGTTAGCTGTGGGTTTGTCATGTATGGCCTTTAGAATGTTGAGGTACTTGCCCTCTACACCCATTTTGTTGAGAGTTTTAATCATGAATGGATGCTGAATTTTGTCAAATGCTTTTTCAGCATCTATGGAGACGATCATGTGGTTTTTGTTCTTCTTTTTGTTGATGTGGTGGATGATGTTGATGGATTTTCGAATGTTGTACCATCCTTGCATCCCTCGGATGAATCCCACTTGATCATGGTATATTATCCTCTTGATGTATTTTTGAATTCGGTTTGCTAATATTTTTGCATCTACATTCATCAGGGATATTGGTCTGTAATTTTCTTTTTTGTTGAGGTCTTTGCCAGGTTTTGGTATTAGAGTGATTCTGGCTTCATAGAATGAGTTTGGAAGTGTTCCCTCCTCTTCTATTTTTTGGAAAACTTCAAGGAGAATCGGTGTTATTTCTTCTCTATATGTCTGGTAGAATTCAGAGGTGAATCCATCTGGTCCGGGGGTTTTGTTCTTGGATAGTTTTTTGATTACCGATTCAATTTCGTTGCTAGTGATTGGTCTGTTTAGTTTTTCTGTTTCTTGCTTGGTAAGTCTTGGAAGGTTGTATTTTTCTAAGAAGTTGTCCATTTCTTCTAGGTTTTCCAGCTTGTTAGCATATAGATTCTCATAATATTCACTTATAATTCTCTGTATTTCTGTGGGGTCCATCGTTATTTTTCCTTTCTCATTTCTGATTCTGTTTATGTGTGTAGATTCTCTTTTTCTCTTAATGAGTCTGGCTAGGGGTTTATCTATTTTGTTTATTTTTCAAAGAACCAGCTCTTGGTTTCATTGATTTTTTCTATTGTTTTATTCTTCTCAATTTTATTTATTTCTTCTCTGATCTTTATTATGTCCCTCCTTCTGGTGACTTTGGGCCTCATTTGTTCTTCTTTTTCCAATTTCAGTAATTGTGTCTTTAGACTAGTCATTTGGGAATGTTCTTCCTTCTTTAAATAGGCCTGGATTGTAATATACTTTCCTCTTAGAACTGCCTTTGCTGTGACCCACAGGAGTTGTGGCTTGGTGGTGTTGTCATTAGTCTCCATATAATCTTTGATTTCTGTTTTGATTTGGTTGTTAACCCATTGATTAATTAGGATAATGTTGTTAAGTCTCCATGTATTTGTGAACGTTTTTGATTTCTTTCTAAAATTTATTTCTAGTTTTATACCTTTGTGATCTGAGAAGTTGGTTGGTAGGATTTCAGTATTTTTGACTTTACTGAGGTTCTTTTTGTGGCCTAGTATGTGGTCTATTCTGGAAAATGTTCCATGTGCACTTGAGAAGAATGTGTATTCTGTTGCTTTTTGGTGCAGAGTTCTGTAGATGTCTGTTAGGTCCATCTGTTCTAGTGTGTTGCTCAGTGCCTCTGTGTCTTTATTTATTTGCTGTCTTGTTGATCTGTCCCTTTGGAGTGAGTGGTGTGTTGAAGTCTCCTAAAATGAATGCATTGCTTTCTATTTCCTCCTTTAATTCTGTTAGTATTTGTTTCCCATATGCTGGCGCTCCTGTGTTGGGTGCATATATATTTATAAGGGTTTTATCTTCTTGTTGGACTGACCGCTTTATCATTATGTAATGTCCTTTTTTATCTCATGCTACTTTCTTCGTTTTGAAGTCTATTTTGTCTGATACAAGTACTGCAACACCTGCTTTTTCTCTTTGTTGTTTGCATGAAATATCTTTTTCCATCCCTTCACTTTTAGTCTGTGTATATCTTTGGATTTGAGGTGAGTTTCTTGTAGGCAGCATATAGATGGGTCTTGCTTTTTTATCATTCTGTTACTCTGTGTCTTTTGATTGGTGCATTCAGTCCATTTACATTTAGGGTGATTATTGATAGATATGTACTTACTGCCATTGCTGGCTTTAGATTCGTGGTTACCAAAGGTTCAAGGGTTGCTTCTTTACTATCTAACAATCTAACTTAACTTTCTTGTTTAGTTATTGTAAACACTGTCTGATGTTTATTTCTCTCCCTTCTTATTCTTCCTCCTCCATTCTTTATATACTAGGTGTTTTATTCTTTGCCTTTAGTTAGTATTTGGATGGTCTGCTTTCTTTGCTATGATTTTATTTTCTCTGGTGATGTCTTTTTAGCTTTAGGGGTGCTTCTCTCTAGAGCAATCCCTTTAAGATATCCTGTAGTGGTGGTTTATGAGAGGCAAACTCTCTCAACTTTCGTTTGTCTGGCAATTGTTTAATCCCTCCATCATATTTAAATGATAATCGTGCTGGATACAATATTCTTGGTTCGAGGCCCTTCTTTTTCATAACGTTAAATATATCATGCCATTCTCTTCTGGCCTGTAAGGTTTCTGTTGAGAAGTCTGATGATAGTCTGATGGGTTTTCCTTTGTAGGTGATCTTTTTTCTCTCTCTAGCTGCCTTTAATACCCTGTCTTTATCTTTGATCTTTGCCATCTTAATTATTATGTGTCTTGGTGTTGTCTTCCTTGGGTCCCTTGTGTTGGGAGATCTGTGGGCTTCCGTGGACTGCGAGACTATTTCCTTCCCCAGCAAGGGAAAGTTTTCAGCAATTATTTCTTCAAAGACACTTTCTATCCGTTTTTCTCTCTCTTCTTCCTCTGGTACTCCTATAATGTGAATATTGTTCCGTTTGGATTGGTCACACAGTTCTCTTAATATTCTTTCATTCCTAGAGATCCTTTTATCTCTCTCTGCCTCAGCTTCTCTGTATTCCTGTTCTCTGATTTCTATTCCATTAACAGTCTCTTGCATCTCATACAGTCTGCTGTTAAGCCCGTCGATCGCTTGTCTGATTTCTGCATTCTTTCCTCACTTCCCTCACTTCCTCCCTCAGCTCTTGCACATTTCTCTGTAGGTCCATCAGCATGGTTATGACTTTTATTCTGAATTTTTTTTCAGGAAGACTGCATTTCCATCCCTTAGGCTCCCTCTCTGGGGTTGTCTGGTTGATTTTAGTCTGGACCATATTCCTCTGTCTTTTCATGGCTATAGAAGTGGTCGCTGGTAGTTGCCATGTATGTCAGCTGGGCTCTTTAAGACTTTAAAAAGAAAAAGAGGAAAAAAAAAGAGAAAGAAAGAAAAAAGAAAGAAAAGAAAAAAGAAAAAAAAAAAAAAAAAAAAAAGAAAACAAAAAACAAAACAAAAAAAGATGCCCACTGGGAGTAGATTCTGTGGGGATGCTGTAGGTGGTGCTGTTGCCCCACTATCCCACAGCCGTGGCCGCGCTGCTCCGCAGGGCCCTTTATAGCTCTGGCCGAGGTGGGAACGAATGGGAGGCTGTTGATCTCTGTGGGAGTCGATGTGCGGCCACCCTTTCCCAGTTGCCAACTAAGGCGTCTGAAACTCCCCAGGACTCCCAGCCTGCTGGGCTGAGTGTGCTGGGGCGATCCAGCTCCTCCGCTGAGCTCCTGTCTCTTTAAGACCGCTGAAGAAAGCGCGCACTTTTCTTTTTTTTTTTTCCTTCCCCTGAGCCGGCTGCAAGCACCTTGGTGCGTTCCCTGCTCAGATCCTGCCCCTCTGTCTCTCCAATCCCCGCTGCACTGCGCAATGTGGGTCAGAGCTCCCCGCGCAGATCACCGGGGCTAGCTACTTCGCGGGGTGTACTTCCACACCCTCCTGGCTCTGAATCCTCTCCTCCTGCTGGTGCGCTGGGGTGGGTGAGTGCTCCGGTCCCGCCGGGTCGCAGCTCCATATCTTACCCACCTCTTGTGGTGCCAAGTCCTCTCGGGTGTAGCTGCATGCTGTGTGCTTTCCTGTGTATTCTGGTCTCTCTTTTAGGAATAGTTGTATTTGCTGTATTTTTGTAGATAAATATAGTGTTGAGAGGAAATTTCTGCCGCCCTGCTCACAATGCCATCTTCCAGGAAGTCTCCGATGCCTTTGTTGTTTGCTTAATTTTTAAGTTGATTTTCACTGGTTACAGAATTTTCAGAGAGCTTGCATGATATAATGGGAAAGCCACTTAATCAAGGGCGAGAATACCAAATTCTAAGTCCTGGCTTTCTCATGCATTACTTAATTCTGGAAGTAAGTAATTGACATATTTTCCTGGAACCTCGGTTTCCTTGTAGATAAATGGAAATAATTTCTCAACCTAGCTACAATGTATTGAATATATTGAATGTTAACGGCTACAGGATTGAAAAATGATCTATCACTTTTCTGGTTCACATAGGTCCTTGTGAAATTCAAATTGGATGAGAATCTTTTGCAAACTATAAAACAATATCAAAAAATGAAATGCTATTGGTATTATTTTTCCATGAACTTTAAGTTCTTTTCTGTTGTTGAAAATCATCCAAATTCTTTGGTTTCTTTTTCTTCACTATATCCTTCAGAGACAAATCAAAACAAGTAATGTTTTTTATTCAAAGCTTGCTTTTATTTGCATTTGATTTTTCTAAAGTCTACATACTAGTTTACCTTTGGATTTGTTTTGTGGGGATTAAGTTACATATTTTATAAATGTTTTAGGAGTGTTGGGAATGAATGTTTTCTTAAAGCATCTTGAGGAAAGGTTTATAGTATTTTAATAAGTGGATTTGCTTGACGTAGGAAATCTACGTCCTGTATGGACCTAGTAAGGAGCCAAGGAAAGAAGTACGGAGAGAGGAGATAAGTTGTCTCTTTGGAACCAGCCTTTTTCTTTATTGGGTAGAGATTTAGGGTATACTAGCTTGCCAAGTTTAGTAAATAAAATAGAGGTCCAGTTAAATCTGATTTTCAGATAAACAATGAATACATTTTTAATTTAAGTATCTCCAAGTGTTGTATCCTTCATTGTCTGCTGATTATAGGTGAGACAATGCCCTGAAGGTTCTTAGATGACATTTTGACTACTTAAAAGGGTGAAAAAGAATCTTAATGAAACTGCTACCTTCAGATGATCTTTGCCTTGTTAAAAAATGAGATATTGTGCTATCTGGAAAGGTGTCAGTGGGTTGACCAGAGTCATCTGGGAGTTTCTCTTCTAGGGTCTTTCATGTAAGTGCAATTATATCTCTGCTGGGCCTAGAGTCTTCTCGTCACCCAACTGAGCTGGAAACCCAAGAGACCTCATTCATGTAACTGGCCACTGACTGGGAGTTGCACTGATAACTATTGATAGTGTCTATATATGGCCTATCCAGAGGACCTGGGCTTTTTCCAGCATGGTGGCTCTGTTTCTAAAGAGCATCCCAAAAGCTACATCCCTTGCTCTTGCCTTAAACTAAGCAAACTCAGTGAATTTGTTGATACTAACAACACTCACGTCTTAGAGATGATTAATACTATTATAGGACTTGTTACATGGCTTCTGCCAACTAGGAACACATCTACTTCAATGAGTAAGAATAGAAAGACATAGAGGAGAGGTCAGAGAGCATGTGAAGTGAGGACTGAACAGGGGCAGAGGGTTATGGTGTGGAGGTAAGTTACAAAAAAGACAAGAGAATGGTAGTGGTGGTGGGAGGTAGCAATATTTGGGGATCAGAGTATGAGATAAGGTGGGAGAGTTTTGGATTATTGGACCAATGTATGGATTATGCAGGATAATAAGGATAAGGAGAGCTGGTTTAATTAAGAGATAAGCTGACTTCTGGAGAAGAAAGGCTGAGACTCTGAAAAGCAAAAAAAAAAAACCAGCCCAAATATTTTTATACTTTTTACTCCATAAGGGACTAAAACATAGTAGGTCCCTGATTGGTCCTTTTTTTAAAAAATAAAATTTTTAATCAAGACAATTTGGGATTGGCACAAAAACAGACCCACAGACCAGTGGAACAGAATAGAAAATCCAAACATTAACCCAAACATATACAGTGAATTAATATATGATAAAGGAGCCTTGAATATACAATGGAGAGATGACAGCCTCTTCAGCAGCTGGTGTTGGCACAACTGGACAGCTACATGTAAGAGAAGGAAACTGGACTACTGTCTAACCCCATACACAAAAGTAAACTAAAAATGGATCAAAGATCTGAATGTAAGTCATGAAACCAAAAAACTCTTAGAAAAAAACATAGGCAAAAATCTCTTGGACATAATCATGAGCGACTTCTTCATGAACATATCTCCCCGGGCAAGGGAAACAAAAGCAAAAATGAACAAGTGGGACTATATCAAGCTGAAAAGCTTCTGTACACCAAAGGACACCATCAGTAGAACAAAAAGACATCCTACGGTGTGGGGGAATATATTCATAAATGACGTATCTGATAAAGGGTTGACATCCAAAATATATAAAGAACTCCTGCACCTCAACAAACAAAAAGCAAATAATCCAATTAAGAAATGGGCAGAGGGCACGAATAGACACTTCTCCAAAGAAGAAATTCAGATGGCCAACAGGCACATGAAAAGATGCTCCACACCGCTAATCATCAGAGAAATGCAGATTAAAACCACAATGAGATATCACCTCACACCAGTGAGGATGGCCAACATCCAAAACACAAACAACAACAAATGTTGGCGAGGATGTGGAGAAAAGGGAACCCTCCTACACTGCTGGGAGGAAATGCAAATTAGTTCAACCATTGTGGAAAGCAGTATGGAGGTTCTCAAAAAACTCAGAATAGAAATACCATTTGACCCAGGAATTCCACTCCTAGGAATTTACCCTAAGAATGCAGCAGCCCAGTTTGAAAAAGACATATGCACTCCTATCTTTATCACAGCACTATTTACAATAGCCAAGAAATGGAAGCAACCTGAGTGTCCATCAGTAGATGAATGGATAAAGAAGAAGTGGTACATATACACAATGGAATATTATTCAGCCATAAAAAGAAAACAAATCCTACCATTTGCAACAACATGGATGGAGCTAGAGGGTATTATGCTCAGTGAAATAAGCCAAGCCAAAAAAGACAAGTATCAAATCATCTCACTCATATGTGGAGTATAAGAACAAAGAAAAAAAAACTGAAGGAACAAAACAGCAGCAGACTCACAGAACCCAAGAACGGACTAATAGTTACCAAAGGGAAAGGAACTGAGGAGGATGGGTGGAAAGGGAGGGACAAAGGGGAAAAAGGGGCATTATGATTAGCAGACGTAATATTGTGGGGGTACAGGGAGGGCTGTACAACTCAGAGAAGACAAGTAGTGACTCTATAGCATCTCACTATGCTGATGGACAGTGACTGTAATGGGGTTGGTGTGGGGGACCTGATGAAGGGGGTAGTTTAATAACCATAATATTGCACATGTAATTGTAGATTAATGACACCAAAATAAATTATATAAAAAATAAATAAATAAAATTTTTGTCTATTTTATTTACACTTTTTTTCATTTATTTTAAATTTATGCCTAGTCACTTTAAAATAAAAGGCCACTTCACTAAAATGCACTCAAAAAGTTAATTTAACCAAAGCAAATTGCCTCTACCACAGATCTTGGCTTGTTTCTTCAGTTATACTATAACATTCATTGCACTGCTCTTTCATTTCCATATTTTATGATGTCCCACATGTAAGCTGAGAGCCCCAAAGGCACTCAAGGAGCCAGAGTGAATATAAATCCCACTCTATCAAAGTTCCTGATCATAAGTTCTTGACATGCTTAAGACATCCTAAGTGTACAGAAAATGTTTGATTGAGACTCACTATGATTGTAGGTTAGCCCCAGAGGCTGCTTTCGGTTAAAAGTCTGTTAGAAAGCTACCTTTCCCAACCATAACATAGCTGCCTGCTGGGCAAAACAGTCGGGGGCTGGAAATGCAGTGAGAAAGAACACATTCTGCCTGTTGCTATGAAATGAGAAAGGGAGTAGCTGATAGTCCAACTTGTCCCAAGAGACTTTGCCTGATAGAAAGGTCAAGCAACTCAGCTGTAGGTTTGGACTAAAATGCACCTGAGTTGTTTCTGAAAGCCAACCCCAAGGGGAGAATATAGTAAAAGGGAATAATGAGATCTTGTTGTCTAGCCACTGACTGAAAAATCAGGCAATGATCTTCAGGTCTGTCACTGAAAACACAAAATTCCACACCAGCATTCAGTAATGTGGCCTGGAAAGCCACTTGAGTAGGGAGGGAAATGTAATGGGTTGGGGGTTGGGAGGAGGGCATTTCCAGCTAAATCACAGTACATGTAGCTCTGGGAAAGAGCAAAATAAAACTGGTCATCGATCAGAAATATGTGCGTCTTTTGATGTGGGCTGGCCATTACTAACTAGAAGAAAGTTTTACTTGCAAATGGGGATTAGGAATGCCTGCAAGTTAAGGTCATAAAAGGGAAACCATCAGTTTGACTCACACAGAATAAAGGTTGAGATTAGCCTGTCCTAAAATAGTATTTCTGAACAGCCTTTGAGACAGATAACATCTGAGTTTTCAGCCTTCAATCACCTTCTTTAAGAACTAGAGTTAACCTCGGAAACTTAGATAATATGGAAATTTAAGGTGGCTCTTTACTATGTGAAATGTTGCTTTAACCTTGTCATATCATCACCACAATAGAAAGACAAAGGTGATTTATTTATAGACATTTCAAGCTTCAGTTAACAGCCCTCCCTCACTAAAGAAAAACAACTCATGAGGTCTATCTAATTCAGTTCTCAGACTGTCTTTGTTTACATTCCAGTGAAGATCAAAAACTCTTCTTTATTCCTATGTACTTGAGGCCAGCTTATCATAACCAGCAAGATTTGCAGCTGTGTAGCCAAATCCTTTAAGAAGTCCTTCTGATAATATTTCTGGTATCCTCAGATTACTGCTTTAGAGCATATGTAGAGACGCCACTTCTTTTCTATCTCCCTTTCCTATCTCAGCACGACTATTTTAGCGACTCCATTAATGTATTCACATTTCCAAATATCAGATCCCGTGAAGTAGCTTTCTAAGTTGGAACTTTACAAAGCAGAGGCAGGCTAATTGACATTTATAAAGCTTGAGATGAAGGTGTAATAAAAAAAAATGCACTGCAACAGAAAGGAGACATATCACAACCATTCAGGACAGCTCCAGATCACTTGAACCACTGAATCTTCAGTAGCATAACACTTACTTATTAAACAACTTACCCATGGTAACATTCAAAATATGGAACCACTAGGACAGCCTGAGCACTGAATTAAAGCTGGGACCTGAAGGGCCGGCCCCCTATTTGCCAGATGTTAATCCTTTAGCTGCTGGATTGGGGGTGTCCGGGGGTCCCTGGGGCAGAGGTGGGGTGTTGGGCACAAGTACTGTTTAGGTAAGTATTTCAACATTCTAGTAACTGTCTAGCTATGTCTTTGTACACCTCCATAATATTCTGGTTTATAGCCTATGCTGCTGTCCACGCTGTTCATGACAATATACAACAGAAAACGTATGATTATTTGTACCTTTGCTGTGTTTCTCATACAATTGTGTAATTAATCTCATTGTCTTAGTTTTCCTGTGTAGTTTTTCCCACACTTGTCAAAACCTAATGAAAAACAGTGATTGTGAAAGCTTGCTGAAATACTTTTGTTGCTCTCCAGTACCATTTGTCTTTGAAAGATTCTTAAGGAATTTTTGTCATGTAACTTTCTTAATGGAGTCATTAAAAATGCATACATACTAACTTTGCTGGGTTCAAATTTAAAAGAAGGTACAACTATCATCATCCTCATCATTATTACTGTATTGTGTTGGCATTATTTAGACACCTTCAGCCCCTAATAATGCCCTAAAGGAAAGTTTATGCTCACTCTTTTGCACTCTCTCTCAGTCAAGTATTTGTGGATGGGTTAAAAATACATTCTTCCTGTGTTTTTTACCACACACAAAGTTAATGATATTGGCTCCTAGGGTTAGAGACTAGTAGAAATCTAGGGACTTCTAATACAAGGACTTAAACAAATATTTACGTATATACAGATACCTGTATATTAATTGAGATACTTGTAAACATCAACACAGGCATATTAAATTGATTAACAAATAAGAAAATAACATATATATACCCTGCATATTACCATGAAATTCTGAGGACATACTCAATTTTCCCGATTCAGCCACTTCCTCAGCAGGCTTAGGTGAGAAGAGCCCGTCTACGTTGGCAACAGAGCCTAAACCCTTAGTTGGCAGAGGAATGAAAAATAAAACATATACTTAAAGAGACAAACCTGTTTCTTTATATCACCCTCTAGTGGCTTTGCAAAGGTTTCTGAGGGAAGAAAAGGCTGTGGGAATTTGGTTGCATGTTGAGGATGATTTATGGAGTTCAATTACAGAGTGACCCCGTTGTTGGCATTTGCCAAAAGCCAAATATGTCTTCGGTAGGGTAGAAAAAAAAGCACTCCTGAGTGCGTATCGAGCTTCAAAACAAAGAGCGATGTAACAGGCGGCTGCCAGGTACAAGTCTCTTGAAAAGGCATCATAATTAAAAATACCTGAGCAGTATTTAAATACAATATGCAAGGTCATTGCAAGATGAAGGTAACACAGGCACTGACAGAGAACGGCAGGGATACTGAGAAAATAAGTACTCGGAATGGCATTGCATGTGAAGTTTTACGTAGGGGTTGAAAAAAACCACATTTAAGTGTCAGAGGAAATGGCAGAACTCACCTCCCATTCTAATTTTGCCGACATGACAGCAGCCTTGCTGCCACTCAAAGGCCCAGAGACAGCTATTGCTCTGTATCGCTCATACCTGCAAGGGACAATGTGTGATCAGAAGTAACATTTTGCAGGGTCCATAACAAAGATTATGTCAAAGAAGGAAAAAAGAAACAAAGGTTCATTGATTGGCAGGTTAGGAGAGGCAGACACAGAAGAAAGAAGCAAGTGCTGAAATCTGTGCTCAGAAATGTTCATTTAATGTAGTCCATCCCCAACCTGAAACTGTTTTGTGTCGTACAGCAAAGAGCCTATGATGTTTTGAGAACCTGGGCTTGAATCAAGATGCTAGACTTGAGTTCTTTTCACATCATGTATTTCCTCCATGACAGGGACAGGTCAGTTCCCCCACTGCTGCAGTTGTCTGTCCGTAAAATGAAGATAAGGTACATGTTTTTCCACTTTGATTTGTAACCAGTTGGATTCTCTTTGGTGAATGAACCCAACACAAAAGGTGACACAGTCTCTAGCAGCATTTACCTACATCTTCACTGAAGCAAATTCAAAAGACACACTTGGAGTGTCCTGGAAGATCCCGTACACAAGATACAACATAATTCCTTGACTGTCATTCATGTTGCGCATACTCTTCAGTCCTGTTTAAAGCAGTGTTTAAAAAGCAGGGAATTATAATCATGTAATTCGCTTTATCAGGTATATGCTATAAAAACACAATTTTTTTAGCACTCAGCACATTTTACCAAGCACAGTTTTAAGCATTTAAAGTATATTTCTCATGAATCTGTATAATAACCCCATGGTTAACACTATTTTTATCCCTTTTTGTTTTTAGGCAATAAGAGTAGATACATGGATTGCCCTACATGTGCTGGTTTTCTGTTGCTGCATAACACATTACCACAAACTTAAAACAATGCAAACTAACTTACAGTTTCTGTCAGGCAAGAGCCCAGGTATATCTTAAAGGTCCTTTGTTTGGGCTCTTACAAGGCTGCAAGTCAAGGGGTCAGCTGGGCTGAATTCTTATGCCAAGGCTCAGCTGGTGGAAATTCTTTTCGAGGTCATTCAGGTTCTTGGTAGAAATCACCTCCTTGCAGCTGTATGATGGGAGCCTCTTTATTTTCTGACTTTTGGTTGGAGGCTGCCTTCAGGTACTAGAGGCCATGCAGCTTCTCTAATGTGGCCACTTCTTCACCTGATGAGGTGAGGCCCACCTGGGGTTCTCTACTTTTTAACTCAAAGTCAACTAATTTGAGATATTAATTATACCTGCACAGTCTCTTCACCTTTTGCCATATTCTACAGACTAGAAGTAAGTCTCAAGTCCTACCCCCACCCAGGGAGAGCTATGAACAACGGGAGTGGGAATCACTGGGGAGTGGTGGCCCACCTGGGGGCCATGGAGACCCATAAAGCTCGGGCAGGAACCGGCCGCAGGAGTTCCTGGCTTCTGGCTCTTCACCACTTCACTAGCTGGGGAACCCTCCCAGGCCCATGCATAGGATTGTTATTACAATGGGTCTAGCTTTGTTTTTATTCCACATTTATTCTTGGAACCCTAAGGTATTCAATGTAGTTGATATCCCCCCTTTTTGCATTTATGAGGCTTACAGAACAAAGCTTCACTGCAGGCAATCTGCCCTTGGAATCAAAGCTTCGGGGCCCTCTCCAGCTGGCCCAAATGTCCTCCTTCCCCTCCCTCAGTCAGGGGATGGTCTGCAGTGGCTAAAGATGACACCCCGGGGACAAGCTTTTGCCTGCTTGGAGGGCTGCATGTTTGCCCCGCTGAGGGGTGTTGCCCTAGGCTCCCCAACATTGCCTCCCCTCCCTAAACGAGAGGAGTTTCTCCTTTACTTGTGTTATAAATTAGGCCTCCATGGACAATTCATTTGACCAAAGTGTTTTACTAGAGAAATCTTTTCCTTTTAAAGAAAAGTAAGGACAGGTTTTAAACACCTCTTGGTTTTTGAAGAGAATAAATGTTTACTTTGAAGAAAAGACTTAACAAGGATTTTAAACATCTTACTAACTACAAATAACTCTCTGAGCTTTGTAGGGGGTGGGAATTATTCTCTGCAAAAGAGCTAAGAAATGCTGAAAGTTTCTCTTTTAGTAATCTCTCCCAGACAGGAAGCTGTGATCTACCTTTTAAAAAGGCTGTTTAGACCCTTACAACTTAAATTTAGCTCTCAGGCTCCCTCTCCTTTCTCACTGTGGGGTACAAGTGGTGTTAAATGATAGGCAGATGCTAAACAAGATGCCTCCCCCCACGGCTTCTTTTGATTCTTTAAGTAAGCTGCAGTATTGATTTTTTAAAAAGAGAGATCTGAAGAGAAGCCTGTCAGAGGGTTCTGAAATTAACATAAATCAGAGCTCCTGCCAGTGTCCTAAAGCTTGAAATGAGTGAGTTTCCAGTTGACCGCCAGCTAGCCGCGAGGCTTCCAAAGCAAAGCCAGTGTGTTCTGAGATTGGAGCAAGTCTCCGGTGTTTACCTTGGCAACAGGAAGACAGCACAGAAGGATCACGTAAAACTACACGTTGAAAAGCTGAAGTCCTCCTAGTCTGTTTTGTCCCAGATGCTACCCACAATGCAATCGTCTCTTCCCATACTTATGGAGGTTGGATGGTGGCCCCTCAAAAGCATGTCCACATCCTGATCCCTTGAATTTGTGAATATGACATCATTTAGAAAAACGGTTTTAGCAGATGTAATTAATTTAAGTATCTCAGGCTGAGATAATCCTGGACTATGTGAGTGGGCCCTAATTCCAAAGACATGACATGTCCTCACATAAGAGACAGGCGGAGAGAGACTCAACACAGAAAGACGACGCAGACAGAGAGGGGGTGACCATGCAGAGATGGAGGCAGAGGTCAGGGCGGGGCAGCGGCACGCCAAGAAGCCTGGAGCCGCCAGAAGCTGCAGGGGGCAGGAAACATGCTTTCCCGGAGACCTCAGAAGGAGCGTGGCCGCGCTAACACCTTCATTTCTGACTTGGGGCCCCCAGGGCTGCGAGAGAATAAATTTCTGTTTTAAATCACCAAGTCCGTGACAATTTGTTACAGCAGCCCTAGGGAAATAATGGTCTCAGAAGAAAGAAATCCTTAGGTTAGCAACTTGCGGAATCCCTGTAATTATCAGGCGCGCCTGAATCGCTGACTAGAGTATAGGCGCTGAAAGGGCACAAACTGCGCCTCAGTCGTATTTGCACCACACACATTTGTGATATTGATGTGTAGCCCAGTGAATGTTTATCGACTTGGACCATGGAAATAGCTGAAAGTCTGGTAAGTGGAGACTGTGGAGACGCCAGCCTGGAATCATCTGAGAGCATGCAGAGGAGGCCGTGGCAAGCTGATCCCTTTCAAAGGGGCCAGACCAAACTGAAATCATGCATGTAGCACTTGCACGGGCCTGAGAAGGGTCAGGAGCCCTGCTCTCATGTAGGGAGATATAGGGTGACCCAGGAAATTCAGAGCGACTGAACGCTTTCAGCCCTAATCAAAATGTAGTTGTGGAAATCAGGACTGATTCCTATAAATTCTGAAATGGAGAAAATCCGAAAAAATCTGAGGTTCTTCTACCATTCACTTCGTTGTTGTTGTTTTTATTCACTTTTAAAATAAATTCATTATTAAAATATACAAAGGTGTGCAGTGAGGTCTCCTACCCTCATTTCCCCCACCCATTCATTCACTGACCAAATATTTGTTAAGTGCCTGCTGTGTATACTGTTCTCAGGGCTTGGAGCACATCAGTAAATGAAACGGACAAAAAACAACTGCCTTCCTGGCCTTCATGTTCAAGTGGGCTGAGAAGTCAAAACAAGCCCCTTTGAGAAGAGAGACATGAGCAAAAAACGAGGCAAAGGAAGTTAGCCAAGAGAATATTTTCCCCCTGTGGTGCCACTTCTATTATTAGATTTTTCTGAATCTAGAGTTTCTTTAAGAGTATGGCAGCAAATTTGAACATATATTCTTATTTTCTCTTCTTTTTAGTACAAAAGGCGGCATGTTATACTGCTTCTTGCTTTTTCAATTTAATATCTCTTGGAGCTTTTTATCAGATACGTTTTTTTCCTGGGAAGTTTCCTTACTTATTTATTTTTGTACACTGGCTAGAATGTCATTATTTGTGTGGATATATGGAAATTTATTTAATTGTTTCCCTATGACGGACATTTAGGTTGTTTTCAGCTCAGTGTTATTCTGAAAAATGTTGTCATGCATAACTTTGTACAAATTTCATTTGAATCTCTTGGATTATTGCCCAGAGGAAGAACTTCTGGGCCAAAGCTATATGAATGAATGATTTTAACAAATATTGCCAATTACACTCCATAGGGGTTTTACTGATGTTTATCTCCCAACAACA
This sequence comes from Smutsia gigantea, assembly GCA_032199065.1. NCBI lineage: Eukaryota > Metazoa > Chordata > Mammalia > Pholidota > Manidae > Smutsia > Smutsia gigantea. Next base: position 153,726 of record JAVSCE010001413.1, on the reverse strand, counting down.
GTAAAGGACAGCACTTGTTTCCCACAGGTTGCTGATCAACTGTTATGTCAAAAGTTTGTTTATCTGTAAGGATTTTGGCCATTATGATCGGCAGAATGATGACCCCATGTAATTTTAAATTTTGTCTATGAATAAGGGTGAATATCTTTCCATGTGCTTAGAAGCTGGTTCTTTTCCAAAGAACATTTAATTCATGTTTTTGCTCAATTTTATACTGGGAAGTTGGCCTTTTTCTCATGATTTATATACTGGGGAGACTATTCTGTTTTATGGATTACAAATATTTTTTCTATGTGTTATCTGCCTTTAATTTTGTTTATAGTGTTCTTTTTCCCTTGCAGATTTTTTTAAATGTAATAACACTTACCAGTATTTCTCTTTACAGCTTCTGGATTTTGAGTCATATTTTAAAAGATTATCCCACTCCAAATGTATAAAGGAATGTTTTTTCTTCTAGTATGCTGGTTTCAGTTTTTATATATGAATCTGTGATCTACTTAGAATGTATTCAGGTGCACAGTTTGAGAAATGATTCCAATTCTTTGCCCAGCAGTCATCCTAGTTTTTCCATCACAATTTTTTGAATAGTCTATTTCCTCTAACTGATTTGAGATGACACCTCTATCACATATTAAATTCTTATATGCAGTTATCTCTCTCTCTCTCTCTAACTACATATATATATATATATATGCAGTTGGGTTTCATTTTCTTAATTTTCTATTCTGCTCCAGTGGTTCTGTTTGTCAATTTCTATGTCAATACACTACTTAATAATTGCAGTCTCCCCTTTCTCAGTGTTTTCGTATCTATTCTTGGTTGCTCAATTTTCATATGACCTTTAGAATCAGTTAGTCTCATTCTAAGAAAAGAAAAAAATTGATATTATTTTGGAATAGAGTTAGATTTACCATAAAGAAAAAATATGTTAAGTCCTTTTATCCAAGATTACTGTTTTATCTTCATGCAATTGCATTTTTTTCTTTCAGAAGTACAGTACAGCTTTTGCATATTTATTAGTAAGTTTATTCATAGGTACTTTATATGTAGTATTTTACTTTTATATCCTTTTATCTATTATAAATGGATATTTATAATATTATTCCATTATGTCTTCTAGATGATTTTGTTGAATACATGAATGATAATCATTTTTGCTAATGACCTGACCATCCAACTGAATTAAAAAAATTTTTTTCAGTTGATTTTCATGTTTCCCAAGTATACATATTTCTTATAAATAATAGATTTGTCTTTTTTTCCATTTTTTTTTACTTCTAATATCTTTTCTCTTGTCTTTTCTTTGATAGGTGTCTTGAAATCTCTTCCATGAATTCGTGTATCTGATTTGTGCTCTCCCTTCTTCATGGAACTGAAGTTCATCTTTAAAAAATACGAAGTTCAGAGGGGGCACTCAAGATGGTGGCATGATTAGGGTGGCAGAAATCTCCCAAAACCATATATATTTTGAAAATACAGCAAATACAACTATTCCTAAAAGAGAGAACAGAAGATACAGTACAACAGCCAGGCTACATCTACATCTGTGAGAACTCATTATCTCACGAAAAGGGTAAGATACAAAGCCGTGACCCGGCAGGACCCAAGCACTCACCCCACCCCAGCTCACCGTCGGGAGGAAAAGAATCAGAGTGGGGAGGGAGTGGAAGCACAGGACTGCTTAACAACCAGCCCTAGTAATCTGCACCAGGAGCACAGACAGCCATTGCATGGTGTACTGGATATTAGAGAAACAGAAAAGTAAAATAGAGACTGAGACTGCAAGCAGGTCCCCAAAGCCAGCTCCCCTGGGACAAAAGAAAAGCAGGTGCTTTAAAAGTCTTAAAGGGACAAGGGTTTAACAGGTGGACAAAATTGTCCCAGCACACTCAGCCCAGCAGGCTGGAATCTTAAGGAACTTCAGGCGCCCTAACCCCCTGGGTGGCAAGGCAGCTCCGAAGGAGCTCACGGCGATAAGCAGCCTACCATTCATTCAACCCTGCTGGCACTGCAAGCAAACTGGCTGACCTGCTGCTGCTGCGGACCAGCCAGGGAGCAGCTCTGCCCACAGAAACCATACAGAGTCTTCTCCCAGCATGCAGCTAACTGAGCCAGACCCAGAGGCTGCTGCCAGCACTTAGCTGCCTGACACAGGCAGAGGAAGCTGGCGCAAGGTCTGGAAAGCACGAAGGGGCACGATTCTCGCAGGAGAACACACCCAGTGCATCTACGACCCCTGCACAGTGCCTTAGGCTATCCAAAGGGGTGCCCGCCAATGGCAGCTCAGGGGATTAACCCAAAGACTGCTCCCTGTGTGCGGATAATTGGCACAAGCAGTGGAGAAGGGCAAGGTGACCAGCAAGCAGGAAGGGACTTTGTTTTCCCAGCTGACGCATGAGCCACTTACTGGTGATCACTTCTATCACCATGAAAATGCAGAAAAATCTGGTCCAGTCCAAAATCACTCAAACAATGCCAGAGAGAGGGCCTGGTGACATAGATATGACCAATCTTAATTCAAAATAAGAGTCATAACCATGCTGATGAAGCTGCAGAGAAATATGCAAGAGCTAAGGTACAAAGTCCAGAGGGAGATAACAGAAATGAAACAATCAATAGAAGGACATAAGAGCAGATTGGATGAGGTGCAAGAGACTGTTAATGGAATAGAAATAAGAGAACAGGAATACAGAGAAGCTGAGACAGAGAGAGATAAAAGGATGTCTAGGAATGAAAGAATATTAAGAGAATGTGTGATCAATCCAAACAGAACAATATTTGCATAATAGGGGTACCAGAAGAAGGGAGAGAAAAAGGGACAGAAACTGTCTTTGAAGAAATAATTGCTGAAAATTTCCCCAAGCTAGTGAAGGGAATAGTCTCTCAGACCATGGAAACCCACAGATCTGCTAGCACAAGGGATGCAAGGAGGACAACACCAAGACATATAATAATTAAAATGGCAAAGATCAAAGACAAGGACAGGGTATTAAAGGCAGTCAGAGAGAGAAAAAAGATCACCTACAAAGGAAAACCTATCAGGCTATCATCAGACTTCTCAACAGAAACCTTACAGGCCAGAAGAGAATGGCATGATATATTTAATGCAATGAAGCAGAAGGGCCTTGAACCAAGAATACTCTACCGGCAAGGTTATCATTTAAATTTGAAGGAGGGATTAAACAATTTCCAGACAAGCAAAAGTTGAGGGAATTTGTCTCCCATCAACCACCTCTGCAGGGTATTTTAAAGGGACTGCTCTAGATGGAAGTACTCCTAAGGCTAAATAGATGTCAGCAGAGGAAATAAAATCACAGCAAAGAAGGCAGACAAACCAAATACTAACTAAAGGCAAAAAAATAAAATCAGCTATCCACAAAAGCAGTCAAGGGAAAAACAAAAGAATACAAAATAAAACACCTAACATATAAAGAGTGGAGGAGAAAGAAGAAGAAGGGAGAGAAATAAAGAATCATCAGACTGTGTTTCTAATAGCATAATAAGGGAGTTGAAGTTAGACAGTTAGATAGTAAAGAAGCTACCCTTGAAACTTTGGTAACCACAAATCCAAAGCCTGCAATGGCAATAAGTACATATCTATCGATAATCACCCTAAATGTAAATGGCCTGAATGCACCCATCAAAAGACACAGAGTAAAAGAAGGGATAAAAAAGCAAGACCCATCTATATGCTGCTTACAAGAGACTCACCTCAAACCCAAAGACATACACAGACTAAAAGTGAAGAGATGAAAAAAGATATTTTATGCAAACAACAAGGAGAAAAAAGCAGGTGTTGCAGTACTTACATCAGACAAAATAGACTTCAAAACACAGACAGTAACAAGAGATAAAGAAGAACATTACATAATGATAAAGGGGTCAGTCCAACAAGAGGATATAAGCATTATGTATCTATGCACTCAACACAGGAGCAATGACATATGTGAAACAAATACTAACAGAATTAAAGGAGGAAATAGAATGCAATGCATTCATTTTAGGAGACTTCAATACACCACTGACTCCAAAGGACACATCAACCAGACAAAAATAAGTAAGGACCCAGAGGCACTGAACAACACACTAGAACGGATGGACCTAACAGACATCTACAGAACTCTACACCCAAAAGCAACAGGATACACATTCTTCTCAAGTGCACATGGAACATTTTCCAGAATAGACCACATACTAGGCCACATAAGGAGCCTCAGTAAGTTTAAAAAGATTGAAATTCTACCAACCAACTTCTCAGATCACAACGGTATAAAACTAGAAATAAATTGTACAAAGAAAACAAAAAGGCTCATAAACACATGGAGGCTTAACAACATGCTCCTAAATAATCAATGGATTAATGACCAAATGAAAACAGAAATTAAGCAATATATGGAGACAAATGACAACAACAGCACAAAGCCCCAACTTCTGTGGGACGCAGTGAAGGGAGTCCTAAGAGGAAAGTATATAGCAATCCAGGCCTATTTAAAGAAAGAAGAACAATCCCAAATGAATAGTCTAAAGACACAATTATTGAAACTGGAAAAAGAAGAACAAATGAGGCCCAAAGTCAGCAGAAGGAGGGACATAATAAAGATCAGAGAAGAAATAGATAAAATTGAGAATAAACCAATATAAAAAATCAATGAAACCAAGAGCTGGTTATTTGAGAAAATAAACAAAATAGATAAACTCCTAGCCAGACTTATTAAGAGAAAAAGAGAATCTACACACTTAAACAGATTCTAAAATGAGAAAGGAAAAAATCATGACAGACACCACAGAAATACAAAAATTAGAGACTACTATGAAAATCTATATGCTAACAAGCTGGATAACCTAGAAGAAATGGACAACTTTCTAGAAAAATACAACCTTCCAAGATTGACCAAGGTAGAAACAGAAAATCTAAACAGACCAATTACCAGCAACAAAATTGAATCGGTAATCAAAAAATTACCCAAGAACAAAACCCCCGGGTGAGATGGATTCACCATTGAATTTTATCAGACATTTGGAGAAGACATAAACCCATTCTCCTTAAAGTTTTCCAAAAAATAGAAGAGGAGGGAATACTTCCAAACTCATTCTATGAAGCCAGCATCACTCTAATACCAAAACCAGGCAAACACCCCACAAAAAAAAGAAAATTACAGGCCAATATTCCTGATGAACATAGATGCAAAAATACTCAACAAAATATTAACAAACTGAATTAAAAAATATATCAAGAGGATCATACACCATGATCAAGTGGGATTCATCCCAGGGATGCAAGGGTGGTACAACATTTGAAAATCCACCAACATCATCCACTACATCAACAAAAAGAAAAACAAAAACCACATGATCATCTCCATAGATGCTGAAAAAGCATTTGACAAAATTCAACATCCATTCATGACAAAAACTCTCAATAAAATGGGTATAGAGGGCAAGTACCTCAACATAATAAAAGCCATATATGACAAACCCACAGCCAACAACATACTTAACAGTGAGAAGCTCAAAGCTTTTCACCTAAGATTGGGAACAAGACAGGGATGCCCACTTTCCACACTTTTATTCAACATAGTACTGGAGGTCCCAGCCATTGCAATCAGACAAAATAAAGAAATAAAGGGCATCAAGATTGGTAAGGAAGAAGTCAAACTGTCACTATTTGCAGATGACATGACATTGTACATAAAAATCCCTAAAGACTCCATTCTAAAACTACTAGAACTAATATCTGAATTCAGCAAAGTTGCAGGATACAAAATTAATACAAAGAAATCTGTTGCTTTCCTATACACTAAAAATGAGCCACAGAAAGAGTAATCAGAGAAACAATTCCATTCACAATTGCATAAAAAAGAATAAAATACCTAGGAATAAACCTAACCAAGGAACTGAAAGACCTATACCCTGAAAACTACAAGACACTCTTAAGAGAAATTAAAGAGGACACTAACAATGGAAACTCATCCCATGCTCTTGGGTAGGAAGAACAAATATTGTCAAAATGGCCATCCTGCCTAAAGCAATATAGGGATTCAATGCTATCCCTATCAAAATACCAACAGCATTCTTCAATGAACTGGAACAAATAGTTCTAAAATTCATATGGAACAACAAAAGATCTGAATAGCCAAAGCAATCCTGAGAAGGAAGAATAAGGTAGGGGTGATCTCACTTTGCAACTTCAACCTCTACTACAAAGCCACAGTAATCAAGAAAATTTGGTACTGACACTAAAACAGACCCACAGACCAGTGGAACTGAATAGAGAGTTCAGATATTAATCCAAACATATATGGTCAATTAATAGTATAAAGGAGCCATGGATATACAATGGGGACATGACAGCCTCTTCAACAGCTGGTGTTGGCAAAACTGGACAGCTGTATGTAAGAGAATTAAACTGGATCATTGTCTAACCCATACACAAAAGTAAACTAGAAATGGATCAAAGACCTGAATGTAAGTCATTAAACCATAAAACTTTTAGAAAAAATCATAGGCAAAAATCTCTTGGACATAAACATGAGCAACTTCTTCATGAACATATCTCCTCGGGCAAGGGAAACAAAAGCAAAAATGAACAAGTGGGGCTATATCAAGCTGAAAAGATTCTGCGCAGCAAGGACACTATCAATAGAACAAAAAGACATCCTACAGTATGGGAGAATATATTCATAAATGATGTATCCGATAAGGGGTTGACATCCAAAATATATAAAGAACTCACACACCTCAACAAACAAAAAGCAAATAAGCCAATTAAAAAATGGAGAGAGGATCTGAACAGACACTTCTCCAAAGAAGAATTTCAGATGGCCAACAGGCACATGAAAAGATGTTCCACATCGCTAATCATCAGAGAAATACAAATTAAAACCACAATGAGATATCACCTCACACCAGTGAAGATGGCCAACATCTAGAAGACAAACAACAACAAATGTTGGCAAAGATGTGGAGAAAGAGGAACCCTCCTACACTGCTGGTGGGAATGTAGATTAGTTCAACCCTTGTGGAAAGCAGTATGGAGATTCCTTAAAAAACTCGAAATAGAAATACCATTTGACCCAGGAATTCCACTCCTAGGAATTTATCCTAAGAATGCAGCAGCCCAGTTTGAAAAAGACATATGCACCCCTATGTTTATTGCAGCACTGTTTAAAATAGCCAAGAAATGGAAGCAACCTAAGTGTCCATCAGTAGATGAATGGATAAAGAAGATGTGGTACATATACACAATGGAATATATTATTCAGCCATAAGAAGAAAACAAATCCTACCATTTGCAACAACATGGATGGAGCTAGAGGGTATTATGCTCAGTGAAATAAGCCAGGCGGAGAAAGACAAGTACCAAATGATTTCACTTATCTGTGGAGTATAAGAACAAAGAAAAAACTGAAGGAATAAAACAGCAGCAGACGCACAGAACCCAAGAATGGACTAACAGTTACCAAAGGGAAAGGGACTGGGGAGGATGGGTGGGAAGGGAGCGACAAGGGGGAAAAAGGGGCATCACGATTAGCACACATAATGTAGGGGCAGGTACGGGGAAAGCAATACAACACAGAGAAGACAAGTAGTGATTCTATAGCATCTTACTATGCTGATGGACAGTGACTGTAATGGGGTATGTGGGGGGGACTTGATAATGGGGGGAGTCTATTAACCATAATGTTGCTCATGTAATTGTATATTAATGATATCAAAATGAAGTTCACATTTTTCACCTGTTTTGTGGCAATTTTTTTCTTGTGTTTTTGGTTGGTAGGTTTACTATGTTTCCATGTCTTTCTTAAGGTGTCTTTGATGTACCCTTTTAGAATTTTTACATCACTAAATGAGTTGAATTTTTCTGGCTAGGCATTTAAAAAAGTTTTGTGAGAAGGAAGGGGAGATCAGAGTAGCTTCCAAGTGTTACAATCTAAAGAACCTTCTGTTGCTACCACAGAGATTGTCTCCTGTCAATATGGTACATCCATGTAATTCTTAGTCTTACTGCTACTCTGTCTTTAAATCCATTTCTTTTCAAAGTCTAAGTTAGGGAGGATTTTTATTGCCAGTCCTGATAGCAGATTTCCAAACTCACTATATATAGCAAACAGGTCATGCAGTCTTTTTACTAGAGGGTAAACCTGTTCCTTTTAGAAAATGTGATTTTGCAAAATCCTTCTGCAACTCAGGCCTTCTCTGTATCCCTCTTGACAGCTAGTTTTACCAGTCATTAAACAAATGTCAGAGTCTTCAGATTATCTGTGTCCTATTTAACTGAGGATAGAATTTAAGAGTTTTTTTTTTTGATTTACCTGTTGCTTTTAGATGATTTCCAGAAGAAAGGAAAAATATGATGTACAAAGCCATGTTCATCGGGCTATCTCAGCAATTTTTTCCTCAGAATTAAAGTCCTGCACTGAAAGGAATACTTCTAGCACAAAGATTGAAGATTGGGAGTAGACTGTAACTCTGAATGAATATACATGCCTCTGGGTGAGTTGTATGAGTGTGGTATAATTATGATTGGCTATTTTCTTCAGGCTTTCCAAACTTTTTCCATCATGACCCTTTCCCTCAACACCTACACATATTCACACATACCCATGTATGTACATGTGTGCCTGCATGCACACACACACAAACATGTGGAACAGAGTGTTTACAAAATTATTGTATGCTATAGAAAGTTTAAATAAGTGTGAACTAAAAACCTCCCTTGGGTTTGGCAATGAGGAAGTCATCTGTGATCTTGACTGAATGGAGTTTTGGGGCAGAAACCAGAATTGTGAGTTGAAGGAGTTGAGAAATGAATAGGAGGGAATAAATTAAGGAATGCAGACTACTTTTTAAAGACACTTTTTTCTCCAGCGTTATTGAAATGCAATTGACATATAACATTACATAAGTTTACCGTGTAGAATGTGTCAGTTTGATAAATGTGTAAATTGTAAAATCATTACCACTGTAGAGTTAGCTAAACCCTCCATCAGGTCACATTGAGACACTTGGCTACTAAGGAAAGGAAAGTTTTACAGGATCAGACAGAATGTCAGGGCTATGAAAGTCTATATTTAGATCTCCTTAAGAAGCTTGTTTAGAGAGTGGTGTCACAAGCTTGTGAAGTTCTGTCCTTCAAGGTGGGGGTGGAAAGCAAGGAGAAGGAAAGGATTTTGTGTTAAAGTCCAGTCATTAACAGTCCTCTGGAGTCAGTGTAACTCCCTGTCAGTCTTGTTAGCTCTGTGACTTAGTCTCCATGACCCACAATGATGCCATAATCTATACAAGAGCCCAGACCTTTCTCCTGAGCTCCAGTCTTTGTCTACCAGATAATTTATCTTGGATGTTCTACAGGTATTTCCAAATTAATATGTCCAAATGTTATTTAGTACTTGTCTAATCCCCAAGCTTGTTTCCCCTTGTATTCACTTCTTAGTGAATTAAACCACCACCTACCTAAGAAACCCAAGTCAGATCAACCACGTACATCCCAAATGCCTTCATTTCTTTCACACCTGACATCTCACTGTGACCAACTCACATCAATTCCACCTCTTAATTTCATCTGGAATACCTATGCCCTCCTTTCCAATTTTACTGCTACCATCTTACAGTAGGTTTTAATCACCTCTTACATAGACTACTGCTCTCCTCCATCCCTGCCCAGTATCCTTGCACCTGGCCTTGAGCCAAAAATCCCCAGTTTTGTGAATCAGGTTCCCAGGAGTGGAAAGGGGGGAGAGTTGGCATAAGGAAGGTGGGAGCAGCTGCCCATTGGCTGGAATCTGGTGCAGTCAGTGAGGTGCCATCATCTCTCCTAACTGGGAGGAAGGATGGAGGAGCATTTGGGTTACCCCCGGCTGTCACCTTTGTAACCAGACTGAACAGGGAGAGGGAGACACCTCTAGCTCTGGGCTCAATCCAGGTCGCCCTATTTGGAATTAGTGCAATGATTGGAATTTCTGTGTTAGAAGAGCCTAAAGGGGGTGAGAAAGAGACTGGTGAGCCTACAGAGACACCCAATGTCCTACCCTAGGTAGGGTCTCTGGATAAAGGAAAATTATCTCAACTTCTACTCTTGCCCACACAGTACCCTTGAATCTACCCTCCCTAACCACAAACAAAGTAGATCTATTCGAATGCATTTCTGATCATGCTATTCTGCAGGTTAAAACTTTACAATGTTTGGATAAAACCTACATTTCTCATTAGGGATTTAAAGTTACTCTACAGTCTGGTCAGACTGATTTACTTTGCTAGCCTCAAACCTCACAGTACCTCTTTTCTCAGTCTCCATTCCAAAAAGATGAAATTAAAGAGACTATCCCCTCCCTTCTACAGAGAAGGCATTATTGCTCCCAAGAGCTGAACTTCTTTTGTTTAGAGAAACACTTTATTGTGTCTCTTGACTATGCAGATGTGCAATGGCCCCACAGGAGAATAAGGAGGTTAAGACCAAGGGAGCTAGTGCAGAAGTCCCAAGGCAGGTGCAAGCTTAGAGACCAATGTGATGGAAGCAGGGTGAATAACAGGATGGAGAGTCACAGTAGAGGCAGCCAGGGAGCAAACAAGGGAGAGTTGTAGGACTTTGTAGACCCCATGAGGATTTTGGCTTTTACTCTGAGGTGAAAACTATTGAAGGATTTTGAGTAAAGTGATATGATCTGACTTGTTTTTAAAGGATCTGGCTAATGTTGAGAATAAACTGGAGAAGAATGGGAGCAGAGAGACCAGTTAAAGAGACTATTCAGTAATCCACACAAGAGCTGATGGTGCCTGAGATGGTCCAGGTAGACAGGGAATAGATTTAATGTGGTTGGGGTTTTATTAAGACAAATATGGTGAGGGACGATATGGGCACAGAGGGTGGTGAAGGCTGTGGTGTGAATGGTGAAGAATCAAAAAGCAGAAGCACCGGGTAACTTCAACAACATAGGGACTGAGAGCTTCTCAAACATGATTTCACTTAACAGCTCTTGCTCATCTGTCAGGGGCCCATAACCATCCCTCAGGGACGTGTGCTTGTTAAGGCCACTCTTGCTTCAACTAGACATCTTCTGGAATAGGAAGAAAAAGGTTTTTTTTCAGGTGAAAGTCCTAGAGTAAGAAAGGTATTAAATCAAGTAGTGGAAAGTGAAGGCAAATGATAATTAGCTTTTCCTAAGAAGCTAAGAATTTTGAATTTTATCCAGATGGTATTGAGAAGCTGTAAAAGGGCTTTGATCAGCTGAGAGTGTGCATGTATTTTGCATTTAAGATAAAGATGTAGGATGTATATGGATGGATGGGCATAAGGCAAAATTAGGAACACAGAAACTTATGAAGATGCTATTTCACTAATTACCTGGGAGATGAGACCAAACCTGCTGTTGATTTTACTTTACTTTCTTTGAAACTATAAGGTGGTGCCATAGTAGGGGTGTAATAGTATTGAATTCAATGATCAAAGGAGTTAGGAGCATGATACTTTAATGGATATTGTCAGTTCCAGGTGTTATTCAGTTTTATGAGATATACTTCTAAATTGTGCAGTTTGGAGTTAACTGATTAAGCATGAATTGAACCAAGTTTGTATAAATAACATAGTGAATACTGAGCAACTCTTACTCGAAAGTAAGTTTGAGTCATAATTACAAGGCCAGTTTCTGAGATACCATTGTTCATATTTAATTAGATATAATAAGCATTTATACGTTTGTGTCCTGAATTAAGCTACTGTGACTACAGTTTGATAATGGGCTTTTGTGACATTTGTTCTCTGAAGTTTTCTTTATTCTCTGGCAATGTGCATAAATTATTTTTTATAATGTAAAAGTTTACACTGCATTGTTCATACAGAGGTTTGATATAAATTGTTACTTTTTATAATGTAAAAGTTTACACTGCACTGTTCATACAGAGTTTTGATATGTTGCCTATGAATCTAGATCATTTATAGAAGGGGCATCATTAGTCTCAATAATAGTATAAATAACAATATGAACTCATGTGGTGCTCACACTCAGCTTATTGGATGCTGGGCTAATTGCTTCATAGATATCATCTCATATAAACATATTAACACAAGGGGAAGTAATATTATTGTCATTTTCAGACAAGGCAACTGAGTATCAAAGTCATTAACTCCTCCAAAGGTACAAAGATTGTAAAAGGAGATCCAGAAAGCAAAACCGATCTGCCAGAACCCATACCTGGGCTTCAGCCACTATATTCTTAAACCTGCATGCTGAGTTTCTGCTGGATCCACCTCTTCTCAACCCTGATGGTATGTTAGATTAACATGGTGCCAGGACTCTACCCAAGACCTGTTTTCAGAAACAGCACTTTACCATCTGTAGTTTTTAAAGCCCCACAGGTGATCTTAATGTAATTTATGATCCAATGTGATTTAAGGTCCTACTGAGATCCTCAGAGATTATAAACCACTGGGTGCTATATTCCAGGAGGTTCCAGGAAAGAGTCTGTGCTCAACCCTTTGGTTATCACTACCAAGTAACTAAGACCTCGTCTGACCCTCACCAGGCTGAGGGAAACTTTTTAGGCACTGCTTCACTACAAATTACCCTAAAATAAAACACTATACATAAGCTTTCCCTTGCAGCCTCCAATGCCTACAAGTGACCCTGCTTGACCCTCTGACCTGAAGACTCACCCCTGCCATGGGTTCTGGTATCAATTCTGTCCTTGGTCAAATGGAACTATTTAAGGAGATTTAATGCTCTAATTCCATGACTCAACATCAAGATATTAGTAGCAATAACCATTTATCGAGAGCTTACATGTGCCAAGCAGGGTGTTAAGTGCTTTACAATGTGTTAACTCATTTAATCCTCACACTGACTATGAGGTAGATGCTCTGATAATACTCATCTTACAGATGAAGAAACTTTATTATCTTATGGAAATTAAATAACATGCCCTAGGTCACCCTGTGGATTTTCACCCAGTTCTGCCTGACTGCAGACCCCATATTCCTGGTCACCCTTGGTACTCACATCTCCACATGCATACCCCAGAGCTTCCTCAGCTCCAGTTGGAAATGTTTCCCTCACCACAAATCCTCTCCTCCTGTTCTCCCCCAGCTAATGTCAGTTCCCCACTCCTATTACTTAAATGGAAACTTCTAGATCCTCCCTGACACCCATCACCCATGGCAACTTGTTGGTCCCTATGTTCTTTCAATGTTACCCTCAGCGTCTCTCAAATCTTTCTCTCTTCTTTCCTATCCTCAGTTGGTTCTTTCCAAGATTATCTTAGTAAATACTATAAAAAGTTCACCTATCCTACCTAGTCTTATATTTTTCTATCTAAACCCCACTTTGCTGGTTCTCAATTTGATCATTTGGTAGTGCAAATCTGGTATCACTTCAAGGCTGAGAAACTTCAGTGATGAAATGAGTCCCATATGATAAAACACTGATTTCCTAGTCAAGTGTTCCTCAAAATGCAGCTCCAACTTACTTCTTCAAAGTCCTTTCCTCCTGCTCCCTGGCCCCTTCTTCCCCATAAACATTGCATACACTTCACTAAAGACCATAAACTGGGGATGCACAAACAGGATCTGGTCCAAAGATATGCTGCACCACATTGGTTCCCTCAATCCTATTGTGTGGGTGAGTGTGTGCATGTGTGTATTAACTGTCACCATTTAAAGAATTGAGAGAATTCATGTAAAAATTCAGATATCTTACTTCTCTTGAAACATTACTTCACCAGCTGCCCACAGTCCTCTTCACCCTATGTTGTGCCCCAAACCAACTCACCTCCCACATTTAAGTGACCTGCATGACCTTGTGGCCATTTGAGTTTGTCATCTCTATTCTGGGCCATTAGAAGGCATCTAAGTGTGCTGTGTACCTTCATACCTTTGTAACTTTGTTCACGTTTCTTCAGATTGAGTATCCTTTCTCCTCCTGGAGAAGTTTTTAACTTTTAAGGAACAAAAAAAGTATCACCATTCCTGTGAAGTCCTAATAAAATCAGTCACCTTTTGCTCAATGATTCCATAAAGGTTTATCTGTATTTCTATTGAAGATGCCCCCAAACTATTAACTGTAGTTGTATGTCTTCTCCTGGTTAGATTGGGAAAACCTTGGAAGCAGATTCTATTTTGTCCCCTGTCCCACAATGTCACAGCTCACCCACTGTCTACATTCTGCAGGCACTGAGGAAAGCCAATTAAAATCAGAAGCTCTTCTTGCTGCTCTTCATTATTTTCAATCCCACATTTCTGAAACTAAACAAGTAAAGGACTTCATAGTTTAAGGATCAGTGAAATTACTGTTTCATATGAGCTTTCTGAGCAAATGTAGGTTTCTAAAGTCTCTTTAGTAAGACTATATAGCTGGTTATGAGAGTTGGCTCTATGTGACTTCTATGTCTATTATCCAGAGAAATATATAACTACAATTCCCTCTCCTCCATAGTATTGCCCATATGATCAAATAACTATATTTTTTTCAAAACACTTTAAGACTTATAACAAATTTCTTAGGTGGTAATTATTTCACTAATCAGGTCTGCATCTTCACCTAGAGTTTCTAATCTCATACACTGTAAACTTCCTTTTATTTCACTGTATCTGAGATTTTATTTCCATTTCTTTTTATACTTTTCATTAAAGTAGAATACCTTCTTAAAAACTGAAGTATAGTAGACATATATTAGTTTCAGGTGTATACTATAGTGATTCAACAATTATATACATTACAAACTGCTCACCATGCTAAGTGTAGCTACCATCTATCACCATACCAAGTTATTACAATATAGTTGACTGTACTCCCTCTGCTGTACTTTTCATCCCCATGATTTATTTATATTATAACTGGAAGTTTGTACCTCTTAATCCAAAAAATAAATAAAGTAGAAGAATATTTAACTCCTAAGACTCTAGATCCAGATTGATAAAGGAGATATGATATTTCTTATAAGATATACAGTAGGTAGCATAAAGACCTTGTTATAGGGATGCCCAAAGTAGACATGAGGAAAGGGATTTTCCACCCTCTTTTGGAGAAATAAGAATGAAGGATCACAGATTCCTTGGAAGTGAAATCTGAGAAGAAAAGACCAGATTATTTTCGGAGCTGCCTCTGTTTTTTGCCAGGACTACCTGCGGACAGCCCCAAGCCCTAGGCAACTGACTATAACGCCTGGTAATCTGTGAAAGACTAATAACATTTTGCTGCCTCCATTTCTTCTCCTGCTATTGGAACTGAATGTGGAGCAGGTGTGGACAGGGAAGCAGAAAAATACCTTTGCAAGTTGTAAATTAGCCTGACGGTGGGCTAAACTCATGGGCATCTCTGAGGAACCCCATTCCTTCCCAAAGGCATTCCGGTGGGATGAGGGAATCTCACAGGAACCAGTCTGCAGTATATCTACAGTCCAAGAAAAAATGCCAGAAATTTCAGACTCAGATTTAAATCTTTGTAATAGTTTCTCTTTCCTTGTGATCGGATTTCCTTTTAATTAATCAAGAGGGATTTTGTCTCTGCACTGTGGACCTCAGTTAACAGTATTAGATACTGTTGAACTCTGAAAACACATCTGACAGATTTCCAGATGCAGTATTAAATCATCCCCCAAATTGTTTTAATCCTAGGAGGTAAATGACCTACATGATGAAAAACTGACACAACATATATTTTTTTTCAAAATAGATTTGTCTCCCGATCAGAGGTAATCACCTTTCACATTTTTTTATGCTCTTAGCCAGCAGTTTTCAATCAATGTAGTTAGCTGCATGTCAAGAATAGAGGAAAGGATAGTTTTTAAATAGTTTTAAAGTCCATAAAACTGCTGAATGAAAAAAAAATCCTATTTGTCTTCCTTTAAGAAATCATTCAGTGCTTAGGCCTGAGCATTTTAGTCTGGTTTAATACACTTCATAGGTGGTTCTTTTTCTGCCCAAATGGTCTATGAGTCCTTTAAAAAAAAAAAAACAACTCTATTTCAGTCTTTGTTCTAAGAATTGAAAAAGTGCATTTTTCTGCATGAATCTAAAGGCTTGCTAAGGAAGCTTGTGTTATTAAAAACAAAACGTAGGGCAGGGCTTGATTCTGATAACCTTTACTTATTTTGTCTTTAAAGGTCTTTTTAAACAACATATATGATGATTTACTATAATAATAATCTATGAAATTCAATGTGTGTGTAGGTCTTAAAGATTTTTTAAAATAATAGAACCAAAATTTTGACCATCATCTTGTATATTAATATGACTTGTCCATATGATACTTCAAACCTGGAACTAGAAAACCTGGCCCTTGTCTCCTGCCTTAATTAGGCCTCAATTTTGTCACCTGGAAAATGAAGATTGAATGAGGTGACTTCTAAGGTCAGTATTGAATAGAATTGAACACAAAAGAAAAAGGCAATTTAGGATCTTTGGTAACTACAATGAAAAGAGGCACAAGCTTTGAATCAGACAGATCTGGGTTTGAATCTCAGATAGTATTAGCTGTAGGAAGTTAGATTGCTTTGTGCTCAGCTATTGAGTGAGACTAATTAAGAGCTTTATTGAGGGCTGTTGAGGTTTAAATGAAAATGAGCCTTTAATGTTCCTAGCACAGTTTGTGTGCATATTTTACACTCCTATAAATGGTAGGACCATATTTTAAGGTCAAGAAAAACGTAAGACTGAACACATGATCAGATCCAGTAATTTCCACTCTGACACTTAGAGAAGAAAGGGGATGAGCATATCACTGTCCTTCACCAGCAGAGATGTCCCTCTGCTGTGATGAAACAGGAGCTGTCAGGGTTTAAAAAAAGAACACTGTCAGGGGGAAAGCACCACATCTTGGCAAGAAATGCTTAACATAGTTTCCATCGTCACCAAACTCTCTTCTCACCCCACACCCTGCTTCTATTTAAATCCGAAGAACTCTGCTTATCCACACTCATTTTAGCCAGTGCCCAGGCTACCAGCAGAGAAGGGTAGCATGGCTCCAGGAGCAAAGGGAAGAGAGGAGGAGCCAGCCAAGAGTGCCCTCCGGAAGGTACGCACGGCCACCCTGGTCATCACCTTGGCCCGAGGTTGGCAGCAGTGGGCAAATGAGAACAGCACCAGGCAGGCCCAGGAGCCCATGGGCTGGATGCCAGGAGGGATCCAGGACCCACCCCAAGTTCCTAAACCCGTGATACACCCCACGGCCCACCAGAAATCTCAGAGTGCCCCAAAGTCTCCCTCCCAAAAGCCAGAGGGACACGGAGATGGACAAAGCTCAGAGGGAGCCACTGACGTCTCTCATATCAAAAGGAAAGAGGTGACCAAAACAATTGTCAGCAAGGCTTGTGAGAGAGGAAGCGACGTGAGCGACCTTAGTCGTAGATACGAGGATGGTGGCTTACCTGAACGTGGGCAGCCCGAGAATGACATTGACAGGATCCTGCACAGCCACGGCTCCCCAACGCGGAGGAGGAAATGTGCCAACATAGTGTCTGAGCTGACTAAAGGCTGGAAAGAGATGGAAGAGGATGAGCCCAAGTGGAGGAGTGACAGCATAGACACAGAAGACAGCGGCTATGGAGGGGAGACCGAGGAGAGGCCCGAGCAGGATGGAGAGCAGGTGGTCGCCAGAATCAAACGCCCCTTGCCCTCCCAGTAAGTGAATGCACCCTTCAGTTCCTTATTCTGCTACTGAGCCCCACCCACCTGTGGGAACCCAGAGAGCAGGGAAGAGCTATCAAAGCTGAGAGCAAGAATCTCGAAAATTGGGCAGGCAGCGAGGTCCCGAGGGGAAGGCACGCACCTGGGCCACAAGGGCAGTGCCAGTCTCAGACATGTGCTATTTTGTCTCTCATTTCAGTTTTGAACTGAACACTGAGGTTTTAGCCTCAGCAGAAATGAAGCCACCAGAGGAAAGTGTCTGCTTTGGGAACATTTTAAAAATCAATTCTATAAAGAGTGACAGATTGGTTTATTTCTCTGCAAAGTGCTTGCTGGTAAACTGATTGGGGAAACCTTTCCCTTGTGTCAAATGAGGGGACGTAATATTATCAGGAGGCACATCTATCCAAACTGGTGGCCCTGTAAACAGGTAGGAGGCTACTTCTAACTGGACAGCAGACTCTGAAGTCAGACAGACCCAAGTTCAAATTCCAGCTCTGCCCTGACTATAGTTAATAGTGTATTACATACTTGAAAGAGAGATGTTAAGTGTTCTCACCACAAAACAAAAATCCTGGTTATTTTTCTAAGCCTAATTTCTCCTTTGTAAAATTATGGAGACACTAACCTTTTGAGATAAATTTTGTTGTATTGGGAGAAGTAAATGAGATTAAAGTTGCCAAGTGCATGGCACCGTGCCTGCCACATATGAATATATGTGAAATACATATGAAAGCTATTACTATTCATATGAATTCTATTTAGCAATTTTTCAACCTTTCAGAAGTTTGTCCTGTTTATAAACAAAAGCAGAAATGCTATTAAAGCTAGGTAATTAAAATACACAATCCTAAAACATTTAGATATTAAATACACACACATACACACACAGACTCAAACTGACAGATTTATTCAAACAAGAAGCACACACTTTATTTCAAGACAGTAACTCCACCTCCACATTACAGAAAATCAGGATAACTCATTCCTCAACTGCAGGATGTCAATATATGGGAAAAGTCTCTGATCTGATGAATGCTTGTAGACTTACTCCCTCTGTGAA
The DNA here is from genome assembly GCA_032199065.1 of Smutsia gigantea. Lineage (NCBI taxonomy): Eukaryota > Metazoa > Chordata > Mammalia > Pholidota > Manidae > Smutsia > Smutsia gigantea. The sequence continues at coordinate 135,049 of JAVSCE010001413.1, read as the reverse complement.
CAGTTAATGTGTAGGTATGCTTTGCAAGTTTTATGAAACGATCATAAAGAATTACCTAATTTGATAATAAGCTTATAGTTTGTGACTTGAAAGGTGTTTTGAAAGAATCAGAACTACTACCATGCAAGTTTTCAAGAAAAATGAAATGGCAAATTTAGATAATTATAACAGTCCCTGACACTTTTAGTGTGTGCTATGGGTATTTTAAATGTTTTGTTATTTTAACTCTCATAATTCTATGAAATAGATATTATCCCATTTTAAGGATGAGAGCACTGAAGCCCAGAGGGGAGTTTATCCAGCAAGGGAGGGACAAAGCTGAGATGTGCCTGGCTCCACATGCAATGTTTTAAAATAAGACATAGTGCTCACATGCAGTGCCTTGAGGATGTGTTCAAAGATCTGGATTTGTGCTTTATTTACATTAATATAGGAACTCAATTAGAAATACCTATTTTGCCAGAACAAATGGAACCATGGTCTAAATTCTGGCCTTGTGGATTTGTGTGTGTGTGTGTGAGAGAGAGAGAGTGTGCACTAGAGATGGAATAATAGAACCCAACAGAATAAAGACTGAGGATGGCACAATGAAGATCTTCCTGTCAGCACATTTTGAATCGGCCAGAGGTAGGGAGATGACAGCTGGGACCAGTCTTCAATGCATGTACTCTGGCTCTTGTCTAATAAGCACTTTGCATATGCTTATTCATTTAATCTTCACAGCTTTCTCATAAATTATTTACATTTGATAGATGGGACAATGAGATAAAGAAGTATTAGGGAATTTATGTAAGATTGTAGAGCCCATGGGATTTCAACCCAGAACTCTGGCTCTAGAGCCCAACCTCTTGACCACTACTCTAAACTGTCTCACCTGCAAGTGGGGACTTGAATTCAGGATGCTTCTCATAGTTCCTAAACCCAGGCATGTACATGGACATCTTAGTGTGATAGAGAGGTGCATAAGCATCGAATGAGAGACAATTAGATTTGAATCATGGTTACTTTGGCAAATCCTGTCTCTTCATCCTCACCTCAAAAATAGGTACGATAATCCACAGAGCTATCTTGATATTAATTATGCAAAGATTGGACCTAGAGAACTACTGAACAAACAGTACCCATTATAATGTGGGAGGACGCCAGTCCTGCTGACCCCAATCTTTCTAATTGTAGGAGATTGACTGTCAGGGCTGGTGGGTTGAGGAGAGTGAGAATTTTTAAATCTCTTCTCTCCACCTTAGGTTCCTTTCCCTCAGTCTTAGAGTACATAGGGTACAGGAATGTTTTATGTAACAGCAGCAGCTCTTAATGTCAGCAGTAATCCCAGCTGTGCTCAAGAAGCTTCAACAGAAGCCTAATGGGACTTTTTGCCCGATGGAACTCTCAAATGCTGCTTGAGAAATGAATGTGGCTTATTGAGTAAGCCTATATAAAAGGAGGTTTTATTCACCCAGTTTAAACTCTAAATACCATTCTTTCCCTGTATCCACCAACAGGAAGAAAATTGTGTATCACAATTGTTTAAGTGGAAAAAAAGAGAATTTTCTTTGTAGCTAAGATGTTCCATGGGAACAGAAACAAGTCAGGTTTGGTAAAAAGTAGAGATATTTGTTACCAATAGAGTTTTGCCAATTGAGGTTTTACCGTTGTGAAAATGTTTTCTATTTTTTGCTTGATTTTGAAAATATTTAGTCTTTCGATTGCATAGCTATATCACTTGTTCCATCCAGTTCCTTTAGACAAAGGAAATCACACCCTCTTCCATACAGCAATGATGTAATGTTAAAATGCCAACACTCATCCATCCTTTCCTCCAAGTGCTATTCAACAAAAAAGGTTAATAGTTGAGCATGAGGATGCCATTCTATAGATAAGGGAACTGAAGCATAGAGATGTTAAGAAATGTATCCAAGTCATAGAACTAGTAAGTGAAGAAGTTGGGAAGGCTGATGCCAGAGCTTGTACCACTATGCTGCACTGATCCTCTCAGTAGAGAATACACTCATGGAATAAAATGGAGATCAAAGTATTTCCATTAATGGAGTGCTTCCTTAATGGAATCCCAGTAACACCCAAAATGCAGGGTTTTGGTACAACTATACTGAAGGACTTTGCTAGAAACAGACAAAAGTATGGCTTTCTACTATTTGCCCCCAATTCTAGAGTTTACAACTCTTTCCATGGTAACAGCAGTTACCAATCTGTGAGGAGAATCCCAGGTCTGGCTCTTGAACCCGGTAGATGACAGAACAGAGAGCATAATCGTTGATTAGAGATGTTTACCCTGCCTTTTGAATACAGTCACCTGCTTCTGATAAATGTGACCCTGTAGATGTCATGCTCCCACTAATCAAACTGGCTATTCTTCTGTGGAGAAGAGCAAGCAAACCAATGTCCAGAAGAGCAAATTCTCCCCAGTACTCCTCTGAGAAGTTGGAAAGGATGGCAGTTCTTTGCTTTACTAACCTGAGGAGAAATGCTCCCTCTAAGGGAGAGTCTCTGGGGTCAGAGAGTGATGAGAGCAGATCTTCATTTTCTTCATACAAATACAGACTTAGCCCAGGAGAGTTCACTTCCAAGCCCCATGACATAATGAAGCTGGTGGTCCAGGTGAAGACCATATACCAGAAAGAATGTTACCAGGGCTAAAGGACTTGGTCAGGTTTAAAATGTACCTTTTCGGACTTTTATTTCCTGTGGGTCTTATTCATTTTTAATAATTTATTCATATAATTATCAGTCCAAAATGACAAAATTATGATACAGGTGATTCCCATGTTCTTATATTGCTAAAGAGCCCATTCACATTAGAAAGCAACACTCACACTGATGTCACTTTAAAAGTTGACATATAAGAAAGAAATTTCAGAATTTACTTTGGTGAATGAACCTAGACTTTTGAAAAAAGAATGCTTATAATGTATAGTAGAATTAATTACCTTGCACACAATAGAACAGGGGAAATATTTGTTGACTGGCGATAAGAACATTTGCTTATTTGTAATGAATAAACTAAGAAGGTGAGTCTGGATTAAATATTACAATGCTAAAATATGGGTGTAATGCCTGTCATTGTATATTGCTTTGCTTTCTATGAATTTGCACTAGATTGGCTTTTTAAAGCTCAATCTAAACTATCATTCATATTTTTACTTGAAAAAAAAGCACAGGCTAAGCTGGCATATTGATTCTTGTATTCATTGATCAACAAGATACTCAGGGCATAAAATTTTCTAATCCTGACTTAAACCTGATACTTTCAGACTTTTTTAACATTGGAAATACAATACAAAATGTTTTTAAGAGAGGAAATTAAATACTCATTAGAATATATTTCCTTCTAGTACTTTTTAAAATAACACTATCATCTAGTTTTTGCTTATAGGACTAATTCCTTTGCTTCCTTCCTGCTATTACTGGGAATTATAATTTAATAGTAAAGAAATGGACATTTAAATATAGAAGGTGCATTTTTACAAGATAAATGTTTCTGTTATTCATAGATTTACTACCTTACTACCCTCAAACCTTATCCCAAATGACAGAGTTTCAATACTCAGAAACTCCAAGTTCCTAATCAAAATTATAAGAGAAAAATACACCAAAGAATCAGAGACCCATATAACATACAGTTTAAACAAATTACCTCTGGATGTTAATTTGAGTATCTTCCTATTTTTTTCTTTCTTTAAATTATAAAATAAATATATCAACATAAAAGAATTTTTAAAAATGAAAAGAATCAACCGTCATCTGGATACCAACATCATCCTAACTTGAATTTTATTGTAATCGTGGAACAAGGCGGCAAGTGTGGGACTTTGAGCAGCACAAAGCGCGGGAATTAGTGAAAGTTCGCCATCTAGTGGATGTCGTCCCTCTTGAAAACAAGGCTCATGCAAGTACGCAGGCCTCCCTATCCACATCTGTTGGTCTCCTGAATTTGGATACACATTTCAGGAAGTGAGTTTGGACAGTGAACCATATCCACATCTGACCTCTTCCTGGGTTTTGAATGGTGAATTGTGAGAGTTTGGGCAGGAGCGGCTATTTCATTCCGTCACGACATTCACAAGAGCCATTTCAGCACAGCTCTACACTCCAGTCCCAATGCTTCCAGATGGGAGGCCACTTGGTGTTGGGGGATAAGAAAGGTCACTTGTGTGGATGAGGAATACAGATCTCTGTCTTTTAGACAGTCTAAGAGTTTATGTTTTCCTCATGAAGGCCAAGAGACCTAGGAAAAAGAGTCTAGGAGACTGAAGGTACAGAAATGACAGGGAAGCCTTTGAACGACAAATTATGCCCATTTTAAAATTAGGCCTGCACCCTCATGTCACTGTTGGTCTACATTTAACAATGCTATTAAGGGAAGATGCCCACATTTGAAACATGACTCAACATTTACTGGACACTGTACCACATGCTTGCTAAGTGGCCCTATTGCACAGGAAGAAGAGTATTGACGTCAGCTTTAGTTTGTGTCTGAAACTTACCTCTGCCACTGTTGTAGGGCAGTATTTCACAAAAGGTATATACAAGTTCTGGAACCAGCTTAAGTTTGGTTCAAATCTCAGCTCTATCATTTAACAGTTTTGTGACAGTTACTTAACCCCTCTGGCCTCAGTTTCTCAGTCTGTAAAGTGAGAATAGTAGTAACTATTTCACAGAATCCTTGTGGGAATATTAATGAAAAGTACTTAAAAGAATGCCAGCACATAATGTCCAATAGATGTTACTACTGCTAGCTAGTGTATTCCATCTATACAACTTGATATTTCAAAATCTGTAGTGTATCAATACTAGTATAGATAACACATTCATTAAAAACCCACATATGAAAATCTATACATGAGTGAATATTATAACATATGTGTGCTGATATAAGCCTTATTTTGGGGGAAATAATTGGCTTCTGGCTCCTATACAAAGTAGATTCCCTTATCATACTCATAAGATTCCAGCTTTAAAATGTTATTAACATGCAACTTTAAGATACACATATTCACATTACATTTGTGTAACGAAGCTTTTTTTCTTGGTTTTAATATCATTATTTTATGGTGCTTAATACATTATTGTATTAATAGAGAAAATAATCTTAAGGACATACACCAAAGTGAGAACAATAGTGGGACTGTGTATGATTTTTCTTCTTTCATTTCTAATTTTTTTTGTATTTATATTTTTATTTAAAAAAATTACAGACTTACATTAAGATGCATATGCACAGGAAGCACAAAGGGAAAGCAACACTTGGGTGTTAAAAAAGCAACATCTTCATTCTTTATCCTCTCTCTCCTTTAGAGCACATAGATTTACAGAGAAACTCAGCTGCAAGGCCCAACGAAAATACAGCCAAGTGGACAACCTGAAAGGGAGATGGCAACAGTGGGCTGATGAGCACATGCAATCCCAGAAGCTCAATCCTTTCAGTGAAGAATTTGACTATGAGCTGGCCATGTCCACTCGCCTACACAAGGGAGATGAAGGCTATGGCCGTCCCAAGGAGGGAACCAAAACTGCTGAAAGGGCCAGGCGAGCGGAGGAGCACATCTACAGAGAAATCATGGACATGTGCTTCATTATCCGCACAATGGCTTGCCGCAGACGAAACGGCAAGATCCAGGTTACATTTGGAGATCTCTTTGACAGATATGTTCGTATTTCAGATAAAGTAGTGGGTATCCTCATGCGTGCCAGGAAACACGGACTGGTTGACTTTGAAGGAGAGATGTTGTGGCAAGGCCGAGATGACCATGTTGTGATCACACTACTCAAGTGAACCTTTAGCAACAAAATCCAGACTTCACCTGCTATTGTCTTAATGCTAAATGCTGATGTAGTAAAAGTTGAAATGCAAACTGCTCTGTTATATTTATAAATATTAAATAATTTTTACATAAATAACTTTTTGGCACTCTACTTCTGAGGAAGTTTAAAAAATTTTTAAAGTACACACTAAGAATTTCAGGAAGCACCTAGAATATTATTAGTATACAACAATAGTATAAATATTTGAAATTCCACTTATCCTTTTAGGCAAAAATATTTGGCTAATCATCACAAAAATTATTACAGACCTTCAATTAAGCAATTATTCCACCTAAGAATGCTGACTTTAGGTAAATATCAGAACAGACTGACATTTTAAGAGGAAAAGAATTCCATCAAGTTTGGGAAAACTAAATTTAAATTTTTCTAAGAAGCTTGATTTTGCACTATTTATTATTTTTTTATTATAGCATCAATTACAAAATAGGTACATAAATTAATTTTTTCAAATGTTTCTTTTTCAAATTGAAATTTCTCTGTGGGCTTGGAATTTAACAGATTTCCAATAGGTGTTAGCTATCCTCCTTCTGTGTGATTTGCACAAATCACATAAAAATAGACTGCTGGTGGTCTTAGAGCCAACAGAAGGCAGTTGTATATATATATATATAGGTGAGAGATTCAGATCTACCTGCCTTGTAGGATTTCTTGGAGAAGTTTTTTTTCTCAAAACCTTAGTGAGTTATGCTGTTTACATTCATGTCAAATACAATGAAGTAGAAATACAGAAAATTCTATGATGAAGTGTAATGTTCAGGGTAGAAGAATCTTATAGAATCACTGGTAAATCAGAAACAGATCTGAGACATTTTAACTTTCTTAAAGCTCTAACAAACTTTAAAAAATATTTGAAAGTCATAAAACAGCAATATTAGTCCTGTCAAAGTGAAAAAAGTATAGTTTAGTATGACAAATTTGACGGCATTCTGTTGTCATTTTTTCTCAATTAGATTTATCGTGTCTTATAGAATTCTAAAAACAATAAAATGTGAGATTATAATCCTTACCAAATTCAGTGAAAGTTACTGAAATTATAATACATTGAATAAACAGAAATTAGTGTCAAATTATGACACCTCAAAATAATAGACACTCATAATTATTAGGGGTTGGGTTTAATAAAGTATGGATTAAACTACTATAGGAATTATTTTTGTTTTCATATGTGATTCTCTTTCACACTGAAAGTTCCAGTATCTTCTTTACAAGTGTACTTTTTCATTTCCATAATAGATTTATTAAATTAAAAATTAATGACCAATATTTCTAAGTATAATTTTATATAAGATGTATACTTCTATAACAAGTCCAACCTACATCAAAATTTAAAGAAATGGCACAGGAAAAAAAGACATTTTCTTGTATTTTCTGTTGTTTTTATACTACTTTAGGTTATATTCCATTATACCACTTTCTTGTGTTTGAAATACAATAAAATCATAGAGTGCAACTTGGATTATTTCTAGTATTGGGAGACTATTTAGGCCAAGGTTTAAAAGAGTTCTTCGTATTCAACTCTGGACAATAACAGTTTATGCAAAGTGATGCAGATTGTTCAAAGCTCAACTTATTTGAATGAGGATGGGTTAAGAAGTCTTCTCAGAGAGCTTACACTAAAGGTGTGGCTGTAAAGTTAGAAAGCTGGTTTCCTTACAGCAAAAATACCTGCCAAGTGCCAGATGTTTATTCTAAAAACACAAAGACAGGAATTATCCATAGTTGAAAAAATGAGGACTTTTAGACAAAAAAACGTAAGTAGAACTCAGGTGGGGAAAGTTCTTACAGGTAATTTGTCACCAAAATTATATATGAAATACTCTATCAATAGCATTTTACTATTGATAATTCTAAAATCCCAATAATGGGCAGTGTACAATTGGCTTCCAAATCTTCAGAGTTTTCCTTTTCCAAACTTTCAATAAGATATACACTTTTTGGGCTACTAAAGGCTGTTAAAATATCCTTTTTGTTTTTACCCCCGTCTAGACCTCAAATGTAGCCTTTCACCTTTCATAACAGAAGTTTTATGACTTCCTGATTCCCAAGCTCACCTCATTTTCCTGCCCACTGAACACCAACAGGAAGGAAGTTCTGTGCTCTGGCTTTCTTCCTTCCCATACTGTGCTGGAACATGAGGCTGCACCCTTTGTCTTTGCTTGCCTCTGTTTCTTCCTTTCCTTTCCCTTCCCAAACTGAAGTGCTTTCTTTTTTTTTAATACTACCAACAGGAAAATAAGATGCTGTTTCTCACATGATTTGGGAATAATTCTGTATAAACTACAATTTTTTGTCATGAGAACTGATGCTCAGGGAAGTATTTCTGTGCTTTTTCACTAAGTCACTGTGTTCAGGGAGTTTAAGAGGGGCAGAAGAATCATCTGGCCCATGCTGAAGTGGCTTCTTAAATGCAGATGCCTCCTTAGGATTCCTAGAATACTCATTTTTATTTCCAGTACCTAGGACATTTCTTAGTACACAGTAAGGATACAGTTAATGTCCTTTGAATTATTTAATTTATAAATGCATTGTATGAGCTAACCTCTTAGCCTAGAAGTTTTAGAGTGCCATGGTTCATTCACTACCATCCCAATGAGTTATCTGATGACATTATGTGCCCAGAGTTTGGGGTCATGCCTGTGAATGACATTGTTTTTTACTTTAAACCAAGAAATTGCATTAAGATTTCCCTTAAAGATACAACTCAAATATGAAAATACATATGCATAATGCATTGTACATTATTTTTAACTGCAAAATACTGCAAAAAAACACATACGGGAAAATGATCGAATAAAGTATGATACATTCACACAATGGATGCAGCTCTAAAAAAAAGTATGGAAAGTCTTTAAGAACTTAAATGGAGTTATTTTTAGTGTGTGTGTTATCTATATCTTGAAAATATATAATAATGAAGTTAACTTCTGTAGGGATGGGTGGAAATGGTTTGAAAGAGAATTCTGCAGTTTTGACTTTGGAATCCTTTAACTATCTTACATATACAACAAGTAAAAGTAAATTAACAAAGACAGAAAAAAGCTAAAATTGAATGTGAACAAAGTAATGAACTGAATTCTATTTCAAATGATTAAAATAACCACACAGGAAGGAAAAAAGAAATACACATAACTTTTGAATACAATACTTAGATTAAAATACTGTCAAGTAAAGACAAAAAAGAACTGCAAAGGAATATTAAATTCTACTTAATTTTGTTGTGAGCAGGAGAGCATGAGCATAGCAATTCTGAAACTGTAATGTGTTGTCTGATTTAGCAAATATACTGATGTCCTTACTGTGGGAGAGCAGAGACACAAACATGGTTTGGAGGAACAATTCTGTAATGTTAGATTGTGATTAGAGGTTATCAGTGTGCACGCATGATGTACTTATTTCCGATCTGTCTCTTGAAAAGCCCTTCTAGTAGTGCCACTGCAGTAGCAATAAGCACATCTAACATCCAGATTTCCAAATACCATTCTCCTTAAAAGGAGCTGCTTCTAGAAGTGGCTGATTCTAGGACTGGGTTACAGAAAGTACAGTATGTCTGCAGCATTTTTTTGCACCAGAAGCAAACAATCCAGGACCTTGTGTTAATGTAGCCATTTTCTCTTTTTGATCTCCTTTAGCCTGGAAGAATTCATCATTCTTTGTGTTTTATGACAGCGATATGTTTGAAGAGTTTAGGATTGTAGAATGTCTTTCAATATGGATATCTGAATTTTTCCTATTCTTAAATTTAGGTTATGCATTTTTGACAGGAAAACCATGGAAGTGATGTGTGTCCTGCATTGTATCAAGACGCATATATGTTTATCCCCTTACTGGTGTTATTAATTTTGATTAGTAGATTATGTTAGTCTCCCATGTTTCTCCACAGTTATCATTTTTCTCTTTGTAATTAATAAGCAATGTGTGGGGGGTCCTGGATTGGATCCCAGATCAGGAAAAACAATTCTTTAAAGGATAGTTAGGACCACTGGCAAAATTTAAGAATTGATTGTATATTAAGTTAGACTGTATTATGTTAAATTCCTTGAATTTGATCACTACATTGTGGTTATATAAAAGAATACCCTTGTTCTTAGGAGATACATGCAAATATTTATATGTGCAGTGTATTAGACTTGGTAAAATAATAAGTGCATGTGTGTGGAGAGAAGGAGGGTGGAAGATAAGTTAGAAAGCATACAGTTCTAAACATTTTGGTACCTATCTCTTGAAAAACAAATATACACATCACTGTTGGATACATATCAAGAAATTAAATTTGCTGGTTAAAGACTTAGCTTTAATAGATACTGCCAAAAGTTTTCTAAAGTTGTTCTACTTCACAGTCCTTTTAAAATAGCATTTACTAGCTATTTTTATACTCTTAGGAATTGTCTTTTGCCTTTATTGAATTTTTTGATTTGTAGTCATTTATATATTATATGTATGAGGCCTTGATTAGATATATTAGAAAAATCTTCTATACTCTTGGTTGCCTTTTCCCTTTTAATGAGGTCTTTTGAAAAATAGCTCTTCAAATTTAGTGTAATATAATTTATCATTTTTTTCCCTTATGGTGTTTTTGTGTCCCATACACATGTATCTTCAGGTCATGAAGACATTATGATTATGGAATTTTTTTTTCTATAAATGTGGTAAATGGCACCAATTTTAAAAAGGCTATTCTTGCTTTCCTGGAATAAACCCAATTTGCTTATACCACTTTTTTGTGTTTAGTTGAATTTGATTTGTGATTCTATGTAGGATTTTGTATCTATGTTCATATGAGACAGCTCTGTCATTTTTTGTAAGGATTTTAAAGTTTGGGTATCAAGGTTGTGCTACCCTCATAAAGCAATGTGAGAAGTTCTCCCTTTACTGAGTACTCTGCAAGAATTCATCCAAGATTGATACTTTTTTCCCTTAAATATTTAAAAGAATTACCCAGTGGATTCGTATGGGCTTTGGGTTTTTTGTGGAAAGGCTTTTTCTTTTACTTAACAGATTCAATTTCTGTAAGACAAAAAGTGTATTTCTTCTTAGGTCAAGTTTAGTAATATGTTTTCCAAAAATATTTTTCCAGTTCACCTATACTGTCAAGTTTATTGTTGCCAAGTTGTTCATGACATCCTATCTTTTGAAGATCTGGAGGCTCTTTAGTGATACCTCCTTTTAAATTCTTTTTACTCAGTCTATAATCTCCAAGGGCACTTAAATCCATAGATTATGGCTTCAATATCTACCTGTATATTGTTGATTTTAAAACCTTTTTATCTGTCAAAACAGGACATGAGATCTCTTCCCTCCAACACACTATTCCGTTTCTCAGATCATACTACACTGAAGTCCATAACTAACCTAATTTCCCCATTTGCTGCTTGTTCTCATCTTCGTACATCACCCCTTTTGATGAATAATATTCTCAATTTCTATGTAAAAAAATATGAAAGCTATCTTTAACTCTTTCTGCTATCCAATGAATAACCAAATCATGTTAATCCTAATTCTATTCTTATTCAGGTCTAGTAATTTTTTCTCTGGGCTTTGCAACAGTCTTGCTTATTGGTTTCCTTGACTCTAGTTTTCCTACTGATCTATTTTTCACAGAGATCTTCGTAAAGTGTAAATTTGGTCATGTAATTTCTCCATTCAAATTTTCTTAATTGCTTTTATATTTAAAAATATATAAATTTCTTGGCATTGCACACAACAAAGCTCTTTATGACTTCAAGTCTTACCTTGCTATGCACTCCCTATTAAAAAAGAAAACAATGTAATTTTAACTTACCAAATGACTGGCACTTTTTAAACTGTGACACTTCCTCTTGAATGCATACTTGAAGGATGATACTTGAATGCATCCTTCCACCACCACCACCACAAAGGCTACTTGAAGCATTGACACATAAAAGATGGCAATATGTTAATCAAAGACTTTTTAGATATGAAATTAACTTGATTATTCAATAAATCCAAACTCACATTTGTGTTTATGTATTTAATTTTATTGGATATATACCATTATGACCTTTTTGTAACTGAAATCAAATACAGGATTTTTTTTTTTTAATGATTAGTCAACTCCACAAAGACAATAATACTGCTGTGGAAGACCAAAGGGGGGAAAACAATATATTTATTTACAATTCCCTATATTGTAAACATTTAATCTATATACTGTTACTAACTTACAATGAGAGCTTTACACAGACAAGGAAATGATGCCTGCATTTCTATTCATATTCAGCAATAGCATATTAAATAGAACATCAGATTTTCTTTTCCATTAGCATTATGCTTTCTTTAGATAATTATCTAAACTTCCAAAAGGTCAAATTTATTCAAGTGCTATACAACTAGAACTACTTAGCCAACATATCTGGCTTATAATTTTATTTTTAGAATAATTTAAAGTGCTGTAAGCAACCTGGCAATCAACACTTTCTAAAGAACAAAACTACCTTTAAACATTTACAAGATAATATACAATGTTTATCTGGAAGAGCTGAAATTTCAGCATGAAGTCACTGTCACATGTATAACAGCAGGATTTTTTTTTTTGCATAACATGAAGCTTTGAAATTAACTGATGAATTATTGCCACAATGGCTTATTATTGGTTTCCTACAAAAGAAGATTAAGAACTACTAGTATATTCTACCTTTCTGAATTTTTTTCTTTTGTGAGGTCACTTCACAATAAGTTTGCATATTCAACAAGTCTACTGAGTTACAATATTGTCTACTATAATCACTGCCCTTTTATTACAGCAAAATTTAATAATTATAACATATACCACTCAAAAAAAAAATCACTTTTTTTTTCCTTGTGAACAGTAACCTATTATTTTGGGAGTTGGTGTGCAACAAGGCTAAAACAACAGAACTATAAAACAGTACACCTGACACAATATATTGAAGAAATATGCATCTGGTTCATAGTTTTTGTACTTACGATAATGCCCTGCGCTAAGCTACAAATATGTAAATAGTGTATTTTCTTGCTTGTCATTTTAAATCCCACAGAATCATCAAGTTATTTTCCTTTGTCATTTTATAACTCTATCAGATAATCCAATCATGAAAGCATATGCCCAAACCTGCAGATCACATGTATCACTGTCTAATACAACCAGAATTCTTGTGTTTCATTTTTACTAAATAAAATTACTGAGAATACCTGCAAAATTAATAAAGAAAATATTACAGTGTGAATTAAAACTAGAACTCAGTGGTCTATGAAGTTCTATTTTGGCATGTGTTTTTTCTTTGTAAGAATGACTAAGTTAAGCATGTCCAAACATCATCTGTGCCAACCTCAGAGAGTAGTACCTTGTCTTCATTCCCTCAATGCCCATTAGACTGCTCTAGTGAAACCAATATAATTTTAAAAATAATAAACCAAAACAGGTTAAAAAAAAGAGCACCATTCTATTAGGAGACCAGGATAACATAGGTTGTAGATGAGGTGGTCACAACAATCAAAATGCTGCCAAAATTCTGACAAAACCCAAGCTGTTACACGCACAGATCCATGGCATGGTCTAAGCCTAAAGAACTCTGGAAAACATGATTTCAAAAATAAATTCTAAAATCATAGCTATAATAAATGATATGGACTAATTTTGCAGCATAAGTGACATGTTACATTGTATTGCTTCTTGAACTTTCCAAGCAATGCTTGTCCATGTCAGGTTTGGGCCATTATCCTGCTAAGACGGAGAGCATTATATTTACTCAAAAGCCCAGATTTCAATGTCTTGGATAAAGAAATCTTCCTTCTTAGAAAGTGTACGATTCCCAAATGTTTTACAAGAATGGCTTCTTCCATGGTAGAGATCACCATCAAGCCAAAGGGCAAATTCTCCTCTGCAATGCATAAAAGATAACAGTGTCAACAGTAATCTCTTAATACTTATGTCTTATGTTGTAAACAATAATTGCAGAGGTTGTAAAATAATTTAAGTGAGCCATTTCAATATACAACAACTCTAAAATAATTTTTCCAAACCCATCCCCACTCCTTTCCACTTTGGCACATGGCAAGTTTGTTTTCTTCATATCCCATTATAAAATCACTAAATGCACAGATCAGGAATAAAATGAATCCTCTGAAATCATATAGAATTAGCTCTTGAGACATATGCTACTCTGTTATTCTTTGCCTGATATGAAGTTCTTTTTGCTGTATGGTTTTAATATATTTAACATGAGTCTCTTGGAGGCATGAAATTCCATACTGTCCAAAATAAAATGTGGGGTTAAGGTTAAGGGTTCCATCTCCAATTCACAGCTGAGGAAACTTTAGACTTGAGTTTGTTCAGGGTCCCACATGTCATATATGCTGAAGCTGGAATCTGAATCAGATCTATCTGACTCCAAAGCCTACATTTAACCCATCACATCATAATTAGGATTTCTTGATGGCTCCTGTTTGGAATTTTGGAATATCAAGTCCCTGTTTTTTCTTTCTGTCTTATGAATCTGTACTCTTTTTCTCCAAAGACCATAAACTTGTCTTAGTTTGTTATCGAATGACCCAATGGTTAGTTTATTTGCTGGGATCATGTCGTATAATCAAAATCGAGTTTCAGAAGACATCGTGGGACACTGTGTATATTATTTCAAAGGCACAACACCTTGCAATTATAAGCCACTTGCTTGTGAGGCTTTCCTGAAGAGCTAACTGAATCACATGTAAGACTACCATTTGGGGTAGAGCTGAATGACCAACTGCATCCCATCAAAAAAAGGTATAATTGGAACATATAAACATTATGTAAAAATTCTAACAATTAAAAATCACATGGTTTTTAGTTAACTGATTATGTCTTTCAGAGAAGGCTATAATAACCATTGTTATTTTTTAATCACTGAAATCATATTTTCCAAAATCTATTTTCAGAAAAGTGATAAGAGAATTTGTTAGAATCACTCAGGATGATGAATATTCTTATAGGCTAACAAGATTCTGTGGCCTGAATGAATTATTTATTTTCACCTGTGGGAACAAAAATCACTTTGTCAGTTTGGGAACTATTTAGCATACTATATGATCCTGATGAACAGAGATACCAAAGGAAGGAGCTGATGTTTGCTAAGCATTATTTGAAAAGTCTAGGCTAGGAGGTAGGAGAGCAAGCTACCTCTAAACACAGTACTGACCAAATGAAGCTGGGATACCAGAGTAAGGGAATAAAAATTTTCAAAGTGTTCATTATGCCACAAGAATTAAATAAAATTGACTGACTCATATTGTTAAAAAAAACATATAAGAAAGCAAATTATGAAAGCTGGGGTGTTGGGGATAGGGGTTGTCACTAACATTTTTTGTAGAACAAATTTCTATTATTGCCCAAAATATCAGTCCAAAGAGTCTCCAGGGTAGAAAGACATGAAAACAATTGAACCTTTTTTACACATTGGGAGAAATAACATATCATCATGGGTTTTTTGAAAACTGAAGAAGTGCTAAGGTATTATTATACTTCTCTTTCAAATACCAAGGAATCAATGTACTCTAGAAAAGGGTGGGTTGTAATCAAAAGGTTATCAACTAAACAGCAGTTTCAAATAGATAACCAAATATTCTATCAATAGTTTCAAATACTGCATTTAAGCACCTTCGTGCATAAGTACTTTTCTTGGTCCTAACATAAAAATTAGGATTCTTAGGTCAAAAGTTTCCAAAGACAATTGATTAGTAATACAAATGAATTTTTAAGGTTTTTGAAAACTATTGTGGTAAAATGTTCAAGAAACTTACCCTCCACCTCCAAAAGCTAGTGAATCCATGTCTCCTTTGATAAAAAACATATTATCTCCTGTCCATTTAAAGACCTATATAAACGAAAAAAAGCTTTAAATACGAAGACGAAAATGGTTAGTTCTTCTTAACCCCAAATACTTAACAAAGCCTAGACTGATAGTAAAAGGAGTAATAACAAGAATAGGAAAAGTCGGGCAAAAGGATCTGGTGCTTTGCATTTCAGTGTTTGGATGACTAACTTTGAAAGCATGGCCTCTACTGCAACATACCCTTCAATTCTAATTTCTCAGATCTTATTATCTCTTCATACATTTCTAACTATGCAGATACCAAGAACTGGAAAATTAATGAAAGAAGTTGAAGAAAACAGAAAATCAGATAACAAAAAGCGATGTAGATGCCATTAGCTTTTATTTTAACATTAAACATAAATGTACATTAATTTGATAATTTTTAATATCTTGATATAGGGCCATGGTCTTTTCTTTGGGTAAGGATTTGCCTATCATTCTTCTATAAGCCCAAAACGCATGTTTATGTTTTCCAGTTTCAATTTCTTTAAGAGCAATGAAAATGTAAGAACACAAGAAATCCGAGGACACAATTTCTAGATGTTAATATTCTTAAATATTTTTTTCTAACCTTTCATGGGAGTTTTACTTAAACCTAATATAATATGATAGTAATTTCTGGCATCTCACCATTACAAAGTTAATCCAAATATTTTGTTTTCAATAAAATAGTTTAACACTTTTTCATAGTTATATTCAATTGATTGATTACATTACTATACTTCGGTAGAAAAAGCATTAAAAGGTTTGAGAATCAGCATAAATGAACCTTAAAAAATGGGCAACAACTATACAAACTTCCAGTTAGCTGCAGGCATCAGTTGGCATGTGTTATGGAGGGAATGGAAAACACTGCTTTATCTGGTCAGCCAGTTTAGCACGTTTTTAAAGAGAGCTTTTATTGTATTATAAAATCCTTTCTATTTTGTTCATTATAGAAACTGTTCTTAAAGCCATGTTGTTGTTTTTTTACATATAATTTAATCTTAGGAAAGGTTTGATATGTTGAACCTTAATGTACCTGAGATGCTGGGATTGCACTCATTGTTTTAAATTGCACTCAATGTGGTACTCAGAGTCACACATTCACTGAAATTCATGTACATCCATATTTTTTATATTATTGTCATTAGGATGTATTTTACTAAGTTAGTCAAGCCACAATAAAGATAAGTCAGGTAATCACTTTTGATTTAAAACCAAAGAATACGTATTTTAAGTTTTCAAAACTGTTACATCATTAAACTTATTGAGTCATTACAAGCTTCTGGACAATTCATTAACAGAATAATAATAATGATATATATGTACTCCCCACTGCCCTATGATGTGTTGTCTGGCACCCTGCCAATGTTATACATATATGATTCTCATTTAATTTTTAAACAACTCCATTACATTTTATGATCCCCATACTATCTAGAGGAAAGCTGAAGCTTAAAATTGTCAAAAAGTGCTAAGTTATCAGTTAGTAAAAGGCAGAGATGAGAGTCAAATTCAAGTGTCCATGACTCCAAAGTACATGCTCTGTTTATTATGCTATTTCTTTGTAAACTGAATATTGGAATAACTGTCCTTACCTCAAACTCTGGACAGAATGTAAAAACAAAGGTCTCTCCAGTACCATAAAAGCCATCACTAATTTTAAATGGCTCAGAAGCTAATGCACCAAAAACCTAAGGATAAAAAATGGCATGTTCAATGACCTGACTATTAATCTGTTTCATTAAGCATTATCCCATTATATATGTTTAAGTAAAATACTAGAAATCTAGTATAATTTTATCTACTTGTACTTAAAAAAGAGAAATATGATCAGTTGCTATATAATTCACACTACTGCCAAGTACAAAGCAGATCAGTTTCTCAATGGGGAAAAAATTGTTCCTAGATTTTGAAATCTAAAAAGATGATTATAACAAACAATCTTAAAAAGTGGCTCACACATTTTAGGAGGACTTACATGCACAATGTAATGCACTTAGGGAAGCAAAAACCCTTCGGTATAGGTAAATATTATACTACTAATAAGGTATCCTATTTTTTTCTTCATTAGACTGTAAACTCCATGAGGGCAGGTCTCGGGTCTGCACTGTTTGGCCTTGTTAACACCATGGCCTTACACAGTACAAGATATACAGTAGATAACCTAAAAAAAAGAATGAATGAATAAGAGACCTGGACAAGTCATTTTAATGCTCTGAATCTAAATTTCCACATCATGTGAACATAGAGAGTTTGACAGATGATCTCTACAGTCACTGTCTCTCCTGACATGCTATTTTTATAGTCTTAATTTTTAAAATACACTTTCTTATTGAAAGGTATATGTATTTTACATATATATATACTGATCAATATGAAATTATCACAAAGTCCCACTTAACCTTAATTCAGACCAAGAAACAGAACATAATCAGCACTTCAGAAGCTCTCCTGGGGCCTCTTCTGTACCACTATCCCCACCTCCACAAAGAAAGTTACTAGACTGACAATACCATAGATTTGTTTTGCCCATTTATGAACTTTCTATAAATGGATCATAAGAAATTACTCTTTAGTGTCTTATTTTTAAGTCAATATTACATTTGTGACACTTATCTATATTATGGCATGTAGTGCAATTCCTTCATTTTCACTGCAACAAATACCTTGTATTGGGTGTATAGCCTGGGGAAAGCTGATGAAATTCTGTCATAGCACATCTCTAAGACAGGGATGATAGAAGTACCAATCTCACAGGACTTTGATTAATATAACACATATAAAATAAGTGTGCACAATAAGCATACTAAAGATGTTAGTAATAGTTGTGTTTTGTTTTTAAGTTAATATTGCTATTTTACCCTCCAATGACTCTCCCATGCTGATAACTGACCTGAACTTGCTGTTTCAGGAACAAACCAATGTTTCTCTTACTTCTCTGTGGTTTTATTCTTGGTATCATCGCTTTAAAAACTTTTACCCATGCTTCAAAGACTGTCAATATCCACCCTTTCCAAGAACTTCATTCTTACCTCTTTCAAACAGATAGATATGAACAACCCTTACTCTAAAACACCCCTTTTTTTTTCTCTAGATCCTTACTACACTTGACGTATTTTGCATGGTAATAGAGATATTGGTATACTTAAATGTTCTTTTCTATCAGACTATAATCTCTTTAAAGGTAGAAACTACTATTCGTGCTCTTATCTGTCCTCCAGAGCATTTAGTATTGCCTTGCATATTGGAAGTGTTCAATAATTATCAGTTAAATTTAATAAAATATAGCAATGAAAGTAATTTTTATTAAAAGAATATGCTAAAAGTTACTGTTACTGTAATTTCTTAATGGGTAAAGTGCTTGTGTTATTACTTTTCATACCTGTCCATCACTGTCTTTAATCACCATCAGCACTGGGGTGTCTAAACCTGTCATTGTTCGATAGAGGGTCTTCAAGCTCGTGCCATGCTTCCCAGTACCATAAACAAGAGTCCATGGATAGCCAATTGTTCTTGGTGGAAGATGCTTGGTAAGCTTTGAAAAATAAAATGTTAATGTTCACTTGATAGCTTATTGCTTATTTGTAGGATACTAATGCCAATTGGAATTTAATGGTACTCTCTAAAATGGAGGCTAAATAATAACAGTAGAATTATTTATCACTCTCAAATATACTGAGATGCTTGAAAAGTTAATTGTACATTTCTCAGCATGAAAGACTGTCCACTAGGAAAAGAATCATGCCAAGTAACATATAGATTAGAACACAGACAAGAAACATAGATTGCTCATTGTGTGTGCCTCCTGTATCATATTAAAAATATTGGACAGACTGTTAGTTTAATTATTAGTAATCTCTCAGAGTTAGAAATCAAGCCTCAATCCTTATAGCCATGTGACTTTGAACAAGTTACTTAATCTCTCTATGACCAAGTTTCTTCACTTATAAAATACATACAGTAGGAGTATTTAACTCCTGCAGGCTTTGGTAACAACTACATGAGATAATTCAAATGAAGTAGGTAATTAGCACACAAAAAGATATTGGTTGTTATAGTATCTCACCTAAATTACTATTGTTTATTTTAATGTCTGCTCACCCACATATCCTAATACCTTCTATTACACTAGTTACTATGCTTTGTTCTTCTTCAGCAGTTTTCAAAACAAGCAAAAAGAGGCTGCTTTACTCTTCCAGGTACACATTCAGAAATGCACATATGTGGGTGTGTCATACCTTTTCAATTTGATCTGGCAGTAAGAGTTCACTGGGATCACTTAGGTTTGGTCGAAAAGATTCAGACTCCAGGTCTGCTTTCACTGGAGCAACCTGCTTTGAATTTATGTCTTCCCTTGTAGTAATCTAAAGAAGTAAACAGCAGTAGCTTATTAATATAAAATTGCCACATGCTCTCAAAAATTTGCAAAATATCTCCATCTAGCAACAATGATATATTCAATGTAGAAAAAGTTTTTAATTATAAACAGATATTTTTCTCATCCATTACATAAGGAAGGACAAGTAATAAATGATAAACCCCCGTATTTTTGTTTAAACAGAGATAGTTGCATGCAAACTTTAGTTTTGCTGTTGAAAGGCAAAGTGAGCTATTTAAAATATGTGGTATTTTTTTTTCATGGTAAACAAAATTTGCCAAAAAAAAATTAAACTTCCTGGTTACAAAAATCTTAAAGACTAGTCCAATAAAACGCATGACTTTTCATTGGGGTATGTATGTATGTATCTACATTTACTTACTTCACTGGAAAAGTTACCATTATTTTTAAAAATGTCTTTTTACTTTCTAAATTAGTTCTTAAAATCCAGTTGAACCAAACAATGCATTTAAAAGTTAACTTGCCCGCAAGTTTATTTTTAAATTATAACAATTTGATGCATTCCAAAGAATATATGCTTTTGCTTGAAGGAAATGATCTCACTGATGCTCTTAAAATGATGTTAATTCAAAACAAATTCCAATATAACCTGGTCTGTTGGCACTTTTCCATAATAATTTTATTTTAATACATAACATGCAATAATGTTAGAAATTAAAAGATATGAAACATAACTATTATTGATGAACTTTTATTGGAAAATAGAATTCTATTGGAGCAGATAACTAAAATGTAACAATGCTCGGCGACTGTGAACTTGTACAGGACTGAAATCTTGCTGAAATATTTTGTTGCATTAACAGTTTTCTTACCAAATCTAAACAGCATATATTTGCAACCAATACATGTTCTAGAACTGTATTGTTTTTTGGTGAGAAGCTAAACTATATTCTTTCACATCACCAAGTTTTACCCTTATTTTGATGATGTGAAAGATTAAAAAAAACAATCCAAGGAAGCATGAGAAGCACTGAAAGAAAAAGAAAAAAATTCAGTAGTTCTAGCACAGCCACCAAAGCACATCTTATTAAGAGGAAAACACAAAATAATACACAAAACTGAAAAATGAGTTCAATTGTACTGTTTTGTTTCTAAAAATTTACAAAGATCATTTCATAGAATTTTAAGTAATTTACCTAGTTCTGGTGTCTAACCTATTCTATTCCAAAGTATTTCTCATACCAACCAGGAATACCTTGAGAAGAAAACCAATTTGTCTCATTAAGATATTTGATAATATCTTATCAAATTGATGATAGAACTGTAACAGCCTTAAAGAAGAGGAAATATTCAAGCCTTGCTATCCCCTAAACTTAAAAAATTTTCCATATCACATTTTTCAGATTCTGTTTAGTAAAGATTCAATCTCAAACCCAAAGACATCTTCTAAAGTTAAATTAAAGGAAACATCATTGCTCTAAGAAATACACAGTACTGAGAACAGTTCTAAAGTGACAGAAAATTCCTCTGAATATTTTTCAAATGAAAAGATACAGAAAAGATAATCCTATAGGCCCTCAAGGCAATACTGTACTCCTTAATACAAAAAGGAATTTTCTGATGGGTTATTTAGTGCAGCAGTCAAAACAAAGCCTTTGAAAATGAGATCTGTCCTGATGAAAGACACTAAAAACAAGGACTATTCATCTCCGGATGGGTTTAAACTACTGAAGGGGGCACCTGGAGACGTCTGCAGAGTGTGCGCAGTTCTTCAGTATTTAGAGCATCGATCCTGCGGTGATACTCAGCCACTGACACTACCTGAATATGGAGACAGGAAGACAATAATTCCACTGACAGTTGAGAAAAATAGCCAGAACAAAAACAAAAGAAAAAAAATGGGGAAATTTAAATGGAAACAGAACTGTAAAAAGAATTTCTTTCCCCACTCCATGCTGAAAATCCAAGAGATTTATAATATCAAACTACAGTGAGATACACATGAATAACCACATCCAACTGGTTCACAATATAAGTTTTATTTTATGGATTGTTTCATATAGACAGAATTTAATTGAATAGAACTATAGTTGTTTATAAAGGAGTTGTTTATAAACGTAACATGCTTTTAAACATCAAAGATAACATCTAAAATCTAAATGTCTTGCAGTTTAAAATGGTAGTTCCAACTCTCCCTCCAAGTCAGTTTGGTTCAAACATAATATCCTAATGGCAGTGCTGGGAGAATTTCTTCTAAGCAAAGGTGACAAACATACCCATGCTCTATAATGTGTATCAAAAAAAGGAGGGAGCCAGAAAAAGATACGAAGTATATTTTAAAAGACTAAGACAATAGAAAAATAAGTTTTAGAAAAGAGAAAAACAGATTTTCAAAGCATATCTATTCAATAGTACCTTCTCAGGCATATCTACTTCAGTCTTTTGAAATGACTCTTTAGTTTTTGTTTTTCCTCTGTATGACATTCTTATGTTTGGTACTGTAGCAGTTATTTGTGATGAAAACTTAATGATTGTTCTACATTCTAAATTCCTAAGGGAAATTCTGTATCTTCTCTAATTGCCTAGACCCGTCACTTGCATAGTGGTAAATTTGAAAGCCATGTGTGACAGATAAACATCATGACAAAAAGCCCACAAAAAAAGACAAGTTTCCTCAGGTTGACATGACAGCTATAGCTTTCTCAGAGCATGACATAATTCCCAAGTCAGTAGCCATAATGTACTGAACTCTGGTGGTGCCTTAAGTATGTACTGATTCTCCTGAGCTATGACAAATTCCTCTTGTGATCAATTAGGTATATGTAGAGGTTCTGGTTAAAAAATGCAGTTAAACTAAGTGGCCCATCAAGAGTCTGACTTCTAAACTAGGTTTCAGAAAGTTCTTGTTCTAGCTAATTAAAATGAATCAGCCACCAGTAAAAATTAGCCATCAAGGCAACTCTATAAAAAGCTATGAAAGCCTGCTGAAAGCTATAAAAGACATGCAAATAGAAAAAAGTAAAGGAAAATGGACAGATTTCCATCTAGCCATTATCATTAAACTGACTTTTACACAGTAACAAGGAATGTAATATGAAAGCTGACTTTCTAAGAAAGAAATGATTGTGGTTATGATCTCCAGCTCTAAGGGATCAGATGGACCTGGCTTTGGACCCTTCTTTAGCTATTTCTTCGTAAGACAATGGAAACCCCAAGAGTATATAATAGGGTTTTTATTTTTTAAAAAATAAGCAAACAGAATGCATATAAAAGACTGAATATAGTGACCAGTATATAGTGGTCATTTTTCACTCATTACCCTAAAGACTAAAGGATAATGTCTGAAGAGCCTCTTTATTTTGGTTTTTATTTTTGATATTAAAATATTTCAGTTCTGAGAGCTCAACTACTTTGTATATACTTTGAATGGCTATTCTGAAATTAAATTGAAATTTCAGTTATTAGATAAAAATACTACAGAATTTTCAAATAAGAATAAAAGTACTAAGATAAAAAACCACAGCCTTCTTTCTTTTTCCTATGGCATTCAGTCTAATCAAGTCTCCTAGCCAAGAATTTTCAAATTATTTGACTTATCCAGTTCTTTGCATTCCTCCCTCTATCCCTCTAATTCTCTGATCTTTCACTTATTTTTTAAAGCCCCTTCTTTTACTATATTCAACATACTTCCTAGATGAAGTGAAATTGAAATATGCTCACAAAAGGTATCAGTTATAATCTAATAGTATCAACGTCACTGAGAACAGGAGTTCAGTGAGGGAGCCATGAACTGCCATCATAAGTACAAGCTTGTATTTGGTAAAATCATAGTTTCTTTAATTTTGCAAGTCTATCATTTCTTATTCTTACTTTTTAAGAAAAACTGTATTCTTTTCTGGGCCTTACAAACTCACCACTTCCTTAATCCTAAATATTTACTCATGCCATAATGAATGAAGATACACAAACTGTCAAAAAAAGCCTGGGAATTAATAAAGAAAAAAGATTTGAAATCAGGTTGAGTATAGAAATATACTTCCTCCTCTCAAAATAAATGAATAAAGAGATACAGATTCCTAGTATATGTGAAGAAACGGGAAAAAGTCTTAAATTAATGCTTTTATCCCCATGGTAAATCATGTACAGAATTTATTCTTTTGCCCAAAAGCTAAACCTGAGTAGAAAAGATACATTTCTAAAAAATGTCCTGCATCACACTGCCCAATTATAAAGGGGGCACAGTTGAGGAAACGAAGACTTGCAATTAAAAGTGTACTGTCTGTGGCTACAAAGTTATTTCTTGAGAATAAAGTGGTTTGCACATACTATTAAATCCCATCTGTAGAACTGAGTACTATGAACTATCCTCTGCAGAATTAAGGGCTCTCTCTAGTCTTCTCAGTCTTTGACAAAGGACTCTACACACAGAAAATGTTTTCCTAAGTTATTTTCACAGAATTAGAAATGTAAAGGGAGGATTAAGTCCATTCATCTCTATTACAACGGACTAACAACCAGAACAGAACAAAGCTGAAAATAGAGAAAACTTACAGTTGCTGTCAATCCCATAAATAAGAACGGGTTCTCTTAGACATAAAGACCAATACTTTGGGTCTAACAGTTCTCCTTCCAGGATGTTCCAGTATTTGTCCCTGAGATTACCTACAAGCCAACCAAAAACCTCCATATCCCCAACTGCCTTGCAGATTATCAAATGTCCAGTAGATATCTGTGAATGTGCCATTTTTATTCCTTATTTTTTATTCCTTAGTGAAGGAAGATGGGGTAGAAAGAAAAATGTTATCTAATTAGTGCCATTTATACTTTGGTATTCAAAACTATGTAGCTAATAAAAAGGGAAAACAGCAGCATCCGGAAGCCAAATGACCTTCTGTTCTATGCACATACATTATATACAACAAAGTCTTTACTACAAAATAGGACATGGGTTATGTTAAAACTTTGCTCCTTCTTGCCTTAAAACTATTGTTATCAAAATAACATTTCAAGGAAGTATATTAAATGAGGTGTAAAAGAAGCAAATAGATTATCATAAATTATATATTTGGAGAATATAAAATAGAATGGAATAGAATTGATTGGGAAAATAAAAAAACATTTAAATCCAGAATGAATTCAAAGTAAAATGTATTATCAAAATTTTGATTTGAACAAATCCAAATCCTATGTTTAAAATGACTCCCTATTAAATATATTTGCAGATGACTCTCACAGATTTTCTTGAGAAGGCAGATATGCTCACTACTCTTTTAGTCAAAAAGAAACCTGTTAACTACTCAAAATCATTCAGTTACAATATATATATATTGTATTAACTCTCTGGAAGAAAAAATTTAAGAAGTGACTCTCATAAAAAGGGAATATCTTGTTTTCTTTATAGCATATCAGGGTAGTAGAATACTCATGGCATAATCTTGAAATATAAAAATCCACTATTACAGTTGGAGACTTCAAAACTCCTCTATCAGTAATTCACAAATCCAGCAGGCAGAAAATCAGTAAGGACATAGCTGAACTGAATGGCACCCTCAATTAACTGGATCTAACTTCAATATATAAAATATTTCATCTAACAATTACACAATCCACCTTCTTCTCAATCATATGGTATGTTCACTAAGTTCACACTGTGGGCCATAAAACACATCTTAACAAATAGAAATCACAAAAAAGTATGCTCTTAGACTACAATGGAATTAAATTAGAAACAAGAAAAATAGAAAAATCCCCAAATGCTTTTAACCAGCACAGTTCTAATTAATGCATGGTCAAAAAGTTCTGGCAGAAATTTAAAATATTTTGAACTAAATGAAAATAAAAATACAATGTATCAAAATCTTGGGATGCTGTGAAAATAGGGATTAGAGGGAAATTTATAGCATTGAATGGATATGTAAGAAAAGAGATTTAAAATCAATAATCTAAATTTCCACCTTGGGAAACTAGAAAAAGAAGAACAAATTAAATCTGAAGCAAAAGAAATAATAAAAAAAATTAAAGCAGAAATGAATGAAACTGAAGGCAGAAAATCAATAAAGAAAATAAGTCAAAAAAACTGAAAGCCAGCCCAGTAAGGATCAATACAATTGGTAAACCTCTAGCAGAGATAACTAAAATGAGAGAGAAGACACAAATAAATTATATCAGAAATGAGTTCTGGCCATTACTACTGACCCATGGACATTAAAAGATAATATAGGAGTATTCTAAGCAACTCTATACCTGCAAATTTGATAGCTTAGATGAAATATACCAATTCCTTGAAAAACAAAAACCACCAAAACTCACACAAGGAAAAAGAGATAATTTGACTAGGCCTATATCTATTAAAGAAATTGAATTAATAAATAATAACCTTTCAAAACAGAAAATACCAGGCCCAGTTCTAGCCAACCAAAATGAATTATCTACCAGTTAGCATTAGTGTAACTCTATGAAAAGCTATGCAAACTTGTTGAAAGCTATGGAAACATGAGAATAAAGAAACAACTAGACAAATTACTGTTCAGGCCATTATTTTATTGACTTTTGCAAAGCAACAATGCATACACTATCGTAGCTGACCCTGTACTTACGAAGAAACCCAAAGTAGTTATGATCCCTAACTCTGGAGCATCTGGAGTAAATCCAGATGGATTCACAGGTGAATTCTAATCAAACATTTGGAAGGAAGAAACTGAATTCTCTACCATCTCTTCCAGGAAAGAGAAGTGAAGGAAATACTTCCCAACTGATTCTCTGAGGTATTTTATTTACCCTAATAAAAAAACCAAGACATTATAAAAAAAAGTAAAACTACAGACCAATATCTCTCATGAATATACATGCAAAGAGTCTCAACACATTATTAGCAAACTGAATCAACAATGTATAAAAAGAATTACACACAATGATCTAAAAGGATTTATTACAGGTATGCAAGCCATTTGCAAGGTATTTCAACATTTGAAAGTTGATTGATGCAATCCATCACATCAACAGACTAAAGAAGATAAACCATTATTATATCAATAGATGCAGGAAAAAGCACTAGTAAAAATCCAACAGTATTTCATAATAAAAACTGGGAATAGTGGGGAACTCCTTCAACTTGATAAAGAGCCTCTACAATAAAATCCTACAGTTAACATCTTACACAATGGTGAGAAATGAAATACTTTCTCACTAAAATAGGGAGCAAGGTGAAGATGTCCCTTCTTACTCCTCGTATTCAGTCAGTAACTGGAAGATTTAGCTAACACAGTATGACAAGAAAAGGAAATAAAAGATTGGGAAAGGTGAAATAAAAGTGTTAGTAGATGACATGATTATCTATATAGAACGTTTTAAAGAGTCAACCAAAAACTACTGGCATTAATAAATGATCACAGTAGGTTTGCATGATACAAGGTTAATACAAAAACATCAACTGATTTCCCATGTTTGGCAATGAAAAATTGAAATGTAAAGCAGAACTATTTAGATTAGTGTCACAAAATGATATACTTATGTATAAGTCTAACAAAGTATATATAAGATCTATGTGAAGTACGGAAGTCTGAAGAAATCAAAGGAAATATAAATAAATGGAGAGATATTCCATGTTCACAGATACAGACAGGAAGACTCAATATCATCAAGATATTAGTTTTTCCCAACTTGCTCTACAGATTCAACACAATTCCTCTAAAAATTCCACCAAAATTATTCTGTGGATATAGGCAAACTGATTATTAAAGTTTATGTAGAAAGATCCCAATGCCAACACTATAATGAAGGAAAATAAAAAATTGGAGGGGAGAAAAAATAAAATTGGTGGATTGACACTAGTCAACTTAAAGACTTACTGTAAAGCTACCATAATCAAGATGCTGATACTGGCAAAAGAACCGACTAATGGATAAATGGAATGGAATGGAATAGAGTACCCAGACAGACTCAGCACAAACACAGTCAGTTGATTTTTGACAAAGAAGCAAAGATAATTCAACAGAGAATGGATGGTCTTTCACCAAATACTGCTGGACAATTGGGCATGGACATACAAAAAAGTTAACCTAGACAAAGTCCTTATACTTCTCACAAAAATAAACTCAAAATGGATCACAGACCCAAATGTAAAACACAAAACTATTAAACTCCTGTAAGATAACACAGGAAAAAATCTAGGTGACCTTGGGTTTGAAGATGCATTTTTAGATGGAACATCAAAAGGATGACCCATGAAAGAAAAAATTAGCTAGTTTAATTTCATTAAAATGAAAAATATCTGCTCTATGACAAAGATAATGAAAAAGGAAACCACTGACTGGGAGAAAATATTTGCAAAATACAATCTGATAAATATTAACCAAAATATGTGAATAACTCTTAAAACACAACAATCAGAAGACAACCAAACTAATTAAAGTATGAACTAAAGATCTGAACAGACTCCTCATCAAAGAAGATATACAGATGGCAAATAAGCATATGAAAAGATTCTCATTATCATAAGTCATCAGGGAAATGCAAATTAAAATAATGGAATACTACTTCATATTTATTTAGAACAGCTAAAATCCAAAGAACTGACAACATCAAATGTTGGTGAGTTTGTGGAGCAAAAGGAACTACCATTTCATACAGTGCAAAATGGTACAGACATTTTGCAGTTTCGTACAAAACTGAACGTATTCTTATCACATGATCCAGGAATCACACTCCTTAGCATTTACCCAAATGAGTTGTAAACTTATGTTCACACAAAATTTACACATGAATGTTTATTATAGCTTTAAAACTTGGAAGTAACCAATATGTCCTTCAATAGGTGAATAAATAGACAAACTGGTACACACAGACAATGGATCCTTAAAAATCAGCATTAAAAAGAAATGAGCTATCAAGCCACAAAAAGACAATGAGGAACCTTAAGTGTACCTTACTAAGTGAAAGAAATAAATATGAAAAGGCTACATACTGCATAACTCCAACTATATGATACTCTGAAAAAGGCAAAACTATAGAAACAATAAAAAGATCAGTGTTACTGAGTTTTCAGGTAGAGGAAAGGAAGGAAAGATGAATAAATGGAGCCCAGAGAATTTTTAGGGCAGTGAAATAATACTGATTCATCCTGTAATGATAGATACATGCCACTGCATAGAATGTACAACACAAAGAATGAACCCTAATGTAAACTATGGCCTTTGGGTGGTAATAATGTACAATATTAGTTCATATTGCACCATACCAACACAAGATGTGAATTACAGGGATGCTGTGGGGGGGGGGAAGGGGATATA
Organism: Smutsia gigantea; assembly: GCA_032199065.1. Lineage (NCBI taxonomy): Eukaryota > Metazoa > Chordata > Mammalia > Pholidota > Manidae > Smutsia > Smutsia gigantea. The sequence goes on along the minus strand of JAVSCE010001413.1, from coordinate 105,770 downwards.
AAGGAATTCTCTGGCCTTTCCATTCTTCTGTAAACCTAAAATTGCTCTAACAAATAATATTTATTAACTGAAAAATAAAAAAGCAGAATGACAAACACAAAATTCAGGGTGATGGTTACCAATTTTGGGGAGACACGAGTTGAACTAAGTGAAAAACACATAGGCCAATACAAGTGCATTGGTAATGTTCTAGTTCTTAAGTTGGGTAGTGGGATCACAGATATTAATTTTATAATTCATAACTTGTATATCCAATACATATACTTTTCAAGTAAGTCAAATAAAGAAAAAAAATCCTATACTGAATATATATATATATCATATAAAAATTCTATACTGAATATATATATATATACAAATTTCTGTTTAAATATATACATCCTCTTTCCAAGTAGGTTATGATTAGAAATGTTTTCATACAGTATGTTGTTTTAACATACAAAAAAGCATATATAAATTTCCTGTGAATATGTACTCTAAGTAAGCAATACAGTATAGCTAAGAGAATACTGGTTTTGGGTTTAGACCTCTGTCTTAATTCTGATTATGCTTTTTACTAGTTTTGTAAGCTTGAACAACTGCATTTAATTGTTCTATTTTTGGTCTTTCAAATGGAAATAAAATCATACTTAAAATACTTCATGAGGAATAAATGACATTATGTGTAAAACATATATAAAAGATACTGATACATTAGATGTAAAGAATAAATGTTAACTCCCTTCCCTACTAATATTCTGAAGGTTTTGAGAGCGAGTATAGCAAGAATTTAAAGGCATAGGCAAGGGCCAAAATATCTGGATTCAAAGCACAACTCTGACCCTTACTGGTTATAGTATGACTGCTATATGCCTCTGTTTTGTAAAATGAAGATGACAGTAGTAATATTTCACAGGGTTGAGTATTAAATAACTCGTTGTTTAGAATAATACATGGTATTATTAGAAGTACAGTGTAAGAAGTAATTCTTTTTATCATTATTATATTACCTTGAACTGAGGTCATTGAAAAGATTTTTACATTTAAAATTGCTCTTCTTAATATTCTACCTGTGAGCTAATTTTTGCAGAGATGCAAATATTTCATCATAGGAACTGATCTTCTGTATATTCATATATGAAAGCCTAAGTTTAAAAAAAATCTATCTTGTCACATACGAGGGCCTAAATACAAAAGATGGTGACTAAACTAGTGGAACATCAGTAGAGATAACACAAAGTTGCTCTTTAATGATTTGTTAATTAATTTGATTAAGCCTAATTTGTTATTATAAAATAGGCTTATAATTTTCAATCAAATTACAATCTATTGAAAGACACCAATAAGGCAAGATATAGTAGTATATCGTTATATCAAAAATATGAACAGCTTCAAGTGAATCATTAAAGTTAGGTTGTCAGAATACAATCTAAGCAGCCTTAAAAAATAAAGATAAGGAAGTTGAACATACTTGATCACTATGATTCTCAAAGAAGCTAAGTGGCAAAGTTTTAACTGCACTACATATATTTTGGAACCTATTTATTCTACTTATTACTTTATGTCTTTGAGCTTTAATTAACTTATTTATAAAATGAAAATAATCTCTCTGGTTAACACACAGGGTTAATGTAAAGTCAAATACAATACCATACATGACCATTTAGAAAATTATCCTGGCTTATATAAATATATAGCCATATTAGTACTAGCTACAAGATGGTTTATCAATTAAGTCTATAGATATCATTCTATTAATCAGTTGACTAAAGATACGAAGAATTCTAAAAAGCTGCAAAATATAAAGTTCAAAAATGAGAAATTTTATTCACTCTAAAATATTTGCTATTCTGCTAGAAGAATCATTTTCTCCTTTCAGTTTTAAAGCAGAAGAGCCTCTTTTCAGGTAAAATCTTATAAGGAATCTCCATCTACAAAACAAATTTAAAAATTGCTATACTTTTAATCCTTCTTTTCTAAAGCCTGTCTCCTGCCCTAGAGCTCCTAGTATATCTACTTTAAGGAGAGGAGAACAGAAAACCGGGACCTGAGCCTTTCTACCATCAAAACACACCATACTGTACTCATCTTAGAAAACTGTCAAAAGCATCCTAATGAAGTAAAGAATACGCTAGGTTAAAGCTGTTGCTGTGCCCCATGACAGCTTAGTTCAGTAACCACTCCATACCTGTTTCCTCATCTTTAAAATGGGGAGTAATACTACTGATTTTGCAAGGTTACTGTGAAGGTTAAATGAAATAATATATATAAACTATACGTATGGGCAGAACTGAAGACCAGTGACAAGCATGCTCTTTTATCTGACAAAAATCACGTAATAGCTTCCTGTAAGGTTGAACAGGAAATGGTGAGTGTAACAAGTGTATAATGCTGCACATTATAATGACCTATAAAATCCGAAACACCCAGTTTATTTAACCTGTATTTATAATAAATTAAACTGTATTAAAGTCTTAGCAAACTAATGACATTTATTTAAAAAAATAAAAAAATACATTAATAGCTTCATTGTTCTTAGTTAAAAAAAAAAAGCTGTGTTAACTGGCTATTTTGATAAGCCTGATAAAAATTTTAACAAATTCAGTCATTTCATTTCAGATGCCCAAACCCCTCTATGCTGATGTATAAGCAAAAACTTGAAATTATCCAATTCAAAAAATAAAAAAAACATAAAGCACAGCCAAGCCTAATTAAAAATAATACCAACTGAAATTACTGTGATATTTTTACATGCTTAATATTTATGGGTGGCAAGCAAAGTTCTTGGGGATTTCCAAAGTCACTCCTGGTTCTAAGCATATATCTAGTCTTATTAAATCACCCACAAATACAGTAAATACAAAATTAATATTCATAAGGCACGATATCCTGAATTACCACAAAAAGAGAACAATTGGCAGTACACTTTTTAACAAATAATGCACATGTATTTATACTGAAAAATATCTAGGATTCTTAAAATAGTAAGGTTGACTGAGACTTTACTAGAATATCTTAAATTTCTGTATTAGGTAGCACTGATGGAAACTTTGTACAACTTAAAAATGCCTTTTCTCAGATTGCTAAAATAATAGTCTTATTAATACACATTATTATAAATATATCTGGAATCCAATCAATAAAAATTAAAGTTAATTCACTTTGTTCTACTCAATTTGTTTTTAAACAGAAAAAAATTCTGAATATTTTCCTACAAAATTAAGCTTAAACAAAAAAATTAAGGAAGAAATAAAGATTTGTTAACTTTCTGCAAATGTAGAATAAGAAAATCAAAACACTTTTATTTTTTACAAAACAAAATTTCAGTCCCTTATTCATTTCCTTTTTTGAAGATATTTAGGATTAGTAGAGATAACTTAAAGGTACTTTTCTATAATCATACAATTTTGTGTTCTGTAAATACTATGCTTAAACTTTCAGAGATTGTATAATTTTGCATGTCACCAAAAAAGACTAAGTATAGAAATTGAAATCATTGACTAAGATTTACCAGAGTATATTTATGATTAATTGGTTGATGCCTTCTCCCTTTTTTCCCATACCAGAGACGAGACATTTCCTTTCCAGGAAAAATTAAGTTACATCAAATCTCGTAAGAACTGTTTTAAAAAACATTCTTCCTCTGTCAAAGATAAATTTTCAGCACAAGAGCCCTACTACAGTGACAAAACAGTTTGCTAGAGACAAATATTTGATTGACAAGACAGCGAGCTAATCACTAAGTAGTATCCATTGCAAAGCTAGTCCTGAGTGGAGACTGTAAAGCTGGGGAGGGAAGAGAGGGTTTCCCATGTTTAAGTTTGGTTGCACTGTACCCAAATGTGAAAAAAAAAAAAAGCTCAAGTTTAAAGACACAGAGCATATATTTTCAAACTAGAGTACACCAAGAGATACACTTAAAAATATCTGTCATAAACAGTAGTATGTACAGTTAAAAGTCCCTACCAAAGTACACAAATGATTTCAATTAAGATTTTATTAGTTGCTCAGTCATAAAATTGTTATTTATATTCAAGAATTCTACAAAATTTCTTCCTCTATGTGAATATCTTTTAAGCAATAAGATGCCCTCTGAGGACCCTTCAGCCTTCAAATTTTGTAGAATGACTCTGTAAAAAAGAAACTAGTCTACTACAGACAAATCTTACAGAAATAACTTTAAGCTGAATTTTTTAACATCTAATTTCTTGAAAATGTACTAATATTTACTGTGCCTACATATACTTGATTAACCAGTGGCATGTTGAATATAACCAAATAAGTGAATTTTTAAGATTAACTACGGCTATAAACTAAATATCTGGAGTTTAACTAGAATATCAATGCCATAATATAGTATACCTGAACATTTTTTCCATTTTAAGCTGAACCTGCTCCTCCCCCACTACCTTGTGTATAAAGTTGTGTCACACAATGCTACCCTTCATATGCACACTACCTTTCTAGCACACACACACTGCACTACTCCCCCCCGCCACATTTTAGCACACATGTACACATAGGACACCTCATACTGAACATCCTCCCTCCCACACATACCAGCCACCCCCTCCTTTTCCCCAACCAGCCCCACCACACTTACTCTAAGATCTATTTCCCACAGTCCCTCAGAGGCACACTGTAACCACTGCCACACCAGTCTTAATACACAGAGTCTTATTACAATTACATGCACTGTGGTCATCCCTCCAGCCCCCAATATCACTATACTACCCCTATACACATCAGTAATATTACATGATTTGGTAGCAGCAGACTGACATTTTGGAAACCTATTATTTTCAAGCCAGATTTTCTAAAGTTAAAAATATTACATGTGTTCCAAAATGTGATTTTATGTTTAAAAATACACACCCACCCACACACCTACCCAAGCACAGGACAGCCTAATCTGTTGGTTGTCTACTCAACAACATCCATCACCACACCTTATTCCTAATATAGCTTTGATTTTGCTCAGTATCTTTTCAGCCTTGTTTCTGAGAAGTCTGGGCAAGCCTGGACAGGATGGGTCCTTCAGATATAAACCAGTGGTTCTCAAATTTGAGCCTACATCAGAATCATGTGGAGCATTTGTTAAAACACAGAATGCTGGGCTCCAAAACCAGTTTCTGATTAATCAGACTAGAATGGTGCATGTCAATGTGTATTTTAACAGTTTCCTAGATGCTGCTTACTGCTAATGGTTGGGGGACCATAGTTTGAAAAGCAAGTGAACCACAATGAGGTATAATCTTACATTTGTTAGAACAGCTATTACCAATAAGACAAAAATTTACAAGTGTTGGTAATGATATGTAGAAAAGAGAACCCTCACACACTACTGGTGGTAATGTAAACTGGTGTAGTCACTTTGGAAAAAGGTATGTAGGTCCCTAAAAAAGTGAAAAATAGAACTACCATATGATCCAGCAATCCCACTTCTGGGTATTTATCTGAAGAAAACAAAAGCACTAATTCAAATAGGTATCTGCAGCCTAAGTTCACTGCAGCATTAGTTATAATAGCCAAGATATGGAAGCAACCTAAGTGTCTAAGTATACATCTATGGATGAATAGCTAAAGAAGATGTGGTGTACACACACACACACACACACACACACACACACACACACACGGGAATATTATTCAGCCATAAAAAACGACATCTCGCCATTTGCAACAACATGGATGGACCTTGAAGCCACTGTGCTAAGTGAAGTCAGTCAGACAAAGAAAGACATGCTATTTGATTTTACTTATGTGTGCAATTTAAAACAACAAAAAAAATAAGCTTATAGCCACAGAGAATAGATAGGTAGTTGCCAGATGCAGGTGGCTGGGGGTGGGCAAAGTGGGTGAAGGGGGTCACATAGTACAAACTTCCAGATATAAAATAAATAAGTCATGAGGATGCAATGTACAGCATGATGACTATGGTTACCAATACTGTATCACATATTTTAAAGTTGCTAATAAGAAAGTAGATCTTAAAAGTCCTCATCACAAGAAAAAGAAAAAATTTTAAACTATGATGACAAATGTTAACCAGATTTATTGTGGTGACCATTTCTCAATAAATACAAATGCCGATTCATTAGGTTGCACCTGAAACTAATATAATGTTCATGTCAACTGCACGTCAATTAAAGAAGAAAAACTGACTTAAGCTATTTTGAATGTGGTTTACTGTTTCTTGAAACCAAATGCTTCCTAATTAATAAAGCCAATATCTAGCAGACATAAAATGAGCTCAGTAAATCTCCTTCTTGCCCTTCTCTTTTCATAGTGCTTAGAAAACATAATGCTAGGTTGATTAAATATATCTAGACATCCCAGAGCTTGAACGAGTTTGTCAATTTAGCATTAGAATAAAAAAACAGACTATAAAATCAAGCACTTTAAAAAACATAATCAGTTTAAAGGTTGAAAATAATCTGTTCTCATAATTCAGGGTGGGAAGAAACTTTTGGAGATAATGGAATGTTTGTAGCATAGATTGTGGTGATTTTTTCATGGATGCATACTTGTTTCCAAATTCATCAAGTTGTATATATTAAATATACACAGCATTTTGTATGTAAGTCATACCTTAATAAAGTGGTTTAAGAATACTCAATATAGAAACATTATATGGATAATTTATATTATAAATTCTAATTGTTTTCAATCTTTTTATTTCTACCTTTTTCAGATTTATTGAACTCCTTCTGGAATTATGATTTGTAATACTATGTGATTCAATCAATGTAAAAAAATCAGTCTTTTCTTCAACTGCCTTTATCTGAGAAATGTGGCTTCTATTTAGTGATTTAGACATAAGACTACTTTCATTTGGAACATAATCAATTCTGTATGGATTTTACTGGCTAGGCTGAGATCAGAAATTTTGTTTTGTTGTAAAAATTGACTCAATTTAAATTTTAGCATTACTTGTGCTTTAATTTTTAAAAATGTGTTTAATAAAAGAACAGAATACTCAGTATCTGGCAGCTTAAAAAATAAAATATTAAGCAAACAAAATCATCTCAGAAACCATAAATTGAATGGAATACATTTTTATCAATACTTTGGCAAGGCTGAGAAGTAAGGAGTAAACCATAGCAATTTTCTTCTAACACCAATCATTACTTTTAAAATTGAAAAGTGCTATTATATTCTCTATTGCATATAATCTTAGTAAAGTCGTATTTTAAAATTCAATAAACTTGGGAGATAAACTTCTAAATAAATCAGTTAAAGCTAATTAACAAATTAGTTAATAACCTTAGTTATTTTTTCATCCTAGGGACACCAGATGTTTTCATTAGTAGGTTTGGAGTATGAGAGATGTTGAACTATAATGAACTTTTTGAGATGAAAGAAATGGAAAGCTTTCTCTGCTGGCTCTTATCCCAAATGGAGTGAAAGTCAACACATGGGAAGTGGGACAACAAGCAATTTTAGTTTACAAAGCCCCACTTTTGAAGATTGCATCACCAAGCAGCAAGACTGGACACCCAATACATGCAACCCTTTGAAACCTAAAATCTTCAGAGGATTCTACTAGACAGCCTTTTGAAGTCGGTACTTCAGGTTGCGGGTGATACAACCTGAGCAGCACAACTATGCACCATGGGACCTGATGACAGGATAAAATTGATCTGGATTACTATAACATTTTTTTATGTCACGAAAAGGAAAGGAATTTTAACAATTCTTTTTATATTGTATGAGATAAATTAAAAAGATGAGGACAAAATTCACATAAATCTTAAAGATAAATCAGGCTTTAACAATATTTCAGGCTTACTGTGTTGGCCAGTGCTTTAGACAATACCTCTGTACTTTTGGGTACTTGTCAAGTATATCAAACTTTAAAGGGTATTTGATGAAAAAGTTCAAGTGGTGCAAATAAATGACTTATAGCCTGGTATGTTTCTTGATTTCCTCCTCTTATAGTGCCTTGGAGTACAATATGATAGCAGTCTTTTGATATGTAAGAGAGCTAAGCCTGAAGTGATTTTATTAGCATGGATGCTGCTGATAAGAAAACATGTTTTTAATAATCAAGGCACAAAATGGTAAAGAAATCTTTCTCCACAGTAAATCAAGTTTATGTTTTTGGTGTGCAGAATTGCTTTTGGTGTACACCCAAAATAGGAGTATTTTGAAAAATATTTTATACAGTATAACTTGCATGACAGAGACCTTGAAAATTAAACTATATTATGATCAATATAATCTGGAAGAATCTTCCACAGTCTTAACATTGTACGTGTTTAACACTACACCTGAAGTGGTGGCATGGGGTAGTATAATGTAATATAACATAATATAATGTAATGTAACTACCTCTATGGTACAATGTAATCACCTGAGGATCTTTAAAAAATATTGATAACTAGGTCCCATCCCTCAGTGATTCTGATTTATTGGTTTGAGGTGACCCTGAGAAGTACGACTTTTGAAAGCTGCCTCAGATAAATCAAAGGCTCCTGCCATGGTTGAGAACTTGGTGTGATGAAAGGAATACAGGCTCTGAATTACAGATTAACCACTAGTACTAATTACTACTACAAGGATTTTAGCCAAATAAGAAACAAGCTTAGAGATTAGCTGTAAAATAAAGATGACAGTCTATGACTAAATGGATTTCTCTAGATTCAATTATCAATTCATAGGCAATTCAAGACAGAAGAACATGTCTGTGTTAACACTGTGGGGATGTGATCAGAAAAATCCAAACCGTGAGACATTCTACAGGAAAAGTCTGATTTCTTAAAAACAAAAGCTACACGGAAAAAAGGAAATCAAAGCAAATAAGATGTAGAGACATTTTTAACTAATTGTAACATTTGGATCTTAGTTGGATCCTAATTCAAATAATTATAAAAATATGTTCACACTAATGCAAATTAAAACCACAATGAGATTATCACCTCACACCAGTAAGGATGGCCAACATCCAAAACACAAACAACAACAAATGTTGGCGAGGATGTGGAGAAAAGGGAACCCTCCTACACTGCTGGTGGGAATGGAAATTAGTTCAACCATTGTGGAAAGCAGTATGGAGGTTCCTCAAAAAACTCAAAATAGAAATACCATTTGACCCAGGAATCCCACTCCTAGGAATTTACCCTAAGAATGCAGCAGCCCAGTTTGAAAAGACAGATGCACCCCTATGTTTATCGCAGCACTATTTACAATAGCCAAGAAATGGAAGCAACCTAAGTGTCCAACAGTAGATGAATGGATAAAGAAGATGTGGTACATATACACAATGGAATATTATTCAGCCATAAGAAAACAAATCCTACCATTTGCAACAACATGGATGGAGCTAGAGGGTATTATGCTCAGTGAAATAAGCCAAGCGGAAAAAGACAAGTAGCAAATGGTTTCACTCATATGTGGAGCATAAGAGCAAAGAAAAAAAAAAACAAAAAACTGAAAGAACAAAACAGCAGACTCACAGAACCCAAGAACAGACTAACAGTTACCAAAGGGAAAGGGACTGGGGAGGATGGGTGGGAAGGGAGGGACAAGGGGGAAAAAGGGGCATTACGATTAGCAGATGTAATGTTGGGGGGGCACGGTGAGGGCTGTACAACTCAGAGAAGACAAGTAGTGATTCTGCAGCATCTCACTACGCTGATGGACAGTGACTGTAATGGGGTTGGTGGGGGGGACCTGATCAAGTGGGGAGTTTAATAACCATAATGTTGCACATGCAATTGTAGATTAATGATACCAAAAAAAAATATGTTCACACTACATATATTTTAAACATTCTTATGGCATTTGAAGAAATATGGGCAACTGGGTGAAAGGAGGGAATACAGATGAAATTAAGTCAATAAAGCCGAGTGACTAGTATATGCAAATTCATTATACTATGAATCTATTTTTGTATATTTACCAAATCAAAGCACTATCATTAGGAAACAGTAGGTGGCAACAGGCATCTTTCTCCACCTTTACCTCAGGAACTTCCTGAAACTTTGCTGGAATGCCATTCCTTTTTCAGTGAAAATCCATCAAAAACAAACCTCAGGCAGGAACCAGAGGAAAAGACAGTAGTTCCTTTTCAGTTGTAAGGTGAAGTTATTAAACTTCCAATAGCAGAAGAATTCATAATTAAGAAACTCAAGATATTACAGTTAAAAAAAGTGAGGTTGAAGTAAGCTGATATTTTAGCTATATTTATATTGACTAAACTAGAATAATAAACAGTATTAGAGAATATCAATCTCTTACACATCTTGAGTTATATATATAGTATTTCTCAGATTTGTTCTCCCATATTTAGGAATCTTAGCTCTTATGTATCATTAGGGACTCTCACTCCTGACCACGTTAATATTTGGCTAACTTTTAGTAAACGCAGTTTTCTGCTGCTCTCATCTGTCTCTGGAATTCACTGCACATATCTTTAATACTGCTCTCCTTTTTCTCATCATTTCTAATTCTTAAATTACAGCCTTTCCTAACTATCTTCAATAGGACTGCCTTTCAATTTGCATATATTGGAACTGAAATTGTTTCAAATATTATATAATTTTCCTTGCTATCCCAAGTGCACATTTTAGTAATTTGGGGTGCCATAGTTTATGAAGGCTTTGGCACCTTTTAGGGTAATGATGAGGATAGTAGAGTTAGTAAAGTTAAACAGTGTAAGTACCAGGGAAAATAGTCCTGGGGAAGAGTAAAAAGGATGATAATAAATATTGTCAGATTATGATATACAGAAAGTTTTTGTTTGTTACTGATGTATATGGAAAGGAAGAAGACAAATGGATTAAACTTAAAAAGGTCTCTTTAAACTTACTGTAAGAAAGAACTTTCTAACAGAGTTGTCCTAAAATGAAAAGTATGGCCCTTTGAGGTAATTAACTCCCTATCACTGAATATGTTAAAGCAGAACCAAGAATGAGAGAGGCTGGACTGTCCAGTTAATTCCAATTTCCAGAGTCTATGGCTTTATAAATAAAATATTTAATACAACTGACATAAGGGTTTATTTTGGGATATAGACCAATTTGAAAGATGAGTAGAAATTTTATATTCTACTTTAATCTATAAATTTATTCATTCATCTAATAAATAAGTTAATATTTATTGAAAATGAATTATATGCCTGCCCTGTCTTGGCTCTGAGTATACAGTAGTGTATGAAACTGACAAAACCAGGTCCTTATGGTACTTGCATAAAGGGGGACAGGAGGGAAATAAAAGATTTCTATTAATAATGAGAGTGGAGGTAAGTTTATCATATGCAAAAGTTTTCCCAATGTATAAATTTTTGGTTAGCAATGTATTCCTGCATAAGTAACAGTCAGGGATAATAATCTCCTAAGTATTACTGAAGCAGAATAAAAGTGAGTAGAGCTCATAGTTATAATCAAACAGAATGATGCCCAAGTTGGTAGCCTTAATAAATTCATCCTAAATTCTAAAGTCCCTTAATTTCCATCCCTAAGTAGAAAAAACCCCAAACACAGTAATTCACATTTTGAAATACTCTTATTTTATGTAAGTGCACTAGACAATTTCCTTTTTCAGAACATCATTTTAACATTTAAAATACTTTTTGTGTAATTATACATTTGTTCAAACCCATCAAATGCACAACACCAAGAATGAATCCTTAGATAAACAATGGACTCTGGATGAAAAAAACAAAATTTTTTTAGGCACCTAGTAACCATCAGGCACTAGCCCAGCTGTACAAGAGAATGACAATGCAAGACATATGCAATTATAAATTTTCTAATAGCCACATTAAAAATGAAGAAAAAAGTTAATTTTAACATTTTTAACTCAATATATAGCTAAATATCCAAAATATTATCTCAACATAAACAATATAAAACTTAATAGTATTTTACATTCTTTTTTTTGTTTTGATTCTAAACCTTTATACTTACAGAACATCTCAGTTTGGACAAGCCAAATTTCAAGTGCTTAATAGCTACATGTGGCTAGTGCCTATTGTTATCTATAGGAATTAGCGTATTTTACACTATAGTACATCTCAATTCAGGCACTAACTTTTCATGGGAAATACCTAATCTTCTTTATATTTATTTAGATCATATTTAGTTTCATGAAATTCATAGCTGAAAAGTTCCAAACATTTTTAAGTTATCCAATAACTGAATCAAGTACTGGTTTTTAAATTTAATTTAAATTAAGCAAAAGTAAAAATTCAGTGTCTTAGCTGCATTAGCCACATTTCAAATATTCAACAGCTACGTGCCTTACTGTTTCTAGACAACGCAGCAAAAAGTTTCTAAAATAGATTTTTTTTCTCTACCATTTTCTTTTATTTCAATTAATTCTGGTTGAAACAGGTGAGGAGACATTTATTTTTTCTTCAGAAATTATAACCCATAAAGTCTCCCACAAGAGCTGAGGCAGTTCCTTTGTATCAACTAATCAATGATAACAGTCTGTTATTTCCAAAGTTAAATGCTCCAATACCAGTGGAGAGAAAACTCCAAATTCCCTTTCCTGATTGAAAATATTGCCACCTATCTTGCTAACCAAGTTAGAAACTTCACTGTTACTTAGGTGTCACTAAATCCTGTCTTATTAGCTAGGTAGTATCTTTTTAAAAAGCATTATTTTATCCTCTTCCACTCTACCTTCCACAGTCGCTACCTTAGTACAGGTACACATCTTTGATAAACTGGGGTATATCAAAAAGCCTTCTAAAATTAATTTTAAATACACAGGGATTATTTTACATATGTCAGAACCCATGTAATATCACCTAGAGCAAAATACAGAACACTTCCAGTACTCTGTAAGTTCCTGTCACTAGTCACCCCCCAGTTCCCAGAAACAGGTTGTCTAATAGACTTTTGACTAGTTAAGCACTTTTGACCTTCACATAAACAGAACCATACAGTATATACTCTTTTATGTCTGGCTTGGCTTCTTTTATTAAACATATTATCTGTGAGATTCATCCTTGCTGCTTGTACTAGTAGATCTTTTTCATTGTTATATTATTTGGAATTTTATTAATGTTGCCAAATTTATTTATCCATTATCCTGCTGACAGGCATTCATTCAGGTTGTTTCCAGTTTGGGGCTATTGTGAATAAAGCTGGTATGAAGATTAATTATTTTGAGTTAAGTATTAAAAAACCCCCAAATAAATGCTTCATTCATATACCATCTTTTCCTCCACTATATTGGAGTTACAGTAGAAACTGATGCTGTACATACTACACAGAAGAGACTTAAGACACTTTTAAAATCAGGTTCACATTTTAAACAAAGATACACCATGTATATCTTCAATCATTATACATGTTAAGTACATGCACAATAAACTCACCCCACATAAGCAATCAGAAACATTAACAACAAATGGATAACAAAATTTGATCCTGTTTATTAGCACATTTTAGCATCTGCTCTGTATTTTCTAATGCATCATGAAAAGATTAATTCAGGCAACCACACAGAAAAAACAGACACGGTCACCCTATCAATCCTGTAAGACAAAGCATGTAAAATATGATATGTAATACTAAGAGATGTATCTAAGAGGAACACAAAAGTTGATTAGTGTTAACTTGGCCATTTAAACAAGTTCAGTAAATTGAGCAAATAAATTTTTACTACTTTGTAAAATTAACAATTTATTTCCCTACCATTGCTAAATTCATGTCAAGAAAATGATTAGGTATGGGTTTCGAAAGGAGGGCTAATTTGCATGATGTGTTACATTACTGTTGTATCTCCACTATACAGGAGACAGTATAAAAATGAATCAGATCTGAAATAAATGTTTTATTAAAATTAGTACAACAGCTATTAACGTTATTCCAAACTACACTCAATAAAAGTCATGTTATTGTGGACAGATTGCTTCTCCAGGATTTTAATGCAAAAGGGAAATGATAATAGTAACTAAAGTTATTAATCAGATTCATTCATTAAACACAGATATATATGGACAGTGAACCTTTAAAAACTATTGTTTCATACAAACATCACTTGTACTTTGCATGTTCTGCCATAAAGCTATAAACTCACAAAAAGTGAAAACATGAATGAAATCTTCACATTTTTCTCCTCACCTCCCATTCTCTTGCTGCTGCTTCATTAGTAGAATCTTCATTTGTTTCAGATTCTTCAATCTTTTTTACTACTATAAATCCAGGTTCTCTGGTATATTCACCAGTATCTTCTGTATATATTTCTGGACTCCACTGAATGAAGAAGGCATACAAGTGGTCTGTCCTATTAGAACAAGTTAACTATTAATAATATCAGTGCTGTTGGCTAGAATTGCAAAATTATATTTGCTAAATATCTTGACAAAACTTGAAGACTTAAAATATACACAAAATATACTATGCTTTACTTAAAAAGATAACAAAGCCCACCACCAACAAGCCATTAACTTAAATTTATTTGACTGGGTTTGTCAAGCTGTTCTGAGAAGACTTTTCCTTGGTATGCTTTTGATTAGTTCAGATGCTGTCCATGGTAATGTTTTTTTCCCATTAAAGAAAATAGAGATGGGAAGGGAAGCTGAACCCACAATTTTGACCTAATTCACACGATGACCTAATTAGCTAAAATACAAGTAAACAATTTACTAATTGCCTATTTTGAAACCTGGATATTATAAGAATTATTCCAACTGAATAAAAATTTAATGTGTTTAATTTTTAAATGATTCCAGGAACATACAGTTTATTATTGGTTCTGAGAACGATGATCTTTTATATCTCATTTCCCTTTTCAGTTTTATTTACTAAAATAAAGCCTGTTGTTAAAAAAAAGATAATTATGTCCCTAATAATACTTGAGAATCAAACACAATGTTTTTCAAAATACCTATGCTGTTGGTTTTAATTGGCATGAATAACTAACTGAAAATTGATTACAAAACCTCAACTAACATATACCAATCAATAACAATAGTTCTGGAAGTTATGTTTTTAATTTATAATTTTTTTAAAAGTATCATTTCTTACATGGCAGCTCACATATTAAAAGGGTGGTAAATTTCATCTTTCAAAGAATTTGTCCCTATCAAAAAGGCAATTTTTGTAAACGATATGTATATAATAAATCTCAAAATCCTAATCAAACTAATTTTTAGTGAACATTAGCTAAGGTGCAAGGATAATACTAAAATGAAAAATTCCACGTGAAAATTGAAATAAAGCCAACAGTAATGAGAAAGACTAAATCTTTACACTAGTTTTAACCAAAGAGAATATGCTTAAAATTTTTCATTGTAGTCATCTTGGTATCACTGGCAAATTTGAGTATTTGGCTCTCTGTGCCTTTCTGGTATTTGTGAATTATGTACATCATACCATATTTTAAAATTATTCTATCAACATTTTGTTGAATGCACAAATTGTACTGTATATTTGCAGGAAAGGGAGAAGAATTTTATTATTATATACCTGAAAGCAGTGCAGTGGTCTTCACAGCAACATATAGAGTTTCCAAGAGGTACACAGACACTTGAAGTTCTAAGGGATTAACTTACCTTCTACTTCCTTATGTTACTTTTCATTTATACTAATCTCCTTGAGAACAGCATGGTCAAGGTGTCTTACAGATTCCCTGTTCTCTGCTTTCACTAGAGCACTTTTCATACTTTATAAAAAAAGGGCATATCCTCATCAACAAGAGAATTTTACAGTGGTGCATGCCTTAAAGGATAAAAACTTCCAGGAAAAAATTCTAAAGACTGGGTAATAAGCCCTTCTGTATATCAAATAGTTTCTAATTCACTGATTTCTACAAAACTGAAGTGAGTTTTTAATGGAGTTCTTCACTGATGATCATTAAAAATACTTTTTATGAAAGATGATTAAGTATTTTTGAGAATAAATAGAAACATGTTTAAAGAATTGAGAGCGACATTACTACAATAAAACTTTTTTAAGTCTCATAGACTTTTTTATGACAAAGCTCTCAGTAGTTATAAAAGGAAAAAAGGAGGGGACAGAACTGAGGGACTAAATTCTATCTCAACCTTTCAATAAGCAATTATTCACCAATGGCTACATAAATTAGGGGAAAGGCCCATCTATCTTAGTAGGACATTTCTATGATATTTTATGTTAAATGTCTAATAATTATGACAATTTGTAATTTATGTTGCTTTGATCAGTTATCTTAATAATTGTAATGATAAAATTCTCTTCTGGTTTTAATTAACATTTGGAATAACATAGTTGTTGATAGAAAATTTTCTCCTAGATCTCTGCATGTCTTCTGAGCAGAGGCATTAAGTACCCCTGTTCAGCACTGTCTTTTCAAGTATGTTAGCACAAGAAACATAACCAAGTATAGTCTTTGAAGGCAGAAGTAGCATCTTACTCTGGACAAAGGGAAACCATGCTTACTGTACATAATAAAAGGTTTAGGTTACCTAAACTTATGGCTCTTCTTCTGTAACATAAGCCATGGCATGTAGAACTAACTCTCACATGGCCTTCTTCACATCACCCTATGGGAACTGAGGCTCAAAGAACTAATGCAAATGCTGGTACTCTGACTATAGCTATTGTGACTATGTTTTTTGCCAGGATGAAATAAACTGGGCAGACCAAATGTTAGCTTACAAGTAGGATAAATCTTACACCCTTTATTATTTTGACAATAGTCACAGAAAATGTTAAAATAAGTATAATTTCAATTTATGCACACACACAGTTGTGTATGAAATAAGGGATAAAAATACAGTACCATTAATAAGATTCTATGACTAAGTGTAATGGAAATACATGTTCAAAGAGAAAAAATAATGATACAAACTGTGTTAAAGAAGAGCACATTCAAGGAGTTTTCAAATGTATAATGTTAGAGGGCAAATTGTTAGGAGGTTTATATTCTACTAGATATTTAAAAATATTAATATACAGTTTTAACTTAAAATGTCTCTATATACTGTACAGTGACACAGCAGATTACCTTTACAATTAAACTTAGAATGAAAAATATTGTGTAGGGGATACAGAAAATAGTTTGAAGACACATCCTTCTAGTAGCTAATTTGGTGCTATATTTTATAGCAGAAATTCAGTAAGTATTTGAGGAAATTTCAAAAAAGGGATTATAATTATTACCTGCCTTGAAGTACAGGACATAACTGTCAATATTTTGATGAGCCCTTTTACTCTAAGACATTTAAAGTAAGTTTCTTTATTACTAAAACTGGGTATACATTCACATTTTTGCATTAAACCAGAAAGGGGAATAAAATCAAAAATGAGATAAAGAGTATAAAATAGAGCTAAATAATTTTGAATAGATTTAACGTCAAGTTGAATCATAAACTGAACAGTACTTTGCCATTTCAACAATATATAAATTACGTACAAAATAATTTTAATTCAAAGAATTTCAATAATGTTTTCAGGTTTTTGTTGTTGTTTACCTTTCTTGTGGGACAGCAAACCAGTACTCATGTTTCTTATCTCTCTGTGCATACTGCTGCATCGTTGCACTTGCTTGAGATACAAACGTCTTCCTCATTGGTTTTCCGACTCTGAGACATAAGAACTTATGTAATCGATGCCTTTTCTTTTCTTTTAGAAGTACAGAACCTAGAATTGAGATGCAGGAAGTGTTTATTCAGTTCTCATACACTATACTTAAATAATTTAGATTAAGTGTTTACCTTCAGACTTCTGACAAATAATCACAGAATAAAACTTCAAATTTATTGATATGCACTTAGGTGAATTCTCTTGAGTAACTTGTATGTTTTTCTATCAAAGGTACAGTGACAGGCACAGCAAGACTAATGAAGTTATGAACCGAAGTTATAACTAAGGGTATTAGGAAAAAATGTGAAAGCTTCAGGAACTCCTTCGTTCAATTTCTGTAGCAACTCTACTAATTACACTAATTATGCTAATATAATTTTCTGCACATTCTCTATCAGCATTCTAAAATAGTATATAAAAATGTTTGTAGAATTTTTAAAGTTTTATTATGGTTGGTACAAAAATTTTTTTTTAATTTCTGAAGCTTTTACATACATATGAAGGTATGATAATACAATCCAAAATATGCTGGATTCAGCCATCTGTTTGGACAGTTTATCAAGTTGAAATGAAGTATAACTCTTCCAAATAAAGATGTTGACATAAAGTACACAGAGGATCTGACAATATACTTGAATTCAGGATCCTGGACATTAATTCGTTTATGAAGGTGCCACACAATGGAGGAAACAGCACTTACTGCCAGATCTGGGTACTTAGTCATGGCTTTTTTCTGTGTAATATTGTGCAGGATACATAATGTATCTGACCCCTAGTATTTGTATCTGATTAAAAAGTAAGCTTTTACCATTTTCCCTGTAATCATATTTCAGTTTTACATTTATTAAGCAGTTTTATATTATGAAGTAAACATCAGAAACTTTGTATAATTCACTGTTTTCCTAATCTCAAATTACCAAAAATTAGTTACTTAAAACTAATTTTAATCCCATTCACCCACAAAAAAGAAATAAAACAGTAACAATCCAGGACATCTATCTAAACATGTCTAACAATTTTTCTCCTTCTACCATTTTGTCATAATAGAACTTTCCTTACCAAAACCTGTACTCCAAAAAACCCACTTAAAAGAAAGTAGCCTTCCACATTATTGGATTAAACAGAACTCCTTATTTTATCTTTCTCACAGATTTCAAAATCTAAAGCAACCATGAGATGCAAAGGTATCAATATATTCATGCCAGCATTCTTTACAACATCAAAGAAAATATCTTAACAATATGAATTAATAACAATTGAATATCTTAACAATAGAAACTGGTTAAATTATTAGGCCATTAAAATCCTGTTTTCAAAGAACTTATTTTATGACATGGCAAAATGTTCATGACATATAATTTAAGCAAAAAAGGCAGGATAAATACTACATATAATATAACCCTGACTTTATATAAAAATACATATTTGTAGATACATAAAAATATCAAAATTGTATATATATGTGTATGTATATATATATACATCAAAGCTAAAAGATATATATGCCAAATGTTAAAATTATCTCTAAGTGATGAATTCCAGGTATTTTTTATACATTTTCTAGAAAACTATATTTGTCAAATGTTCTTTAATGAACATTTATTAGTTCTGAATAAATAAAAAAGTACCACAAAAAAAGAAATATTTGATCTTTTATAGAACTTGCTTCAAGTAAATGTATTCCTTAGCATCTACTTAGGTCATCAGCATATGAGATGATGCAAAGAAAACTTAGTATTAAAAACTGAATCAAAACCTGTGCATTGCTGGTGGGAATGTAAAATGGTGCAGCCATTGTGGAAAACAGTTCAGTGGTTCCTCAGAAAATTAAACATAGAATTACCATAGGATCCAGCAAATCCACTTCTGGGTATGTATCCAAAAAAATTGAAAGGAGGAGTCAAATTTGTATACCAATGCTCACAATGGCATTATTCACAACAGCCAAACTGGAAATAACCCAAATGTCTATCATTGAATAAACAGATAAAGAAAAATATATGTATAATAGAATATTATTCAGCTTTAAAAAGGAAATTCTGATGAATGCTTTGAAATAGAAGAAAACTGAAATATTATGCTAAAGGACATAAGCCACATACAAAAGGACAAGTTTTATGATTTCCTACACAAATTCTATAAAAAGTATATAAAGTGTGTATGTTATATAAAAAGTTCATATGCAAATCAATCTGGAATCAATATTCCAAAAGAATATAAGAAATGTTAGCTAAGCTATCTGAGCTGCACACTATTTAATGCATAATGTATTAAGTAGAAACACTGTATATAGAAATAAAAGACTTTTACCACAATTTTCCTAATAGTATCAAAAAACAAAATTGAAAGATAAAATGGTCTTTTAATTTATCCTTAGGGCTGCTTTTTAAAAGAAAACATTTAATCAGATAATGATGGAACTTCTGAATATTTGGAAGGATTTTAGAAATATTTTTATTTCTAATTGTACTTTTAAAAGAGATGGAATTACAACTTTGGCAATTACAAACTGTAACTAGAATACTATCTGTGCAATGAAAAAAGACATTTTAATGAGGTAACATACCAGGAAGTAAAAGAAAAACAATGAAGAAATCAATGGTATTACTGAGCTTGCATGCACTTATAAGAAAAAAGTTGTGTACAGATAGAATGCAGTGAGTTGGGAATGTTCAAACACGGTGGAAAAGATGCTCATTATGTGTATTATTCCCCAAGGGATAAGAAAAGACAAGACAGTAGAAACTAGAGACCATACACTTATCCCCAGAGAAACACCACTAGTCAAGGAGCACTAGATTCTTCTTCAAAGCAAAGATAGAGCAGCTTCTGAGTCAGTGAGGAAAGAGGGAGATGGTATACAATAAGATGAACTAACTTTATGTACTCTTTAACACTTACCTTCTATCTCAGCAGTTGCTATTTTATGCTTAATTTCTTTTTGTGATACCTGCTGAATATTTTCCCTTTGCTGCTTAGTTTGTTGCATAGTATGGGTTTTCCAAAGTTTCCGTAGCTCTTCTACCTCTGTCTCTGAGTCCTGATTTTGCTCCTTTCCTTGTTTTCCTTTTACAGTTTGCTTTTGTTTAGTATCTGTTGCTTCCCCACAAGGCATACTTTCTTTTTCACACTCTTCTTGGTGTAGTGAATTCTCATGAAGGAAATCCTTGTCTACATTACCTTTCACAACTGTGCTTTGTTCTTTAGGGCCTGATATTTCTTGAAAATTACCTGTAGCCTGATCTCCTTCCTTCGTGGCCATTTCAAGATTACTTAAATCAGTTTTAAGAGGCGTCCCAACCTCATTTGTAGAATGTCCAGAATCAGATCTTACGTGATCAGGAGTACTAGTAGACTCTGATATGACTGTCAAACATTCTACTCCAATCTGATTGACAGTTTGCACAGATTCTGATGACGCATCAGATGACTTATCTTGCCGTAGCTCATCTGAAGAGACAAGCTCCTCTCGTACAGGAGAGAGTTCTGATTCTGTGAACACGTCTTCAGAAAGAGACTCCTCAGTGCTCCTTGGAGCAGTGCTGGCACTGCCATTACCTGTGTCTCGAGTTCTTGAGTCTATTTCATCAGTATTACTTCTTGTCATTTTCTTTAAATGGCAGAAGTCCCTTCCTGATAACTGATCTATCTCTCTGTCGATAAATAAAATTAAATCTTATTAGATTTTTAAATTATAGAATTTCATTTTCCCCAAACTGAATTTCTAAGAGGATGTAGGTTATATCTCTTAACAGAAAGAATGTAAAAAATTAGATTTATTAATATAGACCATATAATTAAGTTAAGCATTTGCATCAACAGCTTAAGATCTGGGAAACATCAATATAACATTTCTTGAATGAATCTACCTGAAAAGAATTTGAAGATGTAAACTTTGGGTGAAGTTACAATCTGAACTAAAATCTATTCATTGATGGAATATAGAATATAAGCTTAGATAAAATTTTGATTAAAAATTTAAATGTCTTAAAGTAAAAATACATTGATATTATTACACATATGTGCACACACAATGTTTATTTACATTTACAGAGAGATTAAACTAAAATACATGGTACAAATGCAAAGCTGAAAACTAACTGGAATAGGACTGAGGCAAAAGTACTCAGAAGAATTCTTCCAGCTACCAGCAACAGCTCTTAACAATTCTAAGAAAACTTGTTCAGCTAAAGGGTTTAGATATTAGAGAGCAGAATGGTTCATATATCCACATTTAATAGCATTAGTATATGTAAACACTAATGTCCAAAAATGAGGTAGTTTAAGTTCTGGAAGGAGACAGTACAAGCATCTTAGCATGAAATATTCATGAGTAATTCAAAATGATGGTTAAAAGTAGTTTGTGGTAAATAGAAACTGGATGAGTTCTTAGTGGAAAAAGTATTAACATTCATGCAAGCTTGAGAATAGAAAAGACTGGGAAGTAAACTGACACAAAAATAACTGGCTATCTCTAGATGCTGAAGCTGGGTAATGCTCTTATTTACTTTTTTTAATTTTTCATATTTTCTATAATGCCTGTGCATAATTTTTATAATCTAGATAGGTATATACATTTTTTTAAAGTGTTACATTAGCTGAAGTCCAAGTCATACCTCTGCTTTTCTTGCATCTGATTCACCTTAAGAAACACACGCATTTAATTTGTGCTATTAAATATGTAATAGTGTCATCTACTGGTGAGCCACTCAAACTGCATACATAGGGTCTTAAAACTTGTCGTTTTGAGAAACTATCTGTACATTTAATAAGACCCTTAGGTTAGAGATAAAGTTAACATTGTAACAGGATATATATTTAGTTAAGTGCTGTAAACTTTCAGAGACTAAGTATTTACTTATGCCAGTAATGCTGATACTTATATAGTTCCAGAACACCTTTTCAATCAACTTCCCAAGCATTACAAGACAGAAGAAAATCAATCAAATCTTATATGTCATTTTTGCCATACTTGATATTACTCTGCAAAACCACTTACTGTATCTGATTTGTTGCCAAATATTGTTTTTGGTTAAGTTATAAGGCAGGATTGAAAGATATTTATTTTTGGAGCATTCTTTTGAAATATTCAGATCAAAGGCATGGTCTTTCCCGGTGAAATTATGAATGATAAAACAGTGATTTGAAAGAGGAGGAGCCCTATAGCATCCTTGTAGAAGTTACAGATCATTCAGCATACGAGCATCCCACAGTATCAGAACACAAATGGAAAAACAGGGCAACAGAAGGTGAATCTCACCAATGACTGATAACATATATATATATCTGGTTTCTCTTTTATTTAATCTTATCCTTCACTCCTTCACCTTTGTCTTATCCCTCCACCCACCTCAATAATCCCTATCTGCTGAAATGAACTTTGGATAACGATAACTAACAGTAGAAGATAACCTAGGAATGATCTGCACCTCTAAAGATGAATTTACTAAGCCAGAATAACATTCATTGGGTGGAAGGTATAATGGAGACTTACTGAAATAGGGATTTTATTCTATCACAGGTATCCTAACAACTCATGTAGTCTGCCTCAGAAACAAAAATAACTGGCTGTTCTCCTTTGTAAGTAGTTCTGTACCACAAGGGTTTAATTTTAAAACAGCCATTTTCATCTGTGTGGGCTAATACAGAGATATACACCTCAGTATCAGTTAAAGTAAAGTCAGTTTTTAAACTGTTGACAAAGTCATGTATGGAGCAATAGGGGAGTTCTTTTCTGTTATATATTATTTTTTTCTTTCCTGCTTCTTCCTTTCCTTGTATACCTATCTTTTATTGCACTCCTCCCTTTTCTCTCTGGTCATTTCTTTAGTCAGGCACATTACTTTCAAAGGTTGTGCTTATCTGTAGACTCATACCTGCTATCACAATCACACAAATCCCCTGATCTGTATATTCCAACATTAATTCTATATTTATGCGATCTGTGGGTCTTCTCTAAACCCCACACCCAACTCTTCAGGCTCTTCTAAGGAAAATTTGAAAGCTACCCGTGATTTTTAGTATTACCTTAAATTAGTCATAGAAATCATTTAGAATTTTGAATGTGGTGCCTGATTAAAAAGGGCTGGCCAACACTGAATTAAATGAGTCCTATAGGTTACTTTTAAATATCCAAAGTATATTTAAATACTTTTAAATATATAAATCTAAATCTAAAACAATTCTTAACTATTACAGGTGCATTAAGAAAAATCTTTTCAATACTACATATTTTTCATTATAGGTAAAATGAAAAGCAGCTATAAAAAACTAATAAAAAATACTTAAGAGTATTAGACCAGGATCAACTATCCAGATGCAATAAAATTGCAAAGGAATATAAATACCACTCTTACGTGGGTAAGGATTCCTTTATTTTGCTATCCAAAATTTCTGTGTACAGTGCAGCTGACACCACCTCTTCCATTGGACACATGATGCCATATTCCTCACAGCCATTCTCTTGAACCAAGGGGTCAGTTTTATGTGGATCAAACATTATATTATTTGGTGTAACTAGCAGCACACCACTGACTGTGCCCTAAGATGAGAAAAGAAAATACCATTTAATCTTCAAAATTTAAATTTTCAAAAAGTATTCTAGCTCTTTTAGTAATTTTCTCCTGATGTTAGGCCATCTACTACATATAAAAGCAGTATATTCAAGCACTTCAGCATTCTCAAGAGAACATTTTTAATAAAACCCAAGTTTTCCCAGTAAATTCTCCTCTTTAGCAGAAGCAAAATACAAAAAATATCATATTCAACCCCAAACAATGAAATCAGGAATTCACATTTAGCTTCAGTAAATTACTGAGTTACCTGAGTAAGATAACTTCAGGAATGTAAAAAGGGATGGTGAATTCCTGTTAAGACATCAGCCGTACTTTACATTTAATCTGCTAGTGCTGCCTGTGTTACAGTTCCCTCAACACGAGTACCAAATATAGTTTCATGTACACAATGCAGGTATTGATAACTCATTCCATTATAAAAGGAAAATAGCATAACATCCTTTAAACATTAAAAAAAACCCTCTGTTTCTACCTAGCTATGCAACCTTGGGCAAACAAAGCGTCTGGGCTTCAGTTTCTTCATCTGTAAAATCAGGTATATTAGATGACTTCTAAGATACACAGTAATAATTTTTAATTTAATCATGAAAAGTGAAATTTTAAATATTTGTAGAAATAGCTATACAAATGTGCAGTCTAACCCTTTCATTTTACATATGAACAAACTGAAGTCCATAGAAATCTGATCCCACTAATATTATCTAATATTTTTTTAATGCTCTGTGTCATGCTTTATATATATTATTGTTCATCTGATCTTCACAATCATGCTATGAATATACTGATGGAGAAATTAAGGTTCAGAGAGGCTAGGAAACTTGTCCTAAATAATAAACAACATAGCTAACTACAGGCATACCTCATTTTATCTTATTCCACTTTGAGATATAGTATTTTTTACAAATTGAAGATTTCTGCCAACCCTGCATCAAGCAAGTCTATTGGTGCTATTTTTCCAACAGCATCTGCTCACTTCATGTCTCTCTGTCACATTTTGGTAAATCTCACAATTTTTCAAACTTTTTCATTATTATTATATTAGTGATAGTAATCTGTGATCAAGACTCACTGAGTGCTCAGATGATGGCTAGCATTTGTTAGCAATAAAGTATTTTTTTTATTAAGGTATATATATTGTTATTTTTAGACATAATGCTATTGAATAGTATACTTAGACTACAGTGTAGCATAAATTTAACCTTTATATACACTGGGAAGCCAAAAAATTCATCTGACTTGCTTTATTGTGATACTCACTTTATTGCAGTGGGTGGTCTGGAACCAACCCACAGTATCTCTGAGGTATGCCTGTAATATGTGGTAGAATAAAGATTCAAAATCTAGGCACTCTGCTTTTCACTATAATCCTTCCATTTTTGAGTGGCAAAGTATAATCACTTTAACTTAAGTGCCAAATTTTTGCCAAATATTCCTTAATCCCATGTTTTTAAACTCCCATTCCACTATATTCTGTAAGTGTGAACTAGAAAAGCCAAACAGAATTCTAAAAATGTCTTTTTTTCTGAAGCTATTCAGGAAAATAAAAACAAGCCCTGCTTGACTGGGTATCACACCAAATAATAAAAGATAAAACACTATGACTTGGGAACCCATCCCAACAGACAAAAAAAGCTTTTCCTGATTTTTTTTTCAATTTCAAGTCCACAGTAATTTAACCATTATAATTATTGTTGATAAATTTCCAAAATTTCTATATAAATAACCTTGACTACAATCAATATACAAAAGAAGAAAAAAGAAAAGATGACTTGTATGAGAAAGCATTTTTTCCTGCTTTCTTCCATGCATTAGAATAAAAAAGCCAGCCTCAACAAGAGATTATGTTCTAAGAACACTAGACTGCAGGCTGTTCCTAACCCTGCCAATGACTTGATCTTTGCTTTGATCCTTAAATAAAACTTTTATTCAAATACTTAAACTGAAATTCTGCTTCTAGCCAAGAACTAATTCTGCTAAAGCTACTAAAATACACATACACCAAATATATGAAGTAACTGTTTTCAGATACTGGAATGCTGGGCATGATACCTGAATAAGGAGAAACAAATAAAATGAGCTCTACAAATGCCTGGGCATACTGAGTGAACACAGTTTCCAGGTGCCGGCAGAGAAAGGAAAGAGAAATGAGCACTCTGCACTGAGAAAGCTTTGGTGAGCTACAGAGAATACTTTTTAAGCTTCCAGATGAGTACTGATTGCCACCTGTGTGTATGGCAACTACCTAAGGATGAAAAAAGAAGCACTCAAAAGAAGCACAGGAAACAATCCCTAGAGTCCAGAGTCAGGAATAATTTGTGTTCTCACCAACCAGAGCAAAAAACCTTGTAATTTATAGGGCCTCAAAATACTCAAAAGAGTATTCTCTCAGGAAGGGAGAAAATTAGCTATAGACTTAAACTGCTTTGCTCCTAACTAAAAAATCTTAGAAACAAGTCAAAATAGGATCAAGCTGTTTCTAAGAAACAACTGTATCACAGAAATAAAGTGTATGAATACAGAAATGCAAATATATCCAGCACACAGTAAGAAAAAATTCATATCTGATATCCAATTAAAAATTACTAGAGGAAAAAAAAAAAAGAGCATCCACAAGCTATGAGACACAATGTTCAGCAGCCCAAAATATGCATTGCTGGAGTTCTCAAAGAGGGGAGGATAGGAGAGAAAAAAATATGTGAGGATATATGGCAGAAAATTTTCCAAATTTGATGAAAACTATTAACCCACAGATCTGGGAAGATGAATAAATCCCAAGCAAAATAAATACGAAATATACACCAAGACATATCATAATCAAATTGCTTAAAATCAAAATCAATGATAAACCATGTTAAATGCAACAAAAGAAAAAAACATATTTTGTACAGAATGCCGAACATAAAAATTATACAAGATCTCTCTTCGGAAGCAGAGCAAACAAGAAAACAGTGGAGTTCTGAAATAAGTAACTTTAAAATTCTGAAAGAAAAAGAAAACCCTGTCACCCTATAATTCGATGATCCATGAAAATATCTTTCAAAAATAAACAAAATGCGATGATGGTGGAGTAAGAGGTGACACAGAGAACTCCCAAAACCACAGATAGTGTGAAAATATACTTAATACAACTAATCCTAAAACAGCAACAGGAAAGAAGGCTGCACCAGACGGCATACAGACCTCACGAACAGAGTAGACCTCACAAAACAGGATAACGTACAAAAGCCTTGATCCAGCAGAACCTGAGCCCTTCCCCCACCCCAGCACACGGGCGGGAGAAAGAGAAATGGAGCGGCGAAGGGGGTGGAAGCCTGGGACTGCTAAACACCTAGCCCTGGAGATCTGCTATGCGAGCAGAAATCTACATTGTGTGGTGCTCTGGAGGATGGAGAGCTGGGACAGGCAGAGTGCTTGAGAGACAGATTCTGGCCATTTGTGGAGGACAGGATCCACACTCGGCTGCTCTGAGACAAGGGAGAGCCAGGCAGTCTGAGATGCTTCCTAGCAGCAAGAGGGCTGCTGAGGGCGTGGGATTTGCCCAAAGCTTGCTGCGCAGGACAAGTGATAGACTCTGGGTGCACTCTGCCCAGCAGATTGGGAACTTTGGGGAGCTTCAGGTACTCCAGCCCCCTGCCTGGCTACTCAGCTCTGAGGACCCCACAGTGATATGCAGCCTGTTGAGCCTTCCTCCTGGCCTGACAGCACCAGCTCGTAAACTGGCAGTCACTGCTCTGGTGTCAGGCCAGTCAGAGAGAGGCCTCACCTACAACAGCTAGAAACGCCAAGCACAGAGGCTTACACCTGTGTGCTCGGCCTACTGGCTGTGATACTGGAGACAGGCAGGGCAGACGAGACTCAGGAGACAGACCTTTCCTCCCCCCAGGCACCAGCTTCGCTCCACTACGACTCCTAACCTCACTCTAGGGGATGAGCAGCTACAGAGACTGGAGCTTCTGGACACTAGAGGGCACCACACAGAAATATGAAACATCAAAAGAACATGGTTCAAACCAAGATCTCACAAACCTGAGAAAAAGGGCCAAATGAAACTGAACTCACCAATGATCCTGAAAGAGAGTTCAAAATAAAAATCATAAACATGCTTCTGGAGGGACAGAAAAATATTCAAGAACTCAGGAATGAATTTAAGTTGGAGATTCAATCATTAAGAAATTCCATATCTGGGTTCTGGGAAGATGGCGCCGTGAGCAGGGCAGCGGAAATCTCCTCCCAAAACCATATATATCTAGGAAACTACAGCAAATACAACTATTCCTAAAAGAGAGACCAGAATATACAGGACAGCGCACAGCCTGCATCTGCACCTGAGATGACTTGGCGCCCCACGAGGTGGGTAAGATACGGAGCCACATACCAACGGGGCCCGAGCACTCCCCCACACCAGTGCACGGGCGGCAGGAGAGGATTCGGAGCTGGGAGGGAGTGGAAGTACAGCTCCACGAAATAACCAGCTCTGGTGATCTGTGCCGGGAGCACTGACACACATTGCACAGTGTATTAGATATTGGAGAGGCAGAAAGTGCAGGATTTGAGCTGGGAACGTGCCTGGGTCCTTGCAGCCGGCTCCCCAAGACAAAAGAAAAGTACGTGCTTTCTTTGGCGGTCTTGGGGAGACGGGATCCCAGAGGGGCGCGGTCGACCCAGCGCACTCGGCCTGGCAAGCTGGGAGTCCTGGGGAATTTTGGACCCCTGGCTGGCTACTTAGAAAAAGTAGTCGCACTGAGAATTCACACAGAGAACAACAGCCTCCTATTCGTTCCCCCCCGGCCAGAGGTACAAACGGCCCTGAGGAGCTGCACGGCCGCGGCTGCAGAATAGTGGAGCAACAGTGCCACCGACAGCATCCTTACAGAATCTACTCCCGGTGGGCGGGGTTTTTTTTCCTTTCTTTTTTTTCTTTCTTTCTTTTTTTCTCTTTTCCTTCTCTTCCTTTTCTCTCTTTTTTTTTTTTTGTTTTAGGTTTTTTTCTTTTTTTTTTTTAAGTCTTAAAGAGCCCAGCTGACATTCATGGCACAAACCAGTGACCACTTCTATCGCCATAAAAAGACAGAGGAATATGGTACAAAGCTCACCCAGACCCACACAACACCAGAGAGGGAGCCTAATGGATGGACATGCACAAACTTCCTGAAAAAGAATTCAGAATAAAAGTCATAACCATGCTGATAGATCTACAGAGAATTATGCAAGAGCTGAGGGAGGAAGTGAGGGAAGTCAGGAAAAACTGCAGAAATGAGACAAGCCATGGACAGGCTTAGCAGCAGACTGGATGAGATGCAAGAGACTGTTAATGGAACAGAAATCAGAGAACAGGAAAACAGAGCAGCTGAGGCAGAGAGAGATAAAAGGATCTCTAGGAATGAAAGAATATTAAGAGAACTGTGTGACCAATCCAAATGGAACAATATTCCCATTATAGGAGTACCAGAGGAAGAAGAGAGAGAGAAAGGGATAGAAAGTGTCTTTGAAGAAGTAATTGCTGAACACTTCCCTATGCTGGGGAAGGAAATGGTCTCACAGTCCACGGAAGCCCACAGATCTCCCAACCAAGGGACCCAAGGAAGACAACACCAAGACACATAAAAATTAAAATGGCAAAGATCAAAGATAAGGACAGAGTATTAAAGACAGCTAGAGAGAGAAAAAAGATCACCTACAAAGGAAAACCCATCAGACAATCATCAGACTTCTTAAGAGAAACCTTACAGGCCAGAAGAGAATAGCATGACATATTTAATGTAATGAAACAGAAGGGCCTTGAACCAAGAATACTGTATCCAGCACGAATATCATTTAAATATGACGCAGGGATTAAACAATTTCCAGACAAGCGAAAGCTGAGAGAATTTGCGTCTCATAAACCACCTCTACAGGACACCTTAAAGGAACTGCTCTAGAGAGAAACACTCCTAAGGCTAAAAAGATGTCATCAAAGAAAATAAAATCATAGCAAAGAAAGCAGACCATCAAAATACTAACTAAGGGCAAAGAATAAAACACCTAGTATATAAAGAAAGGAGGAGGAAGAATAAGAAGGGAGAGAAATAAAGAAGCATCAGACTGTGTCTACAATAACTTAAAGAGAAAGTTAAGTTACATTGTTAGATAGTAAAGAAGCAACCCTTGAACCTGTGGTAACCATGAATCTAAAGCCAGCAATGGCAATAAGTACATATGTATCGATAATCACCATAAATGTAAATGGACTGAATGCACCACAAGACACGGAGTAAATCAAAACAGTATAAATCAAAACAGAAATCAAAGAATACACGGAGACTAATGACAACAACAACACAAAGCCACAATTTCTGTGGGACACACCAAAGGCAGTTCTAAGAGGAAAGTATATTGCAATCCAAGCCTAATTAAAGAAGGAAGAACTTTCCCAAATGAATAGTCTAAAGACACAATTACAGAAATTGTAAAAAGAAGAAAAAATGAGACCCAAAGTCACCAAAAGGAAGGACATAATAAAGATCAGAGAAGAAATAAATAAAATTGAGAAGAATAAACAATAGAAAAAAATCAATGAAACGAAGAGCTGGTTCTTTGAAAAAATAAAGAAAACAGAGAAACCCCTAGCCAGACTCATTAAGAGAAAAAGAGAATCTACACACATAAACAGAATCAGAAATGAGAAAGGAAAAATCACGACAGACCCCACGGCAATACAAAGAATTATTAGAAAATACTATGAAAAATCGATATGCTAACAAGCTGGAAAACACAGAAGAAATGGGCAACTTCTTAGAAAAATACAACCTTCCAAAACTGACCAAACAAGAAACAGAAAAACTAAACAGATCAATCACCAGCAACGATATTGAAGCAGTAATCAAAAAACTACCCAAGAACAAAACCCCTGGACCAGATGGATTCACCTCTGAATTCTACCAGACATATAAAGAAATAACATCCAATCTCCTTAAAGTTTTCCAAAAAATAGAAGAGGAGGGAATACTTCCAAACTCATTCTATGAAGCCAGCATCACTCTAATACCAAAACCTAGCAAAGACCTCGCCAAAAATGAAAATTACAGACCAATATCCCTAATGAACGTAGATGCAAAAATACTCAACAAAATATTAGCAAACCGAATTCAAAAATACATCAAGAGGATCATACACCATGATCAAGTGGGATTCATCCGAGGGATGCAAGGATGGTAAAACATTCGAAAATCCATCAACATCATCCACTACATCAACAAAAAGAAGAACAAAAACCACATGATCATCTCCATAGATGCTGAAAAAGCATTCAACAAAATTCAGCATCCATTCATGATTAAAACTCTCAACAAAATGGGTATAGAGGGCATGTACCTCAACATCATAAAGGCTATATATGACAAACCCACAGCTAACATCATATTTAACAGCGAGACGCTGAAAGCTTTTCATCTAAGATCGGAAACAAGACAGGGATGCCCACTCTCTCCACTGTTATTCAACATAGTATTGGAGGTCCGAGCCATTGCAATCAGACAAATCAAACAAAATCCAAGGCATCCAGATTGGTAAAGAAGTCAAATTGTCACTATTTGCAGATGACATGATATTGTACATAAAAAACCCTAAAGACTCCACTCCACAACTACTAGAACTAATATCATAATTCGGCAAAGATCCAGATTACAAAATTAACACACAGAAATCTGTTGCTTTCCTATACACTAATGATGAGTTAACAGAAAGAGAAATCAGGAAAAAATTCCATTCACAATTGCTTCAAAAAGAATAAAATACCTAGGAATAAACCTAACGAAGGAAGTGAAAGACCTATACTCTGAAAACTACAAGACACTCTTAAGAGAAATTAAAGGGGACACTAACAAATGGAAATTCATCCCATGCTCTTGGCTAGGTAGAATAAATATAGTCACAATGGCTATACTACCTAAAGCAATCTACAGATTCAATGCAATCCCTATCAAAATACCAAGTTTTCTTCAATGAACTGGAACTAATAATTCTAAAATTCATATGGAACCACAAAAGACCCCGAATAGCCAAAGCACTCCTGAGAAGGAGGAATAAAATGGGAAATTATGCTCCCTGACTTCAAACTCTACTATAAAGCCAAACTAATCAAGACAATTTGGTATTGGCACAAAAACAGACCCACAGACCAGTGGAACAGAATAGAAAATCCAAACATTAACCAAAACATATATGGTCAATTAATATACGATAAAGGAGCCTTGGATATACAATGGGGAGATGACAGCCTCTTCAGTAGCTGGTGTTGGAAAAACTGGACAGCTACATGTAAGAGAATGAAACTGGACTACTGTCTAACCCCATACACAAAAGTCAACTCAAAATGGATCAAAGACCTGAATGTAAGTCATGAAACCATAAAACTCTTAGAAAAAAACATAGGCAAAAATCTCTTGGACATAAACATGAGCGACTTCTTCATGAACATATCTCCCCGGGCAAGGGAAACAAAAGCAAAACTGAACAAGTGGGACTATATCAAGCTGAAAAGCTTCTGTACAGCAAAGGACACCATCAGTAGAACAAAAAGACATCCTACAGTATGGGAGAATATATTCATAAATGATGTATCCGATAAGGGGTTGACATTCAAAATATATAAAGAACTCACGCACCTCAACAAACATAAAGTAAATAATCCAATTATGAAATGGGCAGAGGACATGAATAGACACTTCTCTAAAGAAGAAATTCAGATGGCCAACAGGCACAGGAAAAGATGCTCCACATCAGTAATCAGAGAAATGCAGATTAAAACCACAATGAGATATCACCTCACACCAGTGAGGATGGCCAACATCCAAAACACAAATAACAACAAATGTTGGCGAGGATATGGAGAAAAGGGAACCTTCCTACACTGCTGGTGCAAATGCAAATTAATTCAACCATTGTGGAAAGCAGTATGGAGGTTCCTCAAAAAACTCAAAATACAAATACCATTTGACCCAGGATTCCCATTCCTAGGAATTTACCTTAAGAATGCAGCAGCCCAATTTGAAAAAGACAGATGCACCCCTATGTTTATTGCAGCACTATTTACAATAGCCAAGAAATGGAAGCAACCTAAGTGTCCATCAGTAGATGAATGGATAAAGAAGATGTGGTACATATACACAATGGAATATTATTTAGCCATAAGGAGAAAACAAATCCTACCATTTTCAACAACGTGGATGGAGCTAGAGGGTATTATGCTCAGTGAAATAAGCCAAGCCGAAAAAGACAAGTATCAAATGATTTCACTCATATGTGCAGTATAAGAACAAAGAAAAAAACTGAAGGAACAAAACAGCAGCAGACTCACAGAACCCAAGAACGGACTAACAGTTAGCAAAGGAAAAGGCCCTGGGGAGGATGGGTGGGAAGGGAGGGACAAGGGGGAAAAAGGGGCATTACAACTAGCAGATATAATGTTGTGGGGGCACGGGGAGGGCAGTACAACTCAGAGAAGACAAGTAGTGACTCTAAAGCATCTCAGTACACTGATGGACAGTGACTGTAATGGGGTTGGTGGGGGGGACCTGATGAAGGGGGTAGTTTAATCAACATAATATTGCACATGTAACTGTAGATTAATGATACCAAAATAAACTATTAAAAAAAAAAGAAATCCTGTATCTGAAATAAAACATACAATGGAGGGTTTTAAAAGCCGATTAGATGTAGTAGAAGAGTCGGTAAATGGAATAGAAATTAGAGAAGAGGAATAGAAAGAAACTGAGGCACAGAGAGAAAAAAGAAACTCTAAGTATGAAAGAATATCGGGGGAATTGTGTGACCACCCAAATGGAACAATATTTGCATAATACGGGTACCAGAGTAAGAAGAGAGAGAAAAAGGGATAGAAAGTGTGGTTGAGGAGGTAATTGCTGAAAACTTCCCCAAACTGGGGAAGGAGATAGTCTCTCAAGCCATGGAGATGCACAGATCTCCCAACACAAGGGACCCAAGGAAAGCAACATCAAGACATATAATAATTAAAATGGCAAAGATCAAGCAAATATACGGACTTTTAAAAGCAGCTAGAGAGACAGAAAAAACATCACAAAGAAAGGAACACCCATCAGGCTATCATCAGACTTCTCAACAGAAACCTTAAGGCCAGAGGGTGTGGCATGATATATTTAATGCAATGAAGCAGAAGGGCCTTGAACCAAGAATACTTTATCCGGCAAGGTTATCATTTAAATTCGAAGGAGGGATTAAACAGTATTCAGATATGCAAAAGCTGAGAGAATTTACCTCCCACAAACCACCTCTATAGTGAATTTTGGAGACACTCCTATAGATGGAAGTATTTCTAAGACTAAATAAATGTCACCCAAGGGATAGACACAGAGTACAGAATATGATTCATAACATACAAAGAATGGAGGAGTAATAAAAAGGAGGGGAAAAAAAAAGAATCTTTAGGCTGTGTTTTTAATAGCATATGAAGTGAGTTAAATTAGACTGTTAGATAGTAAAGGAATTACCCTTGAACCTTTAGTAATCAATCACAAATCTAAAGCCTGCAATGGCAATAAGTACATACCTATCTTTAATCACCCTAAATGTAAATCGTCTGAATGCACCAATCAAAAGATGTAGAGTCACTGAATGGATAAAAAAACAAGACCCATCTATATGCTGCTCTCAAGAGACTCATTTCAAACCCATAGACATACACAGACTGAAAGTAAAGGGATGGAAAAAGATATTTCATGTGACTATTAGGGAGAAAAAAAGCAGGAGATGCAGTACTTGTATAAGACAAAGAAAGTCACAAGAGACAAAGAAGGACATTGCATAATGATTAAGGGGTCAGTCCAACAAAAGGATATAACTATTATAAGCATCTAGGCACCCAAGACAGGATTGCCTACATATGTGAAACAAAAACAGAATTAAAGGGGGAAATAGAATGCAATGCATTCATTTTGGGAGACTTCAATACACCACTCACTCCATAGGACAGATCAGTCAACAGAAAACTCCATCCAAAAGCAACAGGATACACATTCTTCTCAAGTGCACATGGAACATTTTCAAGAATAGATCATGTACTAGGCCACAAAAAGAGCCTCAGTAACATGGAAAAGGCAGCATGTATAAAGAAGACAAGTAATGATTCTATAGCATCTTACTACGCTCATGGACAGTGACTGTAGTGGAGTATGTGGGGGGGACTTGATAATAGGGGGTCCAGTAACCATAATGTTCAAGTGATTGTACATTAACGATACCAAAATAAAATGAATAAATAAATAAATAAATACATAAAAGAGCCTCAGTTAATTAAAAAAGATTGAAATTGTACCAACCAGCTTTTCAAATCACAAAGGTATAAAACTAGAAATAAATTACTCAGAGAAAATGAAAAAAACCCACAAACACATGGAGGCTTAATAACATGCTCCTAAATAATCAATGGATCAATGACCAAATAAAAAGAGAGGATCAATCAGTATATGGAGACAAATGACAACAAGAATTCAACACCTCAAAATCTGTGGGATGCAGCGAAGGCCATGCTAAGAGGGATATATACTGCAATACAGTCCTACCTCAGGAAAGAAGAACAATTCCAAATGAACAGTCTAAATTCAGAATTAATGAAACTAGAAAAGGAAGAACAAATGAGGTTCCAAAGTCAGTAGAAGGAGGGACATAATAAAGATTAAACCAGAAATAAATAAAATTGAGAAGAATAAAACAATAGAAAGAATCAATGAAAACAGAAGCTGATTCTTTGAGAAAATAAACAAAATAGATAAACCCCTAATCAGACTCATCAAGAAAAAAAGTCTAGACACATAAAGAGAATCAGAAATGAGAAACGAAAAAATCACTATGGACATCATAGAAATACAAAGAATTATGAGAGAATATTATGAAAAATTTTATGTTGACAAATGGATAACCTAGATAAAATGGACAGCTTTCTAGAAAAATAAAACCTTCCAAGGCTGACCCAGGAAGAAACAGAAAATCTGAACAGATGAATTACCAGCAAAGAAACTGAATTGGTATCAAAAACTATCTAAGAACAAAAGTCCTATACCAGATGGTTTCACTGCTGAATTTTATCAAACATTTAGTGAAGACCTAATACCGATCCTCATTAAAGTTTACCAAAAAGTAGAAGAGGAGGGAATACTCCCAAAATCATTCTACGAGACAAACATCACTCTAATACCAAAACCAGGCAAAGACAACCACAAAAAAAGAAAATTACAGACCAATATCCCTGATATAGATGCAAAAATACTCAACAAAATATTAGCAAACTGAATTCAAAAATACATCAAAAAGATCTTCCATCATGATCAAGTGGGATTCATCCCAGGGATGCAAGGATGGTACAACATCTGAAAATCCATTAACATCATCCACTACATCAACAAAAAGGACAAAAATCACATGATCATCTCCATAGATCCCCAAAAATCATTTGACAAAATTGAACATCTATTCATGATAAAAACTCTCAACAAAATGGGTAGAGAGGGCAAGTACCTCAACATAATAAAGGTTATATATGACAAACCCATAGCCAACATTATACTTAACAGTGAGAAGCTGAAAGCTTTTCATTTAATATCAGGAACACGACAAGGATGCCCACTCTCCCCACTTTTATTCAACATAGTTCTAGAGGTCCTAGCCAAGGCAATCAGAGAAAACAAAGAAATAAAAGGCATTCAGATTAGTAAGGAAGAAGTTACTCTGTCCCTGTTTGCAGATGACATGATATTGTACATAAAAAACCCTAAAGAATCCACTCCAAAACTACTAGATCTAATATCTAAATTCAGCAAAGTTGCAGGATACAAAATTAATACACAGAAATCTCTTGCATTTCTATACACTAACGGTGAACTACAAGAAAGAGAAATCAGGAAAACAATTCCATTCACAATTGCATCAAAAAGAATAAAATACCTAGGAATAAATCTAACCAAGGAAGTGAAAAACTTATACTCTGAAAACTATAAGACACTCATGAGCGAAATTAGAGAAGATACCAATAAATGGAAATACATCCCGTGCTCATGGATAGGAAGAATTAATATTGTCACAATGGTTATCCAGCCTAAAGCAATCTACAGATTCAGTGCAATCCCTATCAAAATACCAAAAGCATTCTTCAATGAACTAGAGCAAATAGTTCTAAAATTCATATGGAACCACAAAAGACACCAAATAGCCAAAGCAATCCTGAGAAGGAAGAATAAAGTGGAGAGAATTACGCTCCCTGACTTCAAGCTCTACTACAAAGCCACAGTAATCAAGACAATTTGGTACTGGCACAAGAACAGACCCACAGACCAATGGAACAGACCAGAGTCCAGATACAAAACCAAGCATATATGGTCAATTAATATACTATAAAGGAGCCATGGATACACAATGGGGAAATTACAGCCTCTTCAACAGCTGGTGTTGGCAAAATTGGACAGCTACATGTAAGAGAATGAAACTGGATTACTGTCTAACCCCATACACAAAAGTAAACTCAAAATGGATCAAAGACCTGAATGTAAGTCATGAAACCATAAAACTCTTAGGAAAAAACATAGGCAAAAATCTCTTGGATATAAATATGAGCAACTTCTTCATGAAGATATCTCCCTGGGTGAGGGAAACAAAAGCAATAAAGAACAAGGGGGACTATATCAAACTTAAAAGTTTCTGTACAGCAAAGGGCACCATCAATAGAACAAAAAGGCATCCTACAGTATGGGAAAATATTTTCATAAATGACGTATCCGATAAAGGGTTGACATCCAAAATATATAAAGAGCTCATGCACCTCAACAAACAAAAAGCAAATAAGCCAATTAAAAAATAGGCAGAGGATCTGAACAGACACTTCTCCAAAGAAGAAATTCAGATGGCCAACAGGCACATGAAAAGATGCTCCACATCACTAATCATCAGAGAAATGCAAATTAAAACCACAATGAGATATCACCTCACACCAGTTAGGATGGCTGCCATCCAAAAGACAAACAACAACAAATGTTGGCGAGGATGTGGAGAAAGGGGAACCCTCTTACACTGCTGGTGAGAATGTAAATTAGTTCAACCATTGTGTAAAGCAGTATGGAGGTTCCTCAAAAAACTCAAAATAGAAATACCATTTGACCCAGGAATTCCACTCCTAGGAATTTACCCTGGTGAGAATGTAAATTAGTTCAACATTGTGTAAAGCAGTATGGAGGTTCCTCAAAAAACTCAAAATAGAAATACCATTTGACCCAGGAATTCCACTCCTAGGAATTTACCCTAAGAATGCAGCAGCGCAGTTTCAAAAAGACAGATGCATCTCTGTTTATTGCAGCACTATTTACAAGAGCTAAGAAATGGAAGCAACCTAAGTGTCCATCAGTTGATGAATGGATAAAGAAGATGTGGTATATATACAAAATGGAGTATTATTCAGCCATAAGAAGAAAACAAATCCTACCGTTTGCAACAACATGGATGGAGCTAGAGGGTATTACACTCAGTGAAATAAGCCAGGCAGAGAAAGACAAGTATCAGATGATTTCACTCATCTGTGGAGTATAAGAGCAAAAAAAAAACTGAAGGAACAAAACAGCAGCAGACTCACAGAACCCAAGAATGGACTAACAGTTACCAAAGGGAAAGGGACTGGGGAAGATGGGTGGGAAGGGAGGGATAAGGGCGAAAAGGGGCATTACGATTAGCACACATAGCATACAGAAAGGCAGTATAACACAGAGAAGACAAGTAGTGATTCTATAGCATCTTACTATGCTGATGGACAGTGAATGTAATGGGGTATGTGGGGGGGACTTGATAATAGGGGGTTCTAGTAACCATAATATTGCTCATATAATTGTACATTAATAATAGGAAAATAAAATAAAATAAAAATATAAATAAATAATAAAATGCTAAAGATACATGGATTGTAAATAAGCATATGAAAAGATGCTAATTATCTTAAGTTATTAGAGAAATGAAAATTAAAAATGAGTTAGCTCTGAAGACAATTTAACATGTCTAAAATCTAAAACATTGACCACAGTGAATGCTGGTAGGAATCCAAAATGATACAGCCACTTTGGAAGATAATTTGGTAACTTCTTACAAAGCTAAACACAGCCTTGCCAAACAAATTAGTAATTTGTACTCCTTATTATTCAGCCAAATGAGGTAAAAACTTACATCAACACAAAACCTGCATATGGATGTTTATAGCAGCTCTACTCATAAGTGCCCTAAGTTGGAAGGAACCAGGATGTCCTTCAGTAGGTGAATGGATGAACTGTGGTACAACCAAACAGTGAAATGTTACTCAGCAATAAAAAGAAATGAGCTTTCAAGCAATGAATGAAATGGAGGATTCTCAAATGTATATTGCCAAGTGAAAGAAGCCAATCTGAACATAATTATATAATCATAACTGTATAATTCTTACTATTTGATACTCTGAAAAGGCAAATCAAAGTAAAAAAGATCAGTAGTTTTCAGGGGTTTAGGGGGAAGGACAAATGAATGGGCAGAGCACAGAGGACTTTTAGGGAAATGAAACTATAAACGATACTATATATGGTGAATACATGTCATTATAAGTTTGTCAAAGCCCACAGAATGTATAACACAAAGAATGAATTCTAATGTAAACCATGGAAACCCACTTTAAATATAAAGACACAGGCTAAAATAATAAAAAAACATATTAACACTAATTGAAAGTAAGCTGAAATAAATATATTAATATCCATCAAAGTAGATTTCATAGCAAAGAATATTATTCAAGAACGAAAAGGGTCTTTCACGATGAAACAAGTGAATTCACCAAGACAATTTAAGAATTCTAAATGTTTTTACAACAGCAGAGTTTCCAAATACTTGAAACAAAAACTGATAGAACTGAAAGAAGAGATAAATTCACAATTATAATGAGGTGTTCATTTCAACATTCTTCTGTCAGTAATTGATAGCACAGAAAATCAGTATAGGTACACAAGAACAACTCTTATCACTCAATTTGACTTAACTGACACAATATTTCTCCCAACAGCAGCAGAACACACATTCTTTTCAAGTGCACACACAACATTTATCAAGATATACCACATTCTGGATCATAAACAAGTCCTAGTAAGTTAAGCCTTTAACTATTAGATTGTTCTTCAATCATATGGAATAACATTAGAAATCAATAACAGAAAGATATCTAGAAAATCTCCAATTATTTGGAAGCTAAAACACTCCTAAATATTTCACAGGACAAGGAAGCAATAAAGAGAAAGTATTTTGAATTGAATGAAAATTAAATACAACCTATTAAGATTGTGAATGCTATTAAAACAGTACATGAGGGAAATCTGTAGCACCAAACACCTCCTGTATTTCAAATGCTCATAATTTATGAATTATGACTATAAAGTAAGGGTCCTCATGTATGCCTTCTACTAAAGGGTGTATCATGCTATAGCTACTTTGTAAGCAATAAATGGTTTTTTTTTCCAACGGTTATTTTACTATATTCCTTTTGCATGCTAAAGTTCTTTGCTTAGAAAAGCAGCAAGGTATGGGAGATAAAACATAAATTCAAACTGGGTTTGAATTCTGGCCGTGATCGAGAAACCTTGTACTTATTAACCTTTTCTGAAAGTTTTTCTTCCTGTGAAGAAGGAATAGAACTGCCTATTTCACAGGATTATTGAGTTGATAAAATAATTAGAACACTTCATATAGTTTCTGGCATACAGTAGGTACTCACTAAATAGTAGCTATCTTCCTATTTGTGTGTTATCTTAAGTTTGCAATAGTTAGCACTCCAAACAATTCCCAGTAATGGTCACTTTATATCAGCTTTTAACAACATTCCGCCAACAGCAAATTAGCTATTATAAATACATTACTGCAGTAAATTAATTACTATCCCATTGCCTTGTTCACTTACAATCTAGTGATCAGCTCAACAGATCTAGACTGTAAGTTAGTTATGAACAAGGTCCACACTAACCCAAATTAGTAGTTGGAAAACTTTTTCAAAAATACTCAAGCATTTGTTGAAGTTGATGATTTAAAATGTATACGCCAAACTGATATTTTAGTAATAAATAAAGCATGATTAAAAGTTGTTTCCTAAAATGTTACTCATTACCTTGCCACTGGTAATATATTTGCAATTAATTTTAAGAAATTTCTCAGTAAATGCTTCTTCCTCCTCAGAAGTTGAAGATACAACTCGTGCAGGTCGAATACCAGTAAAAGTAGTTGAAAGAGCTGCTTCTTTTGGGTGGACTACATCAGGATTCTTTAAAATAAATAAATAAACAAAGGTACTTCAGAGAATAAATAAAAATAAGCACATTTAAAGCCAAATGAATAGCTTTCCCTAGTAAGTTTTCTTCCTTCTCATCACATTCTGGAGGTCAGCACAAAATATTCTTATGTTAAAAAAAATACATAGGAAAGAATGACACCATTTTCAGTTCAGTAAAGACCTCTAACACAGCCTAAACTTACAATTTCAATTATTTTTTAATAGGATATATGTTTGTATGAATCATCTAGAGAATTCTGAAAACTACTTCTGTACCCACACCACACACATACACACACACTCTCTCTCAGCTGCTCCTGAATAAAACCACTGGTCCTGATAAGTGGTTTATATCCCACATATATTCCACTTAATAAATCTGTCAGGCATTGGGAACAGAGAAAGAGTGGAATGCAGTCTGTAATATCTAGGAATTCAGCAAAATCCATTCACTGGAAGAGCCCTTTAAAATCTCAAGCTTCAAAAGAGTTTATCAACACCATTCTACAAAGTGTTAATTAGTGTTCGATCACAGATTAACTTTTTTGGTGCCATGGACCATTCTCACAGTGAAGCCTATGGACTTCCTTGTCAGAACATTTCCTTGAATACTTAAAATACAGAATTATAAAGAAAGCAATTATATTGAAACACAATTATCAAAACATTTTGTAAAAGTTGGATATAGTTTATATATATATATATATTCATACATATGCTTCTTCATTAACATATTAATTAACAAAATCTAGTGGTAACTCTGATAATTATAATTTTGAAGCAGATGGCCATAAACGACATTTTGTGGTACCTACAGCTCTAAAGTGATTAAGAAAATACCTGGCAGTTCTATTGGTGACAGTCACAAGTATGCCTGGTGCTACTCTATAGTTTACTACTTCTACTCTTAATTTTTAAAAAGTTAGATTTCAAGTTCTTAAACCCCTTAGAACTCAGTTCCCCGCAAAGTTCAACATTCTGTACAGTGAAGGAAAGCTAGATAGATACTTTTTAATCTTTGTTTTAAATACTTCCACAGAGGCATTTCATAACTGAGTAAATGCAGTAGTGCCTTGCAGAATGGTTTTCATAGTAACAAGGTTCTTCAGAACTTTAAGCTAAAATCTTCCACTTTGTAACTAATACCTAATAGTTCTGCTTTCGCATTTTGAAATAGTAAGACTGCTTCGTTTTCAACCTCACAGACTTTGAGATACTTGTAAAAAGCTATCAAACTTTAACATAACTTTTTCTACTCTAATAAATGGATCTGATTCCTTAAATTTATATGAGGACAGAATTTTTAGACTTCCTTTCTAAATTTCATATACCCTTCTTAAAATTCAGGGTTGAATCCCTAGCA
This sequence comes from Smutsia gigantea, assembly GCA_032199065.1. NCBI lineage: Eukaryota > Metazoa > Chordata > Mammalia > Pholidota > Manidae > Smutsia > Smutsia gigantea. Next base: position 63,005 of record JAVSCE010001413.1, on the reverse strand, counting down.
TGTGGGCAGATACTCAACAGAGTTTTTTGAAGGAAGGACAGACCATGGCAGAATATTGCAAAACAACTATATTTAATACACGATATTTTTAATAAACCTAAAATGGAATTAGATTTTAATAGTTGCATGACACTGTTCAATCACTAATACCAATTAACAAAGTTCTCTTCAATTTTATTCTTCTTTGAGGCAAATTAGTATTATATTCATCCTGTTCTCTCTGGCAGTTACTATATCTAAGAGTTTTTTTTAACATACATAAATTAATTTAGCACAGATAATTTAAAAGGGGATAGTAATAACATTAATGGATATTTACAAACACTTATGTTTAAGTGTGTTATATGGACTTCAATTTTCAAATCACTCATACTAGGTTACTTTAATTTTTGGAGGAAACATGCTTAGTTAAGTTCAGTAACTTGCCCACTGAATAAGATAAAGCTTTAGTCCAACACATATGACAGGTACCAAGGGATGCAAACCCATGTCGCCAACACATGAGCTAGCGAGCTTAACTATAGCAATACTATACACCTTCCCTCTCAAATATTTTGCTAAACAATTGATAAATGTGTGGAGGTGAAAACAGCCAATGCAGAGCCACTGGGAGGTCCCCTGCAAGTTGGCACAAAGCCATCAACTAATTTTATGATTGTTCAGTTACCTCTCAATCCAGCTGACATTATCTACTATGTAACTATATTATTCACAAAAACTATCAAGTTACACTGTCAAATGCTTTCCTTAATGAAGATGTACCCAACTGAACAACATGATCTCTGAGGTTCCCTCAAAGTCTCAAATTCTACAACTGAGCATCTATAGCAATCTTGATTTGTCAATGTAATCCTACTAAAAAGAATACATGAGATTATTTCAGCAAATGCTCAGAACACAAAAGAGTACATCTATTTTAAAAAAGACCAAAGTTGTTCAGAGGAATCATAATCAGACCTCATTATAATTTACATATATTACATTATCCAAAGTATCGGTATCTCTATCTAGCTGGTTTTGACTGGTATTTATAGATTCTGATTCTCAATGCAGTGATTTTTGAAGTTCATCTGAGAACTTTCTAAGGTACTTTTGTTCACTTTTGTTTTAGCCAATAGGGATGGAAAGGGCCTTAAAAATACAGTATAAACATCCATCTGTAGAGTCTCAATTATTGCCCCAAATGTTCAAATGTGCAAAAGCAAAGCAATGCTAAGACAAATGACCCAAAAAGGTATATGTATGGTCACTGCTTTTATACAGTATGATTAAATATTATACAATATGACTTGCATATTATCACTGTAAATCATTACCATAACGGAATTAGCAACTCCAAACTCTTCATTTCCCCTCTTGCCTTGCCTTTATTGAGTTCTTGACCCTTTGAAATTGAAAATATGTAGAAATGTTCTCAGGTAACACATAGGTAAGGCATAGAAGTTTGAAGAGGAAAAAAACATGCAGGCACAGAAATACCAACATTGATATTTATTTCATACAACATACATAATATGAAATTTAAAGAAAATATTTACTTTTAAAGCAATGAAATTATGTTTCTTCATTTAGCCCAACACATATGACGGGTACCATTTACTTCTTATAAATTATTATGCTTACCCACCTCTCTCAGAATTTATTTGAATTCCACTTGAGACCAGGAATTTGAGGGTCTTAAAGTCAACACACAGGATAAAGTAAGATAAAATAAAATATAAAAATATCACAGTGATGAGAAAGTAAAATGCAATTTTAAGAATTATATTTGGGGCTTTGGATATGGCTCTGAGCTTTTCAGGAACCAGGCTAAAAAGCAAAGCAGAATTAATTTTTATGTTATAATTACAGGAATGATACTTCTATTCAGAGTCTAGAAGCACACTCTCACCCTGAGAGTTTAACCATTTCTTATTTGTAGTGTTACAAATACAAGAATTTACATAAAGAATTGCTTTCCTTCAACATAAAGAATTGCTTTCCTAAAATCTACGTAAGTACAAAGTCCTACTATAAAGTTCTCCTTTTTCACTATAAAATTTTGTGCAGAGAATGTAAGACCAAGGTATGATAAAAAGTACATATTAAAAAATCATAATTTCCTAATAAATTGTTTATATTTAAATCAGGTTTAAAAGCACCAAAGCAAAATTATATAATACATAAATATCTACTGTAGAATTTATTTATATATATGAGTTATTTAACTTTCTAATATAGCTAAATTATATAATATATAACTGATACATACAATAGAATTTGTTATTTATATATTGTATTTGTATTTATTTAACTCTTATAATATATAAGCTTATATTGATTATATACTAAAGTATATATATTTATATATTAAAATTTAGATTTAAACACATGAAAGTTGAAATTATAATTTATATATTCACTGCATATAACAGATAAGTATACATATTATATATTTTAGTGATTTTAAATTTATTTTAAGTTTAAATATGTAATATATACGTACATAGAGAAAGAGGAAAAGGGGGGGGAATAAGGAAGGAAGGAGAGAGAGAAGGGACAGAGGTATGTTTGTGACTAGTTTAAGGATGGCCTGTGTGAGAACATTTCTTGAAGCATATGCAGTATTTAACCTCTTCAAATTATCTTGATATTTCTAACCAAATTTATTTTTACTTCTTACACATCTGCTATTACTTTAATTAATGTCTGTTTTCAGGTATACAACTTTTAAGATGCCAATGAATTATGCGATTAGTATGATTAAAATAGAGGGGGATTTATTTTGCCAGATTTCACAAATATTCTCAAGCTCCCCAAACTTAAGATATTGACATTACTCTTCTATATACCTTCTCATCTGTAAGTGAAGGAAATATTCACTAAAAGTCTTAAAAAAAATTTTTATGAGTAGTTAGAAAATCTGAAGTTCTCTTTTTCTTAGAAAATAAGAAAGATTAAAATCTATAAAGTAAACTAATTCCTTTTGTAATTTTATAACAGGCAGTGTTATGGGTTGATTGTGTCACCCAAGAAGATATGTTGAAGCCCTAATTTCCTGTAGCCCAAATTGTGACTTTATTTGGAAATAGAGTTTTTACAGTTGAAATTAGTTAAACTGAGGTCACACAGGAAGAGTAGGTGGACCCTTAATACAAGACAACTGGTTTCCATCTATTAAGAGGAGTCCACTATATGAAGACACAGGCACAAAGGGAGAAGACAGCCATGTGACTACAAACGCAGGAACTGGAGAAATGACAAACAAGCCAAGGAATGCCAAGGAATGCTGGCAAACAACGGATGCTAGAGCCTCAGGGAAGAATTCTCCCCCTACAAAAAGCATGACCCTGCCAACAGCTTGATCTCACACTTCCGGTCTCCAGAGATGTAAGATGAATCTCTGGTTTAAACCCATGTATTTGTGATTCTTTGTTATGGAAGCCCTAGGAGACAGAGGCAGCTAAAATTTTTTTAAGTTACATGAACAGAACAAGATATTAAAAAGTCCAGAGAATCTTAACTATTGGGTGTAGTAGAGGAAAAGAAAAAGCAATGCTTCTGTTAACCTTTTAATCATTTTAAATACTTCTGAATTATCTGTTATACTTTTATATTTGCTTTGGTCAAGCAAAAATTTCCTACATTACTTCCACACAGTTCTTTATTATAAAACTTCCTAGTTTCTACACCTTGTGATACATATATTTTAATTTTAGTTCATGTGTCTCAGTCACAGATTGTCTGTACTGCTAGTCTTCACAATTTCATCAACTAGGCAGTTCAAAAAGTAGTTAAGAACACAACACAAAATCTGGACATAGACTCTCAGGGTTTCAATCCCATCTGTATCCCTCATTTACTATGTGACCTTGTTTAAAGCACTCATTTTCCTTTCTATGCCTTAGTTTCCTCATTGATAAGTGCATGGTGAGCACTTTTAAAGTATTAGTAGTAAGAGTATAAGCACAGCTGATACTTAAAGCTTTTGGTATGCCTATTGCTCTGTTGCTACCTTATATATTTTCCTTCTCTAAGCATTCTAGACCTTTCATAGAATTTTTAAAAGTATTTTTTAAACTGTATTTTCTGACCACTGTGTATCAAATTCAATTGTTATAGTACTCTAATTTTTCTTAACATCTTTTAGATAAAGCAGAGTACACTGAAGAGTGTTTTATATTAAAGAGAATACAACTACCTGCATATCTCATCCTTCAGTGGAGTACATTAATATAAGCAAAAAGAAAGACTATTTGAAATTATTTCATTATTCTACATTACTTGTTTTAAAGATTTTTCCTCTGAATTTCATCCTGAATGTAATGATATCACACTACTAGTTTTAGCCTAAAATGGCATTAGCATAATGAGTAAATTTACAGTGCAGAGGAAAAACCAAAGGAGGTAAAAAAAAACAACAAAAGGTTCTATGTTTATAAAAGGATGTTTGATTTAAAGAATCTACAAAAAGATGGTAGTGCAAAGTGGCAGCTATTACTACACTCATGTATAATAATTAAATATTATTTCTCTCTTTGGGCCCAATTATTTATTGGACAATATTAGTTTCTAAGTCATCAATTTCCAGCTATAAACTGACAATAAGGACTATGGACTCTATAACCCAGCCTTCCTGGGTTGGAATCATAACTTGGCTAAGAGCTATTTAAACACAAACTACTTAATCTCTCACCTGTGAAATAAATACTATATTGGGTCAGGTTCTGGAAGAAACAGATGATACATCAATTTGAGTGATTTTTAAGAGAGTTTAATAATGCAACTATTTATGAAGGTATGCAGTGTATACAAAAATCCAGGGTAAACAACAACAGGGGCTTCATTATACCATAGGCCTAAAGAGATAAGAGAGGAGAAACAGATGCCTAATCATGGAGACAGAGAGGGCTCTGTGGCTCACAAGAGATGACATGTTAAGAATGAAACACTCTGGAATGAGCCTGTGGGTAGGGAGCTGGAGAATAAATATGCATCCTCCCCCTTTTCCTTTTATCTTCTGCCAATGCTCTTGAAAGACCAAAACCAACAGAAGCAAAAGGTCAAGGGAGGCCACTGATGAAACCTACTGCCCAAAAGAGAGGAAGAAGGTTAAGACTGGGTCTGGAAGAGAAAACAAAGACAGCTGGGCCAAGTGCTTATCTCTTAAGTTTGAGGTTAGGAATAAAACTTTTAAAGTGCTTAGAAATTTACCTGACATATTAAATTTTCACTACTTATCATTTATTTCCTCTCACTTTGGTTCTACCTCCTTATGTGTTTTGTCATCAATATGTAAAGAAAAAAAGAGAATAAACTGTTTGACACAGGAAATTCTCAAAGACAATTACTTTTATGTGAAATAAATTACTCAAAAAACCACTGAGGTTCTTTATGCTAACAAAGCCAGAAACATAACATTTTGGTCTCATAGGTAAGCCACTGCAAAAGCTGAACAATCAAGAAACCTATCAGTCATTATTAAAAATATAAACTGACAATTTCTGAGAAAAACAAAATAACAATAATAAACATTATTTTAATATAATACAAGTGAGTTATATCTAATAAAATGTAAGATCTTTGCTTCTAAGGGACTTACATTATACATAGAATGGGAGACATAAATCCAATAATTACAATACAGAGATATAAGAACTTGAGATATGTATAAAGTTATGTAGGACTATCTTTTGAGTCTAGTAATGAATATATTTCTAGGTAAAAAAAATACAATTACAGTTTATAAACATACTGTTCAAAAGAAATTATTGGTAACAATTGCCCATAATCAGATAGCAGGTGATGACTATCATCCAGGTAAAGGAAATTTTAAGAACTCTTATGTTTCTAACTAACTCCTTCCTGAATCCATCTCAGGGAGAAAGAATTTATTCATATTGCCGGTCATATTAGAGGATGCCTCTTGGGCTTTGACAGCAGCTGAGTCACTACAGATTAAAAGGTCATTCCTATGACTTTATTATTCTCTCCCTCTCTTTCACCAACATAGCAAAAGCGAAGGAGAGCATTTTCACATAGGAGGAAGCCTGGCTTCCTTGCTCCCTTGAGCTTCAGCACTCTTTTCTCTTTGATCCTTTGTCTTTCAATAGAGACAGTTGGTAGGCAGATTCAGGTTAAAGCTGAAGGACAGAGAAGAGCCCCACAGATTTCTAGTCAGGAAAGGTACTACAGTCTAGCTTTTCACAATTCTGTTTTAGGGTTTGAAACACAAGCTAAATTAACCTAAGACTACATAGCTCTTCTCCACCACTGCCTCTTATCAGTGCATCTCTTTATAAGTCCCAGAGGAAAATGACATGGTCATGTTCAAAAAGGTGTTCTTGCATCATTTGGTCCAATAATACCTATCATTAGAACCTGACTTATACTCTCATCAATGATGAAGATAAATGTAATATATTCCTTTCATGTGAATGAATTCTAAAATATAGTGCTGTATTTATACAAATAAAATAACAAAAAAATAAACATTTGAAGAAGACCCCACTTCTCTCTTTCACACACACACATACAAACACAGGAAAAAGTCCCCAGGTAAGGAGAAAACCTGCTACCAATAATTTCATGTACATTATCCATGAAAGAAGTAGAACTAGCCTAATAACAGAACTTAGAAACTAATAATGGCAAAAATTAGACATATTAACATTAATCATTTGTCTTTTGCTGCCAGTGTGCCATTTATTATCCTAAATTTTGAGTGCAAACTTCCTAGTTTGCACTCAAAGAAAAGGATGTCTCCTAAAGTCAGCAGACAAATCCCCCACAAGAGTCCAGCCTTTTAATGGAGGAATAGCCTTTTACATGCAACAATAATCATTAGGTCATTATGAAAATGGAAATTATGATTAGTGTTAATTTACATAGAAAGGCACAAAAAATGTAATTCCTTTCAGAGAGACTATCATCAAAATTATTAAATAAAGTTTGATTCCTTAAAATTCATTTGTAAAATGGAACTTATATAGAACATTCCTTAAAAATGCTAGATAAATTAATTCACTATTAATCACTCAGAATCAGTATTTGGAAGAATGGCTAAGAAGATAATTCTTTTTAAAAAGGCAGTGTGTCAAAACGAACTCAAGAGTTCTATGTATTAAATAAATATTCACAGAAACTGAAATAAAAATCAAATTGGATATGGACTTACCATGATAATCTCACGTTGTTAAATTATTTTACAGTATTTATAAGAGAGAGTTGATGAGTATCTTTGGACCAGTACGACCAACAGTAAGTCAATAAGCTATCTGGTTTAATATGAATGTTTCACTTTAAAAACTTGGCTTTACAAATTTAAGTAACAAAATAGAAGGGTAAAATATTGCTCTAACCATAATCAAAGTAGTATTGAAAAAATATGATGATATATATGTACATAGTGAGATTTCTTCATAGCTATCTTTGAAAAGTAGGGACACTTACAGTGGTCTTGTCAATTTCAGCCTCAGACGATGTTGGTGACAGAGGACTTATAGGGCTTAAGGATGGAGAGCTCTCAACACTGGAGACGTATTCAGGATCAGGAACATATAAAACCTGCAAGAAAGCATTCACACAAAAATCCAGTCAAACTGAAATAATAATCAGATGGTGCTCTATAAGCATGTACTATTAATGACCTTCAGCAATAAATAGAAATAAAAATTTTGGCATTAAAAAAGTATTAATTCTAACAAAATGAAAAAAAGATATGTATAATGAGGGTAGTGTGGGCAAACAATAATGCTCATATATTACGGATGTTCCTCACAAAGGGCAATTTGGAAATAGCTAGCAAAATCTAAAATGCACACATCATTTAACTACACAATTTCACTTCTGTGACTTAACAGAAATACTTCATATAAAGGAAAAGAGATTTGTACAAGAATGTTCCCTACAGCAATGTCTACAATAGCAAAAGAGTGGAAACAGTCTAAAACTCACTGTATCTAGTTAAACTATATCAATACAGCACAACACTACATATATGGGAAAAAGTCTGAAATAAAGCTGTGCTTAAACAGAACACTTTCCCAAGGATAAAAGTTAAATTAAAAATAAAAAAGAAAGGGTAGAATATTTCTGGAAGTGGGTACAGACTGGTAGCCTGGTTGCTTTTGGAAAAAAGAAACCAGAAGTCTGGGATATGATAACTTACCTTTAAAAATGTTTCATTTTTTTATCATGTATATGTACTGCTTTGAACATTTTAAAACTACATTTGAAAAGACAATTCACAATTATTTTCAAAATATATTAAGAAAAATCCATATGGATATAAGTGACAGTTAATTTTCTCTTCAGGAACCAATAAGAGTGTTCAAAGCATGCATAAAAAATATTCTTCTTAAATCTTCTATATTATTAACTATATTGCAATGGATACTTTCTATCTTTCTCTTTAATGCTTCTAAACACCAATGTATTAAAAAAGATACCTGTCCAGTAACAACTGCTCGGGAGAATAACTTATTTAATTGAACAAGTTCGTTGGGTGTTGTATCAAATTTCAGGGCTATACTATTCAAAGAATCCCTTGATTCAACCTGTTAAAAAGAAAAAAATAAATTATTTGATCTGTTAAAACAGAAAAACTAAAATATAAGGTTTAATGATCATTAAAATGTCTCTGGACCAAGTTTACATTTGACTAATAACTGGTATTTCCATCTCAGATACAGGATAACTTGAGAAAATTTGCATTTTGTTCTATATTACAACTACACATGGTCTTGTACTTCAAGCAGTTTCAAACTACAAAATATAATTTATGAAACACAAACGAGTGATTTTTATTTTATAAAAGGCTTAAGAAAATTTACTATTTCTGTAGTTTGTATAACATGTTAACTTCCAGAAACATACTAATTTATTTTAGCAATGTATGCCTGTATTAAATTTAAAATGCTATTTCTAAGGACCTTTATGTATATATTCTGTCTTTTAAATGCACAAATTAGAAAACATATTTGAACCAGACTTGAACAATCTGTTTCTGAATCATTGGTATATTTTAGTGATATTTATAGAAATCTTAAATCATGAGATTTTGCCAATTATCCTGAAAGGAAAAGTCATGTGATTAGTCAACATATTCCTTTGGAGTTCTGTATACATAAGGCATGATGAGAACACAGTAGAGATAAAATTAAGTATGATTAAGTGGTTTCAGTGCACAAGGGACTTATAATCTAGTTAGGAAATAAAGACAAAAAAAGATTATATGAAAGATGAAGAACAACTTAAATGAAACAACAAATTTAACAGAAGTTCTGAATCTGGAAAGAGCACCGTGTTTGCTACAAATTGTCCAGGGAAGACTTTATAAAAAAGATTTAAAGCTACATCCTGAAGGAGGGGTAGGAATTTGTGAAGTAGAGAGAAGGGGAAACATTCAAAATGGAGAGAATAGAACCGACAGGAGACAGAAAAGTACAAGACACATTTGTGGGGTACTGCTTCCTCCTAAACCACCCAGTGTGTGCTCATGAACTCAGGGGTCTAGAAAGGTTAGTAACTAGAGTTACATCTCAAAAAGGGGTAAGACTGAAAGGGCAGTTAGAATTAGTCTGGAGAAGACTTTGAAAGTCAGGAAAATATCTATGTATGTGAGTATAAAAACCAGTAATACATGTCTTTTTCTTTAATGGATTTGTAAAACCAAATTTATGACAAACACAAGGGCTAATAATCTAGTAATCTTTCTTTCTTCTGTGCAAACTTTCTTATCTATGCCATGAGATGACAGTTCACCCACCTTATTGAGATAATATATGTAAAAGCTCTCTGTAAACAAAATTTATTTTGTAACTACACCCGTAAGTTTACAAAGTACTTTCATATTATCACACACCTTACCTGCACAATGATCCTATTAAATGGGGTCATGAAGGTAATTAAAAAAAAAACACCAATAATTATAAAGCAGGGAAGTTCCATGGCCCAAGTGACATTTTAGATTGGGGGCAACAGGTCTAGGATTACTGAAAGAGAATGGATGCAGAAAACAATGTAATACTATTGCAACAGATCAGGTTTAAGGAAAGAAAAATGTAAAGAAAGAGACTAAAGAACAAGATTTTCAAATAAGATTCAAGAGAAAACACTCATGCATTGAATAAGGTTCTCATGTTGATAGTAACAGCAGTAGTCAGGGGAGCAAATGTTAATGAGCAACTGATGCTGAATCCAAAACTTCCAATCTGGATTAGTAACACACTGAAGGGAAATTGAAATAAAATTGAACACTGGGCAAGGATGGAGAGACAAGTGGTAAGAGGTATGCTGTAATTTGTTAAATATGAAATTTAAAGCAAGCATCTAGAAAGGCAGGAATAGAAAAAAGTTTGGGTCTCACTCCGCATAGTTTATAAAGTTCTTAAGCTCTCCAAGTAACAGACTGTAAATGGAAAAGTGAAAAGAAACAAAGGACCACTCACATTTGTAATCAAGAAGATTAGAACAGCCAGCAAAGGAGATGGAATATAGTCAAAATAACAGCAAATGAACCATAATGACAAAGAAGTGTACCTTAATTAGTTTCAAAAATAAACAGAGGAAGGAAGAGAGGATATAATCAAAATAGTGGCTGACAATCTTACAGAATTTCTGAATGACATGGTTCCTTAGTCTGAAGAAACATAATAAGCAAGATAAATAAAAATTCACCTGAATCTAGACTTATCATAGTGGCACTGTAGAACTGTAAAGACAAGGAGGAAACTTCAAAAACAATCTTTAAAAAAAGTGCTTAGAAATGAACAAAAATAAAAAGGAAACAAAGAAACATATGACAATGGATTATTATATTCAAAGTGCTGACAGAAAATGACTGTCAACCTAATCTATAGGCAGCAGCTCAACTACCAGGAAAGGGTACAACTAAGACTTTTCAGACATTGTCTGATTATACACTCACAGATCCTCATGGAAAGACCTATTAAAGGACCTTAAGAAGAAGGAAAGTAAAATCAGACATAAAGAACAATGAGCAGGAAGCAAAAACAAAGAAAAGGCCAGTGGGTTTGATAATTAGAAAATCATTAGTTATCTTGGAGAGGGCTCTTTCAGTAGAAAGGTATAGGAATATTCAATTAACTAGAAGAAAATGATAACGTATAGCATTTTCAAGGTCTGCTTTTGATTCTACTGGAAGTGATTTTACAATTAAGAACAATATGGGTATGTGTAAATATACGTGCATATATATACACATACATGATTTTAACTTTAAAGCTACCTAAAGTACAATTAATTTATATTGTATTTAGGTGGTCTGGAAATACGTTTAAGCTATATCACAAATATTTTAGGATAATGAAATTTTGAGAGCACATTGTGACATTAAAAGTTTTAAGAGAAATATTCCTAAATACAAAGGTCATGTTATATATTTTATGTAAATATATCTTATGAAGATTTTACAAATTATAATAGAAATAGAATATAAGACAATAACATCTTATTCAGTTTTAGAAATACATTTGTTTCTTTTAGGATTTGGCAAAGGGAACAAACAAAGGATTAAAAAATGAAAAAAAAAGTCTAAACAAACATTAGAAGATATTTTATAACTTTTCTTGTCATAATTGATTATTTTCCAAAAGACCATTTATAACATTAAGAAGAAAAAAGTAATTTCAAGTTTCAGTTAACCTTCCTCCAAAAAAAAGTTTCATAACTTGTATTTAATTTTACTACAGACAACACCAGTTTTACTGAATTACACAAGAAGAATGAAAGAATGGTAAACTCATAAATTCAAAACTATCTACACTATTAAAATGTTTCACAGTCATGATTACATGTATAGAGACTATCTTCTGCCTTGTACTTATAATCTTAATTTTATGCCTTAACACAAATACATCAAATTACATTACCCAATATTTTACTGTTCGAACTTATTTTCTCATTTTCTCAATCATTTAGAGAAGGTACAAGCACACTCAACTGAATTTCGCAACATGCTTAAAGAAGAGATTTTTCGATAGTAGTAAATATAATTCTACCCCAAATTACTTGGTTCCTAACCTTTGAAAAGTACTGAAAATCTTGAATTGTCAATTATACAGTATATGAAAATAAAGTGTAACTGAAGGTTTTGGTAATTTGTTTAATTTTAAGGGTTCATGGGATATAACCAAGATTTAAACCAAGACTGGAATCCTAATTTCATGACAAAAATGTATAAACTGCTTAAAATTGTTTTTTTCTTAATATAGTTATAACACACTAGAAAAACACAAATTTACACAAAATTAAACCCAGTTAAAATAACTGTCTTATAACACGTTAACATTATCTAAATAAATAATATTTACATTCAATCAAAAAAGCAGCATACCATTGATTAAAGTTGATTTCTCACTTCAGTTTTCCATGATAATCAGAAATGTAAAAAGCTGACTGCAGGGACATTTTAAAGGTCATTTCAAGAACAAAGAAAAAAAGCTCCGTTTTCAGAGCTAAAGAAACTTAGCTACAAATCAGTACAAATAATCTAATGTGAGAAGCTATACTAGAAGTATTCTATGTGCCATTTTCATTACCATTAGCACTGCTGAGAATACAATGAAAAAATCACATTTCTAAAAAAGTATCCAAAAAGCCTAACCTAATAAAAATTACTGTAGCATAAGAAACTTTGATTCCCAGTAAACTATCATATATTAAGCTAACCTTGCTGAAATAACTTTTTGTCACATTTAATAAAATTTAAGAAAAAAAGTCCTAAAACACAACTAAGAACTTAAATATTATTATTAAAAGTTATTGAAAGTGAGGTAAAAATTTTTGAAATAAGGCAATTAACAACCCTTGTCTTATTTACAGTATAAGCAATGTCTTAAATAAGACTATCAAAAAGAATAATTCACCCTTTCAAAAGCAAGTAACTTACAGTATACTCAATAGTCCCTTTAGGTTTCTGAAAAGACATTCGCCTCCCATCTTTCTTGTCTAAGGTCTTCTTTTGGCCGGTGTCTGAAAAAAAAAAAGGACGCAAAACTCCTATTAAGTTAATTTTCCTTTGAGTAATACAAGGACTGCTAAATAGAGCTCACTGGGCAGTTATCTACTAGATTCACTAACAATACAGAGAATGGGATTCTCTGCTCTAAAAGACAACCATCAAAAAAGAAAATGTACTTCTTCCCTTTTGCTTTAGGAACTGACCAGTATGAAACACTAAAATAATTGGAAGTCAATTTAAAATATAAGTAAATGTCAGCAGAAAGGAAGTTATTAAAAACTAAATTATGGATCATTTCTTCCAATACATCTAACCTGACTATAATAAATTATATTAAAAATATATATATTATTAATATCATTATTATTAACTAAACCAAGACTGAAAAATGTAATGGTAATTCGTAAAGGAAAAAATTGGCTCTACTTCTACAGTCCTAGTTAAAGATGAAGTCTTCTCTATCAAATTACTTTAAATTATTAAATTTCCTATTTACATGAAGCAAATTAAGATACGTTTTCATTGTAAACACACTTTCATGTATTTCATTCCAGAAAAAGTGCCAATTATTGCTCATCAAGACATTTCACTTAAACATGTTATTATCAAGAATATAGTATGTTTCAGTTTAAAATTTATATTAGTATTAACCTTCTCATCTATATTTCATATAACAATGACTGCCACTGAACTGATAAACTACCACTCCTATTTAATTTAAAATGTAATATCAATCTTAAAAAGTTAATAAAAAATTCAAACATGAGTATGATAGTGGACAAACGAAAATGCTGTTTTCACTCTCAACATCTGGCAAGATTAAAATGCTAGTTTTCAAGCAAAAATTAATACTAAGCCCAATAACCTATAAAATATCTATTTCATGTTCTCTCTCTATCCAATCTTAACGGACATTAAGCCCATACTAGAATTTGTTTATATGTACCTAATTAGCTCAGCTGGGTGAATGGCCCCAATGAAACATTAACAATGCTAATAATAATATTAAAGATCAAGTCTGAGTCCCCAAAAATTCAGTTGGCTCTGCAATGCTTTGAAAAAATGTCTTAAACCTTCCTGATCACCCAGGTTAACCCAAGTCACTGTTATTAATCACATAGCATCTTTATGTCTCCTGCATAGATCTGCACAGTTTTAAGTTTCTATCTTCCACTAAACTATAAATTACAGAACACCATGCTTGCTTTGTTCCACAATGTGCCCTCACTGTCAAACAAAGGGCCTGAGACAGGGCAAGCACCCAATCTGAATTAACTAATATTCTGAAGCAACAACTTGAACTGTACCTAGAACTATAATTCTTATGTCATTAATTGACCATAAAGAAATGTAGACAAAGATTTATGGTTCATCCATTAATAGATGAATAAATAAATAAATATTCTAATTTCATATCCTAAATATTTAGTGAACTCTTAAAAACTGAGGGGAAAAAAGATTAGAAACTCAGAAGGAAAAAGAAGTAAGATATCATCAGAAGATTCACAGGAGAATGTAAAAATGGCTCTTAATCATATAAAACTGTGCTCAAGATAACTCATAATTAGGGAAATGCAAATTTAAACTAGACTGAGATACCATTTCTCACTGAACTACATTAAAGAATGATGTTAAAAAAATAGCCTTTTCAAATTAGAAGCTGAATTTACTGTAAAGACGATGAGGATGTTTTTTGTTACATGAGAACTTTGTTTATTCTATCAGAAATAGTTGTGCTTCTCCTGCCTGACCAACAGGTCTATTATTATCTTAAGGGCACTGTGATTTATGTCTGATCACACTTCCTTTTTCATTGATTGCTACAAAACAAGGGCAAATTTTTGGCCTTTCTCTAATACATGAATCTAACCTTAAAACATGTACCCTTTTTTTGTACTAACATTACTCATTTATTCAACGAAATGCATCAAGAGTCTCTTAATGTGGCCATGAAGGGAGAATTTACAGAAAAAACACTATTTGCAGTACTTTTCTTTTTTTAATTAACATTCAACTCATTGAAGTACAAATATAAAAACCTAGTTTTTTCCCTTACACCTTCAACTATGAAGTGCATTCTACTCATAAGTCTAGTAAATTGTAGCACTCTTTCTAAGTTGTATATGACAATTGATTTCAGGCTGAAAACAAACTAAATATCCTTAAATAACTATTTATAAACTTGGGTAAATAAATTCTCTCATGCCTACTAAACTGCATTAATAAATTTACTATATTCTATTTTAAACACTTTATGTAATTTCCTCTAACAAGTAAACCTTTATAAGAACTTAACTCTAATAAATACATTACAATAGTTTTAAATATAATGAATGTTAATTTCTGAAACATTCCAGTGCTTTCTAAATTTAGCCAACTACCTGTACCTTTCAACTTAAAATCAAAAGCCAAAAAACAATTACACAAGTATTCTTTTTAAATCAGATTCACAAGACTAATTTGTATGTGTTCTAATATGCCTAATTCTCTGAAATAGGACAAATATTCTAAAGACCAACTATAATGATTTTCCCCTAAACTTAATACAAAAATATTAATCCTAAGCATTTAATAAATTTCACTATTTCCATATTTATATCTAACTTTACCGTGGATAAAAGACTTACCCCTCTAAGTAGTGATTTTCAAAGTGTGCTCCCCAGACTAGTAACATCAACATTACTTGGGGAAATTGTTAGAAATGCAAATTATGGAGTTAAACCCAGAAGTACTGAATCAGAAACTCTGGGGCAGGGGTCCAACATTTTTGTTTTAATGAGCCATTCAGGTGATTCTGAGGCATACTAAAGCCTGACAATCATTGCTTTATTACAGCCTCAACTACTAGGTACTTTTGTCCTAAAACACAAATACAAAGGACTTCAACTATCCTGGAGATGATTGGCAGTTCTAAAATAGGCAAATCTACCTAATCCTTGAGAACCACTGGACTAAAAAAACAGTATGAGCTCAAATTTACCATCAGAGCAGACTGAGGTTGTTTTTCAAGAGATTTCTCCCCCCTCCCACCTTAGGAAATGAGACTCAGACTGCATACATGCAGGATTATTTTCTTCCACCACTGACCAATACTGGTTTCCTTAGTAGTCACTTCACCAATTGGTACTCCAAATGCTTTAGAGTCACTTGGTCTTTCCTGGGTTCAAGAAAAACTAATATCTAACTCTTCTGCATTTGCAGGTAATCCACATCTGCAATTTCCAACCTAAAATATATCTAATTTCTCTAACACCTTCATTGGATTTTTCATTTTCAGCTCATTTTATTATGTTTCTAACTAAAGAAATTTCAATGACAATCCATTCTTTTACCTAATTTAACTTGTTTTAACTTTAACATCATTGTAACACTTAACATCATACATGAAAGAACTCTGCATTTTTCTCACATTTTTTTTTCCTGTCTGACAGGACGATAAGTCTTAGAAATACAAAGATAACATATAAATGAGATGAGACTCTAAACTTATTAAATTCATTTATTTACAATTATTTATTAGCATTTGATCTAGTAAAGTGATTACTTTTAAAGGCTACACAGTATATATAGCCTTATGGTCATACTCCCAAACATGAGCTAAACTCAAGATCCAAAAGAAATTTTTAAAATCAAATCATAATTTACTCTTTAAGCAGAAACAATAATTGTATCATGTTTTCTCTATAATTGCTATTAACTAAGGCAATGGTGTGATAAGCTCCTTAACGTGTCTAAGTCCTAATTACAGTTTCCCTGAAGGGACTACAGTGTTGGAGTCTACAAACACTAAAGGCTGGTTAAGAGCAAAAGCAACCACGTTGGAGAGGCGTAAAGGCATCAGTTAACACCAACAGTCTGGTAAGTTGTATATAGAAGGAATAAAATCAGAAACATTTGACCATAATTTTATCTGGCGCATCCTTAATGTGTCAAAAGTAAAACTATTTCATCAACATCATTACTGAGCATGAACAATGAGGGAGGGGCAAGACCACTAAGCAACAAATGGGATCCTGAAAGTGCAGCCAATCTACAAGTGTCTGTACAAGAAATACTGCTAAAATACACAGGACATTTTAAAGAATTGAAGGGCGACATCAATAGGAAACGCAAGCAGCTGTTATAAAAATCTAAAATAAGGGTAGTCACAAGCTGAAAGGGCATAAGAAATCCTTCAAACAGACTGACAGATACTCATTCTGAAGCACACAAATGCAAGGAAAAACTCTATAGCCAAGACCCATCTGGTAGACAGCTGTAAAGAAAAGAGTTCTAATTCTAAGCAAAGGCTGGATAGAAAGTAATAATTTTTTTTTTTACCTTTATATATACATGTTGCTTCTCAAAGGAGTCAAGGAAGGAGTCTTAGGAAGCTTACTCTAAGGATGGCAGGCGGTGATCAAATTACTGCTGGGGTACTTATTTCTTGAATTATCTTTAAAGCTCTATAGGCATAACTTCATAGACCTACAATGTTTTTACCCTCAAATTCTATTTTCTAGCTTTACCACCCATCATTTTCACCAGTTCTGTTCCAAATGAAATTGTTGCTTCTCTAGAATTAAGAACCTTTGAGATCATCAAATCAGCCACATTTACAAATGAGAAAACATGAAGCCCAAAGAGATTAAGTAATTTGTACAAATTCTTTCAGAAAGTAATACTAGGATATACTTGCCCAGCTGACTGTGATCATAATTGAGACATCACAAGGGCTCACTAACTTATGTCAGAGATTTGGGGACACCATGAATATTAAACACTGTGCCATGAGTTCATAAAACAGCTTCAACAGAAGAGGAATTTTGAAGCTGCAACTCTGAAGGAGTGTCAGATATAGCAGTTTGCTCAATAAATGTTTTTAATGAATGAATCACATGTACATGTTCAGGCATATTTATTAAAATATTGATCATATTCCTTCTTGGTTAATTTACACATATTTCAGAATTCTCCATCTATCTAGAGGCTGGTGACATACCAGCTGTTTTCAATTACACTACTGAAGACTCACCAAAAAAAAAAAAACTTAATTCAAACACTTTAAAGTTCCAGTCCTCATCCTTGCCCCCACCTTTAAGAAGATTCTGCAACTCGTTAATGTTCTTCAGAGCAGAAACAAAATATCCACGTTTTTCATTTGCTAATTCCATAAACAGGAATTCTAAAGACATTTTATGTAAAGTGAAGGAAAATTACTGGAAGTGACCATGCTAAAACTAGATTTTCAAGTTTCTTCAAAGCTTAAATCACACACATCAGTAGAGGCCTCATGGTGTCACTGCTTTAAAATGAATGGCAGGATGTGAGGTTATGGATAGGTGCTTTTCTCTATTTTCTAAATTCGCTAATGTTCACACGTTTACTCTCGTAAAACCAAAATGAGTACTAAAACAAGTAGTAAAAATAAAATAGAAATGATAGGAGAGGTCTGCCACTTATTAGATGAAGCCAGTGACTTTGGAGAAATTACCACATGCATCATGCTAATATCTCTTCAGCAAGCGTTCTAAAAAAATTCCGTAAGATACTGATTATCATGCCATCGTGACGGATGTTTTTTTAAAGAATGGTACAAAGTCACTATGATGCAAGAAAACTAACATAACAGTATAAAAGTTTCTAAGTTCTGCCATTTCAAGATAACATGCAGCCTTTCAAAGTACATGATACAAAACTCAGCAAGGTACCAGTGTAAGTTAAGCATTTTCTTTACCAAAGTAGTATTAAGTGCTGAAGTGAATCCCAACAGTTGGCAAATATCAAATAAAAATACTGACTCAAACCCAAACCAATCTAGACACGTCGTTCTCAATGAGCTCAAAGACGAGAACCACTGGCATCATAACTGGTTGAGAGTCACCTCCCGGTGGGAGGATAAAACGAATGGATCACACCCTTGAAATACTTGGCGGGTTAAAGAAAGTGGAGTCTAGGTGAAGAAAGCAGGAAGAGCCGAGCAGGAAGGAAGAAGCTACCACGCAGACAGCAGAAAGTGTTCCGTCCCCAGAACGGGACGAGTCCTTCCCCGCTAGCCCCCGCCGCGCCGCCACCCGGCCCAGGCACACCCACAAAGCCCCGCCGGCGCCGGGAGCCCGCCCGCCGCCTCCCCCAGCCCTCAGCCCAGGTCGGCCGCGCGGGAGGCGAAGGAAGGCCGGTCTCACCAAGTCTCTTCGGGCGGGACGGCGCCGGGGGCCGGTGGGGCGGGGACCCGCACCCGGGGTCCCCCTGGACGGGCTCCCTCAGGTAGTCCTCGAAGCGCACCTGCCGGGCTTCGCCGCCACCCCCGAGTCCCCACAGTCGGCTGGCGGTGCCCCGCAGGAGGCGCCCGCTCTTCCCCGTGAACGCGGTCAGGTAGTCCATGCTGCCGCGGGGCAGAGGCCGAGGAGGCCCACGCTTTTCACGGAGGAAGCCACTCCGAGCGCGTCCGCCCGGCCACGACCCGGGGGGCGGTGGCTCCGCCGGCCTCACAGGGGGCGGGGAGGCGGAGGGGGCGCCCGGAGCTGGGCCCGGCGGCCGACCATCCGGGAACTGCACGTCGGGGGAGCAGAAGCTGGACCAAAGTTTTGAAAGTTTTTCCTGTTGCTTCCAGTTGCCACGTCAGGCAGAACTTAGCAAGTAAAGTGGGTACAATCTTCCGGGAACGGATGCAGAGTCGAACGGCTGGCGGCTTTTGAGCGAGAGCCGGGCTGGTCCCCCGCGCTCCTCCCCCCGCCCTCCGGGGCCGGTGGCGCAGGCCCGCCCCGCCCCGCCCCGCCGACCCGACCCGCCCCGCCGACCCGACCAGACTTTCTGGACTGCTGGGGAAAGGGGAGGAGACCGAGGCCGGAGCTGGGGGAGGAGAGGCTGGGGAGGCTTTGCTGGACTTGAACAGTTTGGGACCTAGATAAAACTCCTCTTAGAAAGCATTATGAGACCATCTTCATAAAACAAAACATCAATAGTCACGTTTTATGTTCTTTGTGGCATTATGAACTGATGTTAAGAGTTTGACATTCCATGAGTCGGTCATGTAAGGCAAAATAATTAAGGGCTTGGTGTGTAACCTTATCCTCCTCTAGGCAGAGAAAGAGCAATAACTTTTGACAGATATTTAGTGCCTGATTTTGTTCCCTGTGAGACCTGGTTATTCTCCTTTCACATCTGTTTACAGCTCTTTTAGCTTTTCCCCCCGCATTAAATACATAACCTCTCTTTCTTGGAATTACCAATTTATTAACATTTGAAGAAAAGGTTTGAATTACCGAAGAAGTTAAAGAGTTAATCATACCAAATAACGGAGTCCAGAAAATTTCAGGAACTTAAGCTTTTTGCCAAAACTTTAGAGATTATCCTCCTTCCCCCTTCTTAAATAATTGTTTGATTTTTCCCACCGTCATCATTTTCAGTGTAAAATCATTACTAGGTTGGACAAATTTCATTCAAACATCAGCATCACCTTCATATCTGATTTAAAATAACATCTGTATCCCAAGAGTGTAATTCACAGTGTTTATAAGAAAGGACCCAGGAATCAGCATATCTCACAATCATCCAGATGTGCTGCTTGGGAAAGCACTGCTCCAGACTTCCTTCTGTACCTCCTACGGACCCATTTGCTAGAATGGTAAGTGGCTCCTGGTTTTCTGAGATTTCTCATTTGATAAGGAAGCGTTACCATTCTTACCACAGTTGTAAGGTCTCAGGCTTAGGAAACTTTAAAAATCAAATTTCAATGACTTAAGTCTAATCCTGATTAACCAAATTGAAATTTTTTTTCTTAGTTATGCTTTACATCTTGAAATTTGCCATTTAGTTTGTGATGATTATATCCAAGTGTTTGAATTTTTTATACCTGATTAAATCTGCACTTTCATATCCAACCTGTAGCATTAAGCTGTACTCTACCAGTTCAAATACAGTTTACATGCAGTTAACCCATCATTTTTTTCTGCTGCCATTTCATGGAAAACTAAAGCTACTGGAGAAAAATGTATTACCTTGATGATTAAATGCTTTATAAATTTTGATTTAAACTCAGCTCATCTGTAATGTCTCCAAAATCCTCTTACTCATATAATGTTTTCTTTTTTCTTTTTCACATTTATTGTCTGAACTGTAAGCATTCTTATGAAGTTACCAGATTCACCACTTGAACATGTTATATGGCCCAGAAAATCACAGGCCATCTAATACAAACACTCTCACTTTTCTTCCCCCTTTCTCTTCATTTTACAATGAACTCATTTCTATATTTTGGCTCAGGAGGAAGTCTTTACCCCTGTGCATACCTCTCCTCCAAATTAATTGTTGATCTTAGTCTGTTTTATATTGTCTACGACTTGCCAGCCTTATTATTCCTCTCTCTTGTATTAATTTTCTCTTTCCACTCTGGTTCCTTGCCCCTTATCCTACCTATATCACCTACATAATTCTCTCCTATCCTTAGAAAAAGTTTCCTTATATACCATGCCTGCCTCCTCCAGCAACCCTTTGCCTCATTTTTAAAATACCTTTATTGACATGATTTACAAACCATATGATTCACCTGTCAAAAGCATACAAGCAAGTGGTTGTTCGTGTATTTACACAGTTGTTAAACCATCACCAAAATCTAATTTTTGAACACTTTTATCACCCCCAAAAGAAATCTCATACACATTTCTGTCATCCCGATTCCCAATCTCAGTCATAGGCAACTACCAACCTACTTTTTGTCTCTGGAATCATACAGTAGCTGGTCTTTGGTGCCTGGCTTCTTTCACTTAGTTTGATGTTTCTGAGGCTTATTCATGTTGCAGCATGTATTAGTACTTCACTCCTGCTTATTGCCAAATAATATTCCATTGTATGGTTATCACATTTTATTTACTCATTCATAAGTTGATGGACATTTGGATTGTTCCCACTTTTTTGGTTATTAAGAATAATGTTTCTATGCACATCTATCTATAAAATTTTTTATGGACATATATTTTTATTTCGAGTATATACCTAGGAGTGGAATTGTTGGTTCTTTTTTAAAAAATATAACACAGTGTAAGTTTATGGTATATATATTTGATAAAAGTATATATATATAAATCATGTGACATATTTACCACAATATTGTTAGTTAACACCACATCAACGCACATAATTACCTTGTGTGTGTGTGTGTGTGTGTGTGTGATGAGAACATAAGATTTACTCTTAGTAACTTCCAAGTATATATAATTACACTACTGTTAACTATAGTCACCATGCTATATATTAGATTCCCAGAACTTATCTTAAAATTGGAAGTTTGTGCCATTTGAGCAACATCTCACCATTTCCCCCAGCCCCTGGCAACCATGATTCTGCTCTGTCTCTATGAGTTCAGCTCTTTTAGATTCCACAAGTAAGTGAGATCAAACAGTATTTGCCTTTCTTTGCCTGACTTATTTCATTTAGCATAACACCCTCTAGTTCCATTTATGTTGTTGTAAATGGCAGAATTTCCTTCCTTTTTTATGGCCATTTTGTGTATACATAGTGTGTGTGTGTGTATATATATATATATATATATATATATATATATATTTACATACACATATATAATCACATCTTTATCCATTCATCCAATGATGGACATGTTGGTTGTTTCCATGTCTGGGCTACTCTGAATAATCCTGCAGTGAACATAATATATATAAAGAGACTGTCCTTTCCCCATTTGGTATTCTTGGTTCCCTTGTCAAATATTAGTTGATAGTATATACATGGTTTATTCCTGGAATCTTGATTCTGTTCCATTGGTCTGTGTGTCTGTTTTATGCAAGTACCATACTGTTTGGATACTGTAGCTTTGTAATATAGTTGAAGTCAGGAAGTGTAATGCATCCAGCTTTGTTCTTCTTTCTCAGGATTGCTTTGGCTATTTCAAGTTCCACGTGAATTTTGCAGTTTCATATGAATTTTAGAATTGTTTTATTTCTGTGAAAAATGCTGTTGCAATTTTGATAGGAATTGCATTGAGTATGTAAAATGCCTTGGGTAGTATGGACATTTTAACACTATTCTTCCAATCCATGAACACAGGACATCTTTCTATTTGCTTGTGTCTTACTCAGTTTCTTTAAGCAATGCCTTGTAGTTTTTGGAATAGAGATCTTTCACCTCCTTGGTAAATTTAATCCTAAGTATTTTGTTATTTTTGTTGTTATTATAAATGGGATTGTTTTATTTCTTTGTCAGATAGTTCATTGTTAGCATACATGAATGCCACTGATTTTTTATGTTGTGTCCTGCAACTGCAAAATTTGTTAGTTTTAAAAGTACTTTCATGGAGTCTTTAGGGTTATCTACATATAGGATCATGTCATCTGCAAATAGACACAATTCTACTTCTTCCTTTCTGGTTTGGATACCTTTTATTTTATTGTCTGGCTAGAACTCCCAGGATTATGATGAATAGGAGTGGTAACAGTGGGTACATTGTTTTCTTCCTGATCTTAGAGAAAAGCTTTCAACCCTTCACTGAACATTGAGTGCGATGTTAGCTGTGGGCTTGTCATATATATGGCCTCTACTATATTGAGGTATATTTCTTCTGTAGCCAATTTATCGAGAGTTTCTGTCATGCAAGAATATTGAATTTTGTCAAATTCTTTTTCTGCATCTATTGAGATGATCATATGATTTTTATCTTTCATTCTACTAATGTGGTGTATAACCTTTAGCATTTGTATATGTTGAACCATTCGTAAATCTCAGGGTTAAATCCCACTTGATCATAATCCTTTTAATGTATTGTCAGATTGATTTGTTAGTATTTTGTTAATTTTTGCATCTATATTCATCAGAGATATTGTCCTCTAGTTTTCTTTTCTTGTAAGGTCCTAATCTGGCTTTGGTATTAGGATAATGCTGGCCTCAAAATGAATTTGCGTGTGTTCCCTCTTCAGGTTTTTGAAGAGTTTGAGAAAGATTGGTGTCAATTCTCCTTTATGTGTTTGGTAGAATTTACCAGTGAAACCATCTGGTCCTGTCATTTTCTTTTGGGGATGTTTTGATTACTGATTCAATCTCCTTAACTTATTATTGGTCTGTTTGAATTCTTTATTTCTCTGTAATTCAGTCTTAGGAGGTTGTGTGTATCTGGAAATTTATCCATTTCTCCTATGTTATCCAATTTGTTGGCATATAATAGTTCACAGTAGCTGCTTACGAGTTTTGTATTTGTGCCCTGTCACTTGTAATGCCACCTCCTTCATTTCTGGTTTTATTAATTGGAGTCATCTCTCTTTTTTTCTTAGTCCAGCTAAATGTTTCTCAATTTTGTTTATCTTTTCCAAAAAATCTACTCTTAGTTTCATTGATCTTTTCTAATGTTTTTCTGATCTCCATTTCATTTATCTACTCCAGTCTTTGTTATTTCTTTCATTACACTAACTTGGACTGTTTGTTCTTCTTTTTTTAGTTCCTTGATGTGTAACTTTAGATTGTTTGAGATCCTTCTCTTTTCTTAATGTAGAAGTTTATCACTATAATTTCCCTCTTAGTATTGATTTTGCTGTTGCCAATAAATTTTGGTATGTTGTGTTCCCACTTTCTTTTGTTTCAAGATACTTTATGATTTCTTTTTTATTTTTTCTTCAACCCATAGGTTGTTAAGGAGCATGTTGTTTAATTTCTACGTATTCGTGAATTTTCCTGTTTTATTCCTGCTATTGATTTCTAGTTTCATGTCGTTTTGGTCGGGAAAGATACTTTGTATCTTCAACCCTTTTCAATTTTCTGAAAATTGTTTTGTGGCTTAAGATATGATCTGTCCTAGAGAATGTTCCATGTGTGCTTGAGAAGAATGTGTATTCTGTTCTTGGAGGGACTGTTATGTATATGCCTGTTAGGTCCATTTGGTCTAAAGTGTGGTCCAAAAACAATGTCCTTTCATCTTTTTACTAGTTAAGTGACTAACACACAACCGTATATTGGAGTATTCTGAATTTGATTATGTTCTTACCTTTACTGGTCTGTTTTATATTTTCATATGTTTCTATGTTATCAATTAGCACTTTCACTTCAGCTTGAGGAACTCCTTGCAGCAAATTTTGTAAGGCATGTCTGGTGTTGATAAACTCCCTCAGTTTTTGTTTGTTGGGGGAAGTCTTTCTCTTTCTTTCACTTCTCAGGAACAAATTTATCAAATTCTAGAAATCATCTGATTTCTACCTGGCAACTATCTTGTGGGATAAAAATGTCAGCACTCAAATTTCTGATGTTATAAGCAGAATCACTGATAAAATCAATAAAACAGACTGACACTAATCAAAGAGGTTTTATAAGTGTGAAAAAGCAAAGGGATGAATCTATCACTGAAGAGTATATGTTAAGGATTTAATATGGCTTTTCAGTTGAATGGGAAAGAATAGTCAATATTAATTAAAAACAAATTCCCCTGTGATAGAGGCCAACCCTAGGTATAATCATTACAAGTCCTACTAAAAACCAACTAATTTTTTCTCAATTTGAAAACTGTCTAAAAAGTTTTATATACCACACTTGTCAGAATTAACACATTGGTAGTCACATCAAGCAAGGGCCCAGGAATACCATCACTGAGAATTATAATTGAAACTCAGGTCACAATAACTGACATCAACTTACCATATTTCAAGACATTTTTTTATCCCATCAAAAATTATGATTACAAGTATCTAAACATACTCCATACCTACAGTGTGACAGCTTAAGGCTTTCGATCAGTTTCACTGAGCTCACTGAACAAGTTGTAAAAACTGAACAAGACTTTAAAAGTCTTTAGGATCAATAGCCAATCAAATCCCCAAACAGGAATGTTATGTTATGAAGACAAACATTCACATTCTTTTTCTACTGCTGGCTGTTTTCTTTCTCTGCCTGTGCTCTGTGAGGGATAGTAGCAGAGGGTGTGTTTCTACAGATGAGACTGCAGGCATGGCCAGGAAGTCGTCTATCCTCTGTCTCTATCTTTCTGGACTCTTCCTCTCTACCATTGTTTCACTTCTTTTCTCTTTATTCTATATTTGGTATTTACATGTCACTGTAGCTTATTTGTGTTTATTGAATAGAATTTTGATATTTCATATTCTTACTCTAAAAGATCTCAAAAGTGAAGCATTTGGATATTAAATGCTGTAATATATTAATTTTAGGTATTAATAGTATTTAGCTATATTTTTGAGAGGTGTCAGAATGTATTAGAAATAATGTCCCTATCTTTGCTCTGTATTTTTTAAAAAATGTATTAGAAAAAATATAAATGCATAAAGAAAAAGAGCAAAATAATTAGGGGGAAACTTAACCTTGTTGACCTATTACTTTTATGCCAAAAATCCAGTTTCCAGCTTCAAACCGTAGTCGATAATTAAGTATTTTTTGTTGTTTTTTTTCCTCCTATTTGGGGGTGAGGAGACTGAACCCTGAGCTCTATCAATACAAGACAGAATGAAGCATGGCAGTAAAAAGAGATCCTGTCTACAAGTCCATCCATCTTTTTTAGAGAAAATGATGGGCAGCAATGCCAAGTTCTCATCAATATTCCACTTGTTTCAGCCATGGTACATGAGCAGCAAACTGCTAAGTGCTGAGGATACTATTTAAAAGGAAGATACTACTCTTCTTCCCAAAGTGTATGGGGGTTCCCTGACTCTCCACCGCCTCGTCCCAAACACCATGAGAAAGATGCTAATAATGCCAGGTGAATCAGCCAAAGTCCAGGCAGCATATAGGAAGAGAAACCCAGATCTGGATGGTCAATCCTTAAATAAGCCAGCGCTGACCAGCAGGTTTCATTTTCAAAATAATCACATAATTCTCATTTTCTCCCACTGAAGATGCAATCCTAATTCTCAGTCTTCTCAGAAGACAGCAGATGGAGCATTGTAACCAGATTCCTTGCTGTCCTTTACAGGCATGAAGGAAAGTTTGACCACTTCCAGCCACCTCTCAGAAGAGAAGGCTACACCCACTTACCCCATGTCTCACTCCCCACCCTCTAGGGACTCCTGTGCGTACTAAGCTGGCTCTACAAACAATCCCTTCAGCAGCAGTAACATGCAAACATTTATTGAATGAACTGAACAAGAACTGGTAGTCAGTCACTTTGTGCCTATCCTGCTGGTTTTCTGGGAGTCAAGGAAAGAAAGACTGGGGCAGAGATTCTTAAAATATACAGAGAAATTTACCACGAAACTGTTAGGTCTCAGACTGTGCTGTTCCTGCTAAATACATTTTGCATGATTTATAAGCACATGCATTTATGTTGGCTCATTAAACCCTGTATGTTGTGTGATTTGTAATCTCCCAGCTTCTACTTTCTTCCTCTTTAATCCCTCTCCAACACTGCAGCCAGGGGAATCTTAAATCCATAGACCTAATTGTTGTATTTCCTGTACTTTAAAAACACTCCTTGTTCAGAGCAATAGCTTCCTGCTGATAAAAAGAGTCGGCTGTGGAACGTTTTTTAAAAATGCAGATTTCCCAACTATGTATCAGGGATTCTGATTCCAGGGTTGTAGGGTGGGGCTCAGGAACATGCATTTTTTTTATTATGAGCCATTTTTGAGATCTGCCCCTTTATAGTTCTCCCAAGTGCTTTTTCATATTTAGTTCATGTGAATCACACATTAACTTCTGAAATAGGGACACAAGACTAATTTTAGCAAACACTGAGCAGGAGTGACATATGTGTTTTATGTTCATGTATGTAAAGAACAGCCTCATTTAAAACAGCCAGTGTTTTGTATGGCCCTGCCTCGGCAGCCAAGAATATTACCTGCTTCAGATCGTGCGTTTATGAGATGGTGGAGACATCTCTGATAATCTGGATCCCTGAGAAACGATGTGGATTGTGGATCAGAGACTCCCCCCTACCCCACCCGCCGCCAGCAACCTTAACCTGAATTGGACATGTAAAATGAGCAAGAAATAAATCAAGAAATAAACACTTAACAGAGCAAGCCACCAAGGTCTGGGGGTTCATTTGAAGCCATAGCATACACTTAGCCTACCCTGACTTATAATATTTGCAATGCTTAATTAAAATTTATTTTTTATTATATGTGCAAAATTAATACAGGTTTCTCCCACTATCCAAAAGCAGAGTGTTCCTATGAAAACTTTTATAAGCTGAAATGGAATAAAGTGAAGAAGCAATTACCATTAAATATTATAAATTTGAACTTGAAGAACGCATGTGTGCTCATAAAATTCTATTTTTATATTTTATATTTTATATGTTGGTTTTATGTAAAACTATATTAGAAAAAGTTTGAAAAGAATTGCTTTTAGACCTACAAAGAATAAGCCTCAATTCTTTTTCATGTGATGCCTTTAATATTTTAATAACAGCCCTATTTGACCTGAGGGTGGCCTTGGTGTTTATCTAGTTGAGACTTATTTTTGTTGATAGGTCAATCAAGACCCAGAGAAGTCAAGTGAGTCTCTCAAGGTCACACACTTAGATGAGAACAGAGCCAGAGGAATTCCAGGCTTTCCAGCAGGAAGTGCTGCCATATATCCAGTGCTCCATCATTGACTTGAGCAATTCACTGGGACTCTTTCAATTTGCCCAAACATTTGTTGAAGTGGCATGATGTCCCATAAAGTGTTTTCCAGTTGTGAAAGCTAGGCCGAACAATTTATTTTTGAGATTTAGCTTTAATAATGTTTATCATGGAGCTCTGTTGTGATTAGAAAGGAAATCACATTTGTACAGTGTTAGGTCCATTGTTACTTGGTCTTATATGAACACATTTATTAGATTTATTTTCTTATGATTTCAGCCTATACTTCTAGATCAAGGTTCAGCAAGATATGGCCTATGGATCAAATCTGTCCTGGCAGCTATTTTGTAAATTTGGTTTCACTGGAACACCACCAAACCTGTCCTGTAATGTATTGTCTATGGCTGTTTTGGGGCTGCCACAGCAGAGATGACTGTATGTGACAGAGACCTATGACCCAAAAGTCTAAAATATTTATTCCCTTACTGTTTTCCAAAAATTCTGTTAACTGATGTTCATTTTGAAACTATTCTTGATTCTTTCATTTGCAGTATCATCCTATATCTCTTTGAGTCAGACAAAGATTTGTCTCTATTCAAGCTGTTCAGAAAAATATCTAATGACACATAGGCAAGGAGAGTCACAGGGCAGAGCACAAACATGCCTTCATGGTTGACAATGATTACCTGGAAACAGTTATGTGAGGAAGTATGAATCCACTGAATGATCCATCACCTAGTTCTCATTTATCAACAGTGTTATGTACAGCTGACCCTTGAACAACGCTGAGTTTTAGAGGCACAGATCCCCATCAGTCAAAAATTTTTGTGTAACTTTTGACTCTCCCAAAAACTTCTAAGAGCCTATTGTTGACCAGAAGCCAATAACATAAACAGTTCATTAACATGTATTTTGTATGTTATATGTATTATGTACTGTATTCCTACAATAAACTACAATAGAGAAAAAACATTTTTTCAATTTGTTGCAAATCTTCCCTAATATTTCCAATATATTGGGAAAAAAAACACATACAGGCAGACTCATGCAGTTCAAACCTCTGTTGTTTCAGGGTCAACTGCATTTTTAAATGCCTTTCTAAAATGCAGAAGAAAATGAGGTACAGACTCCAATTGACCACAGTTTATTCCCTCCCAAGTGGCTTCAAACCTGTGTTGTTTTATATCTTCAATTACATTTCAACTCCATTTTTTGAAATTTGAATTATTCATCCAACTATAGTTTTCTGGCAGATTTGTGATTATCTGAGTAGAGACAGGTTAAGTGTCACCAGACTTGATTATTATTCTTCCTTGGCGCACTGCACCTTCCAGCTTTGTTTTCAATTGGGGTGCCCAAGTGACCAGGTTCTAGCCAATGGATAGACCACAAAAGTGACGTGTGCTACCTCCAGGCCTGGTGCACAGAAGCATCCCATCTTTTCCTTTCCACAGCCTGGAAGCAGATGAGCATGAGCACACCTGACAAGCCACTTATTAAAGATAGCAGAGCCACAAGACAGAAGGAACCTGGGTCCCTGAATGCACCCTTACAGTACAGCCACCCACCATTCAGGAACACCAAATTCAGACTTGAACAAGAAATAAGCTTCTCTTGTATTTAAAAAGCCATTATATATGTTTTGAGGATTGTTATAAAAGGGAGTATAACTTTCATAAATACTTATCATTCCTATTAACTACCAAAGGTCCTGTGACCACATATGAAAATAGCCTTAGTTTCCTGGGCCAAGAGGTTGCAATTCAGGTAAAGTGAACATGAGTGGTCTTTCACTATACGCTTACCTACCTTACGCTGCAATTTCCATTTCAGTTTTTGTTTTGTACTTTCTAGAATCTCATTCTTTTAACTGAGAAAAAGAAAGCAAAATAAGCATTACACTTGTTCTGCCTTTTAATCATCTGCTAAACAATGTACATCTTCCTCAAAAAGAGAACCTCACACTTCCTTCTTGGTCTCTTCTATTCTAGGATTTCCCTTTTCACAGAATGGTTCTAGTTCGTTTCTTTGGTGTTTCTAAAACCTTATTTTATGTTTTGACCTTTCTGACACTCTTTTATACAATTTATGCCATCCTTTTACTTGTTCTTGTT
This sequence comes from Smutsia gigantea, assembly GCA_032199065.1. NCBI lineage: Eukaryota > Metazoa > Chordata > Mammalia > Pholidota > Manidae > Smutsia > Smutsia gigantea. The sequence goes on along the minus strand of JAVSCE010001413.1, from coordinate 32,439 downwards.
ATTACGCCCTTCCTACTTTTATCTCTTCTAAGAACTAAGCTCAGAGAACATCTTGTCAAGTCATACTGGTTTCTCCCCATTTTGCTTTCTCATTAAGATTATTCATGACTTTGATGTTTTTGGAATGCTACCCTCTCTCATGAAGGCCTTATTCTAGTTTTAATATTAGATTAAAATATCTTACTGTCTTTCTCTAGTACCATTCAACAAGGACAGGGACTCCCTTCACTGCTTAGAACATGACCTGGAACATACTATAGGCATTCAGATATTGTATTCGTTGAATGAATGAATGAATGAGATTGTCCATCTTGTCTCTAAATCTGATCTCAACCCACTTTTCTATGACCCAATAATCAGATGACTTTAGTCAAGGGTACTCCCTCTCCTCATTATTAAGGAGTAACAATCATCCAATACATTTCTCTCAAAGAGTGGTTCTCAACTGTGGCTACACATTTTAAGACTCCTGTAAAGCTTTTGAAAATCCCAGTGCTCACACCATACTCCAGATCCACGAAATCCAAATCTTTCAGAGGCAGGATACAGACATCAGAGAGAACACTCTCCAGGTGATTTTAATGTGCAGCAAAGATAATCACTGCAGGGTTCCTGCTGTCCCCTTAATACAGTCTTCTGTGTTAGTGAAAAGTCCAGAGACCAGTAACTATTGCGACACTATCATGTGAGGGGTTGTTAGATAGTAACAGTGAACATACATCAATTGTTTACTATGCCAGGCATGTACTGGTTTTTCATACATTATTTCCTTTGGATCTCACACCCATCCCTACAAGGAAGATTAACAAGCTCCCTTTTGCAAACAAAATTACTGGAGTCAGAGAAGTGAAGGAAAGCACATTGTCAATTAGGCTAGTCAAGAGTCTCTCCAGTTTCAAGGTTCTTAATATACTGATACCTACACACACGGGTTGTCAATCATGGACAATTTTGCCTTTCAGTAGGGCTCCTGGATAAAACATAGATAGAATTAAATTGGAATTTCAGATAAAGAAGGGATAATTTTTTAATACAAGCTTATGCCAAATGTTGCCTGGGCCATACTTACACCAGAAAGTTATTTGCTGTTTAGCAGAAATTCAGATTTACACTGGTGTCCTCTATTTTTTTAATAGTTTATTTTGGTATCATTAATCTACAATTACATGTGCAATATTATGGTGATTAAAACTACCCCCTTCATCAGGTCCCCCCCATCAACCCCATTACAGTCACTGTCCATCAGCATAGTGAGATGCTATAGAGTCACTACTTGTCTTCTCTGAGTTGTACAGCCCTCCCCGTGCCCCCCTAACATTACATCTGCTAATTGTAATGCCCCTTTTTCCCCCTTGTCCCTCCCTTCCCACCCGTCCTCCCCAGTCCCTTTCCCTTTGCTATTAGTCCGTTCTTGGGTTCTGTGACTCTGCTGTTTTGTTCCTTCAGTTTTTTTCTTAGTTCTTATACTCCACATATGAGTGAAATCATTTGGTACTTGTCTTTTTCGGCTTGGCTTATTTCACTGAGCATAATACCCTCTAGCTCCATCCATGTTGTTGCAAATGGCAGGATTTGTTTCTTCTTATGGCTGAATAATATTCCACTGTGTATATGTACCACCACTTCTTTATCCATTCATCTACTGATGGACACTTAGGTTGCTTCCATTTCTTGGCTATTGTAAATAGTGCTGCAATAAACATAGGGGTGCATCTGTCCTTTTCAAATTGGGTTGCTGCATTCTTAGGGTAAATTCCTAGGAGTGGAATTCCTGGGTCAAATGGTATTTCTATTTTGAGTTTTTTGAGGAACCTCCATACTGCCTTCCACAATGGTTGAACTAATTTGCATTCCCACCAGCAGTGTAGGAGGTTTCCCTTTTTTCCACATCCTCGCCAACATTTGTTGTTGTTTGTGTTTTGGATGTTGGCTATCCTCACTGGTGTGAGGTGATATCTCATGTGGTTTTAATCTGCATTTCTCTGATGATTAGTGATGTGGAGCATCTTTTCATGTGCCTGTTGGCCATCTGAATTTCTTCTTTGGAGAAGTGTCTATTCATGCCCTCTGCCCATTTCTTAATTGGATTATTTGCTCTTTGTTTGTTGAGGTGCATCAGTTCTTTAAATATTTTGGATGTCAACCCCTTGGTGTCTTCTATTTTTACTTGCTAATCTGTCAACCCTACCTTCAGGGAATATACATGAGTATCTGGAGGTATTTTTGGTTGTCATATGAGGGTATGCTACTGGCATCTAGCAGGTGAAGAAGGCCACAGATACAGCTTAAGATACTACAGTGCCCAGGACAGTCCCCACAACAAAGAGTCATCCCAATTCTAAGGTCTGTAGTGCCCCGGCTGAGAAACCCAGATCTTGTAGATGTTGGGAAAGATTAAGCACTCCCAAAATGCATCATGCCTTGGGCAACTTATATAGTCTATCCTTATTTCATTCTAGCTAAAATAATAAAATAAAATAAAAAATAAAATAATAAAGCTAAAATAATATTGAATATTGAATAATATTGAAATAAGAAAGCCTTATTTCATTCTAGCTAAAATAATATTGAATGTTCTTTCACATTTGCACTTTAGTAGTAATTGTGCCTGGAGATATCATGTATCTATTGATCCTGACATTTCATTACAGAGAAGTTGTGGCCAGCCTATTGCCACTTACTGACATCTTTTTCTGCTTTCTCTTTCATCCCCACATTTTCTCTTATAGCTTCAAAATCTGTGTGGTCCCAAATAAAACACCCTGCTCTCTGAAGTTCTCTTGGCACCGGTGTGACTTAGCTGCAATTAGCACAAGAGAAATAGGGATCTGAAGAAAGGTGTGACAGAAGCCCACATGGCAGAGGGAGAAGATGGCTGCATCACAACAGTTTATTGCTAATAGGATGATGCTACTTTAGCTAGCAAATTTGTATGTTGTGAATGCCATTAGCATGATGCAAGTATTTGACAACTTCTAAAGTATTACCTTGAAATATTTTCTCAAAGCTTTAGTAAAAGAATATTGAAATGAATTTTGCCTCAGTAATGTTACAAAACATGCATAAAGTCAATTTACTTTATAAAATGCATACTTTCTAGTTTGATTTTGGAAACTGTTTAAAAGCATGCTGGGTATTCTTTCGGATACTGTGATCAAACATAGTGTGTATTTGCTACAGTTTTAATGATTTCTTCAAGAATTTGAGTTTAAACACTGAATCATGTACAAGAATTTGAATTTCAGAAGATTTAATTTGCCATTCTCAGATGTAACTTTTAATACACTCACTTTAGGGTGTTCTTAAAAATTGATTTGCAAGGTAACAGATGTTAATTTTATGCTGCCGAAGTTTAGTGGTTGATTTAATTCCCAAAGCAAAGACCACTTGAGATTCAGGGTTTTAAAAATATATACTTATTTCCATTATTTTTAACTCAAGGATTACTGTGCTTTACAATCATCATAGTTACTATTTAACTCTCCCAAAAAGAAGAGACCCTGACTTTTGGATAATATAAAAAGAGCCCTATTGAGGGATCCACTGATCTCTAAGGTCCCAATAAGGATTATCCGTACTCACAAGGGGATAATTGTAATTATCACACTAATGTACAGTTAATTGAAATATACACACACACACATTTGCATTATATGTTATATAGTAGGTCCTTAAAAAGTGAATTCTTGGAGACTTCCGGGAAGATGGCGGCGTGAGCAGGGCAGCAGAAATCTCCTCCCAAAACTCTATTTATCTACGAAAACACAGCAAATACATCTATTCCTAAAAGAGAGACCAGAATACACAGGAAAGCGCACAGCGTGCAGCTACACCCGAGAGGACTCAGCACCCCAAGAGGCGGGTAAGATACAGAGCCGCGACCTGGCGGGACCCGAGCACTCCCCCACCCCAGCGTACCAGCAGGAGGAGAGGATTCAGAGCCAGGAGGGAGTGGAAGTACACCCCGCGAAGTAGCCAGCCCCGGTGGGGAGTGCTGACCCACACTGCGCAGTGCAGAGGAGATTGGAGAGACAGAGGGGCAGGATCTGAGTGGGGAACGCGCCAGGGTGCTTACAGCCGGCTCCTGGGAAGGAAAAAAAAAAGGCGCGCGCTTTCTTCAGCAGTCTTAGAGAGACAGGAGCCCGGAGGAGGAGCCAGATCGCCCCAGCACACTCAGCCCAGCAGGCTGGGAGTCCTGGGGAGTTTCAGATGCCTTAGCTGGCGACTGGGGAAGCGTAGCCATACTTACACTTCTCACTGAGATCAACAGCCTCCTGTTCGTTCCCACCCCTGCCAGAGGAATAAAGGGTCCTGCAGAGCGGCTCAACCACGGCTGCACAATAGTGAGGCAATAGCGCCACCTACAGCATTCCCACAGAATATACTCCCGGTGGGCGTTTTTTGTTTTTGGTTGGTTTTTGTTTTGTTTTTTTGTTTTTTCTTTCTTTCTTTTTTTCTTTCTTCTTTTTTTTTCTCATTTTCTTTTCTCTTTTTAAAGTCCTAAAGAGCCCAGCTGACATACGTGGCAACTATCAGTCACCAATTATATAGCCATGAAAAGACAGAGGAATATGGTTCAGACCAAAATCAACCAGACAACCCCAGAGAGGGAGCTGAAGGGATGGAAATGCACAGTCTTCCTGAAAAAAAATTCAGAATAAAAGTCATAACCATGCTGATGGACCAACAGAGAAATGTGCAAGAGCTGAGGGAGGAAGTGAGGGAAGTGAGGAAAGAATGCAGAAATCAGACAAGCAATCGACAGGCTTAAAAGCAGACTGGATGAGATGCAAGAGACTGTGAATGGGATAGAAAACAGAGAACAGGAATACAGAGAAGCTGAGGCAGAGAGAGATAAAAGGATCTCTAGGAATGAAAGAATATTAAGAGAACTGTGTGACTAATCCAAACGGAACAATATTCGCATTACAGGAGCACCAGAGGAAGAAGAGAGAGAAAAAGGGATAGAAAGTGTCTTTGAAGAAATAATTGCTGAAAACTTTCCCTCGCTGGGGAAGGAAATAGTCTCGCACTCCATCGAAGCCCACAGATCTCCCAACACAAGGGACCCAAGGAAGACAACACCAAGACACATAATAATTAAGATGGCAAAGATCAAAGATAAAGACAGGGTATTAAAGGCAGCCAGAGAGAGAAAAAGATCACCTACAAAGGAAAACCCATCAGACTATCATCAGACTTCTCAACAGAAACCTTACAGGCCAGAAGAGAATGGCATGATATATTTAACGTTATGAAACAGAAGGGCCTCGAACCAAGAATATTGTATCCAGCACGATTATCATTTAAATATGATGGAGGGATTAAACAATTTCCAGACAAACGAAAATTGAGAGAGTTTGCCTGTCATAAACCACCACTACAGGATATCTTAAATGGACTGCTCTAGATGGAAGCACACCTAAGGCTAAAAAGATGTCACCAGAGAAAATAAAATCATAGCAAGGAAACCAGGCCATCCAAACACTAACTAAAGGCAAAGAATAAAACACCTAGTATATAAAGAATGGAGGAGGAAGAATAAGAAGGGAGAGGAATATAGAAACATCAGACGGGGTTTACAATTACTTAACAAGAAAGTTAAGTTAGATTGTTAGATAGTAAAGAAGCAACCCTTGAACCTGTGGTAACCACGAATCTAAAGCCAGCAATGGCAATAAGTACATATCTATCAATAATCACCCTAAATGTAAATGGACTGAATGCACCAATGAAAAGACACAGAGTAACAGAATGGATAAAAAAGTAAGACCCATCTATATGCTGCTTACAAGAGACTCACCTCAAACCCAAAGATATACACAGACTAAAAGTGAAGGGATGGAAAAAGATATTTCATGCAAACAACAAGGAGAAAAAAGCAGGTGTTGCAGTACTTGTATCACACAAAATAGACTTCAAAATGACGAAAGTAGCAAGAGATAAAGAAGGACATTACATAATGATAAAGGGGTCAGTTCAACAAGATGATATAACCATTATAAATATATATGCAGCCAACACAGGAGTGCCAGCATATGTGAAACAAATACTAACAGATTTAAAGGAGGAAATAGACAGCAATGCATTCATCTTAGGAGACTTCAACACACCACTCACTCCAAAGGACAGATCAACCAGACAGAAAATAAGTAAAGACACAGAGGCACTGAACAACACACTAGAACAGATGGACCTAACAGACATCTACAGAACTCTACACCCAAAAGCAACAGGATACACATTCTTCTCAAGTGCACATGGAACATTTTCCAGAATAGACCACATACTAGGCTACAAAAAGAACCTCAGAAATTTCAAAAATATTGAAATCCTACCAAACAACTTCTCAGATCACCAAGGTATAAAAGTAGAAATAAATTTTAGAAAGAAATCAAAAAGGCTCACAAATACATGGAGACTTAACAACACTCTCCTAATTAATCAATGGGTTAACGACCAAATCAAAACAGAAATCAAAGAATATATGGAGACTAATGACAACAACAACACAAAGCCACAACTTCTGTGGGACGCAGCAAAGGCAGTTCTAAGAGGAAAGTATACTGCAATCCAGGCCTATTTAAAGAAGGAAGAACATTCCCAAATGAATAGTCTAAAGACACAATTACTGAAATCGGAAAAAGAAGAACAAATGAGGCCCAAAGTCACCAGAAGGAGGGACATAATAAAGATTAGAGAAGAAATAAACAAAATTGAGAAGAATAAAACAGTAGAAAAAAATCAATGAAACCAAGAGATGGTTCTTTGAAAAAATAAACAAAATAGATAAACCCCTAGTCAGACTCATTAAGAGAAAAAGAGAATCTACACACATAAACACAATCAGAAATGAGAAAGGAAAAATCACGACAGACCCCACAGAAATACAAAGAATCATAAGAGTATACTATGAGAATCTATATGCTAACAAGCTGGAAAACATAAAAGAAATGGACAACTTCTTAGAAAAATACAACCTTCCAAGACTGACCAAGCAAGAAACAGAAAAACTAAACAGACCAATCACCTGCAACGAAATTGAAGTGGTAATCAAAAACTACCCAAGAACAAAACCCCCAGACCAGAGGGATTCACCTCTGAATTCTACCAGACATATAGAGAAGAAATAACACCCATTCTCCTTAAAGTTTTCCAAAAAATAGAAGAGGAGGGAATACTTCCAAACTCATTCTATGAAGCCAGCATCACTCTAATACCAAAACCGGGCAAAGACCTCACCAAAAAAGAAAATTACAGACCAATATCCCTGATGAACGTAGATGCAAAAATACTCAACAAAATATTAGCAAACCGAATTCAAAAATACATCAAGAGGATCATACACCATGATCAAGTGGGATTCATCCCAGGGATGCAAGGATGGTACAACATTCGAAAATCCATCAACATCATCCACCACATCAACAAAAAGAAGAACAAAAACCACATGATCATCTCCATAGATGCTGAAAAAGCATTTGACAAAATTCAGCATCTGTTCATGATTAAAACTCTCAACAAAATGGGTATAGACGGCAAGTACCTCAACATCATAAAGGCTATATATGACAAACCCACAGCTAACATCATACTTAACGGCGAGACGCTGAAAGCTTTTCATCTAAGATCGGGAACAAGACAGGGATGCCCACTCTCTCCACTGGTATTCAACATAGTACTGGAGGTCCTAGCCACAGCAATCAGACAAAACAAAGACATACAAGGCATCCAGATTGGTAAAGAAGAAGTCAAATTGTCACTATTTGCAGATGACATGATACTGTACATAAAAAACCCTAAAGACTCCACTCCAAAACTACTAGAACTAATATCTGAATTCAGCAAAGTTGCAGGATACAAAATTAACACACAGAAATCTGTTGCTTTCCTATACACTAATGATGAACTAACAGAAAGAGAAATCAGAAAAACAATTCCATTCACAATTGCATCAAAAAGAATAAAATACCTAGGAATAAACCTAACGAAGGAAGTGAAAGACCTGTACTCTGAAAACTACAAGACACTCCTAAGAGAAATTAAAGAGGACACAAACAAATGGAAATGCATCTCATGCTCTTGGCTAGGAAGAATAAATATTGTCAAAATGGCTATACTACCTAAAGCAATCTACAGATTCAATGCAATCCCTATCAAACTACCAACAGCTTTCTTCAATGAACTCGAAAAAATGATTCTAAAATTCATATGGCACCACAAAAGACCCCGACTAGCCAAAGCAATCCTGAGAAGGAGGAATCAAACAGGGGGAATTACACTCCCTGACTTCAAGCTCTACTACAAAGCCACAGTAATCAAGACAATTTGGTCTTGGCACAAAAAGAGACCCACAGACCAGTGGAACAGAATAGAAAATCCAAACATTAACCCAAACATATACAGTCAATTAATATTTGATAAAGGAGCCTTGCATTATACAATGGGGAGATGACAGCCTCTTCAGCAGCTGGTGTTGGCAAAACTGGACAGCTACATGTAAGAGAATGAGACTGGACTACTGTCTAGCCCCATACACAAATGTAAACTCAAGGTGGATCAAAGACCTGAATGTAAGTCATGAAACCATAAAACTCTTAGAAAAAAACATAGGCAAAAATCTCTTGGACATAAACATGAGCAACTTCTTCATGAACATATGTCCCCGGGCAAGGGAGACAAAAGCAAAAATGAACAAGTGGGACTATATCAAGCTGAAAAGCTTCTGTAGAGCAAAGGACACCATCAGTAGAACAAAAAGACATCCTACAGTATGGGAGAATATATTCATAAAAAACGTAACTGATAAAGGGTTGACATCCAAATATATAAAGAATTCATGCACCTTAACAAACAGAAAGCAAATAATCCAATTAAGAAATGGGCAGAGGACATGAATAGACTCTTCTCTAAAGATGAAATTCAGGTGGCCAACAGGCACATGAAAAGATGCTCCACATCGCTAATCATCAGAGAAATGCAGATTAAAACCACAGTGAGATATCACCTCACACCAGTGAGGATGGCCAACATACAAAACACAAACAACAAGAAATGTTGGCGAGGATGTGGAGAAAAGGGAACCCTCCTACACTGCTGGTGGGACTGCAAATTAGTTCAACCATTTTGGAAAGCAGTATGGAGGTTCCTCAAAAAACTCAAAATAGAAATACCATTTGACCCAGGAATTCCACTCCTAGGAATTTACCCTAAGAATGCAGCAGCCCAGTTTGAAAAGGACAGATGCACCCCTATGTTTATTGCAGCACTATTTACAATAGCCAAGAAATGGAAGCAACCTAAGTGTCCATCAGTAGATGAATGGATAAAGAAGATGTGGTACATATACACAATGGAATATTATTCAGCCATAAGAAGAAAACAAATCCTACCATTTGCAACAACATGGATGGAGCTAGAGGGTATTATGCTCAGTGAAATAATCCAAGCCGAAAAAGACAAGTATCAAATGATTTCACTCATATGTGGAGTATAAGAACAAAGAAAATAATACTGAAGGAACAAAACAGCAGCAGACTCACAGAACCCAATAACGGACTAATAGTTACCAAAGGGAAAGGGACTGGGGAAAATGGGTGGGAAGGGAGGGATAAGAGGGAAAAAGGGGCATTACCATATGCAGATGTAATGTTGGGGGGCACGGGGAGGGCTGTACAACTCAGAGAAGACAAGTAGTGATTCTATAGCATCTCACTACGCTGATGGACAGTGACTGTAATGGGGTTGGTGGGGGGGGCCTGATGAAGGGGGTAGTTTAATAACCATAATATTGCACATGTAATTGTAGATTAATGATAATAAAATATATTAAAAAAAAGAATTCTTCTCAATGCTCCAAAATTTGTTATTGAGCGTTTATAAGATATAGATGTGGACGTATGCATGTCTGGCATGTGAATGTTAATAGTATGAAGAGGGAAAAATGAAACAAGGAAGAACATTGCCTTCATAAATATAAAGCTTTTTCCTTGATATACCAAAGATAAACCGAAGTAGTACATTCATGATCTTGGAATTCCTGTCAGTGGCAGATGGTAGGGAGGATATAAGATTTTCGATACTTGCTCCCAAAGGGCTCTGTGACTACCTCAAATACACTTATCTTACCACACTAATTATATATGTGTCTGTCTCTGAAACTATTGGTATAGCTAACTATAGTAATATGACTTTGCTACTCTACTGCCTTCTGGTTCATTCCAGAAACATCCTGAATGATAGATCAACTCTTCAACAGAAAGCATCAGCCAAGAGTTCACACACTGGAACTCACTGAGCCCTTTGCATCAAATCCATCTTGTTCTACCAGTTCTGAACTATCATATCATGATGCTTACCCAGTCCTAACTGAATTCTTATACTGAAAGACCTCCCTTAAATCAAACTTGAAAATCTCAAACATCTTATACTCCCCACACCCTCCCTCAAGGCTGTCAGTGGGAGTCTCCTTATCTCATTCAACTTGGCTTTGTCTTACCAAAAGGTGGTTTTAGTCGTACTTTTGGGAACAAGCCTTTGACACTTCCATTAAATTGTGAATTCCTAAAGGGTTGGATCTATGTCTCATTAATCTTACCTGGGGCAGATGGTTCTCAAAATACTGTCTTCAGACTAGCAGCATTAGCAACATCTGGGATCTTGTATGAACTACAAATTCTCAGGCTTAACCTCAGCAATCTGTGTCTTAACCAGTTGTCCTGGTGATGTATTCTCAAGTTTGAGAACTACTATAGATCACAGCAGATGGTCAATACATAAGTACAGAAAAAAAATATGATGAAAGGAACTATAGTAATTTCTAGTTAAAGTAGATAAAGTAATGGGCTAGGTTGAAAAAAACTAAAGCTAAATTATGAATGTCTGCATAAGGAGTATGGGCTTCTTTCTGTCGACCATAGGGAGTCACTGATGGCATGATGTTCTTGGGATACAATACTGTAAAGGGGAAAAAAAATCTGTGCTTCAATGGAAAACTATGCATTGTCTAGACTGCACTGTTCTGGATTATCAATTTTGATTCCATGGATGCTAATATATAATTAATAAATTGTAAAAGCTGGTCGCAATGCAAAAAAATTCTTGTCTATAAACAAAGACACCCTTTTCTATACAAAATTTGTCCAATAGGCTTTGAATTGACTTTCTTCACCAGCAGCGGAAGAATGTGCCTCCATCTGCATATTCATTTCAATAATCCTGATCTAGAATATGTCTGATTTCTCCTTTGAACTGGTTGTAACAGCTTACTGGTTCCTTCATTAATGAGTTAAGTAAAATATTTAATGTGTTCATTTTTACACATGTCTTGATTTTGCCTTTTTGTGGGGAGAGTCATCCTTAAACAGTACTTATTTCTCGGGTAGAATCCATTTGGGATGCATACACATGCACACACTCACACACACACACACACACACACACACACACACACACACACACACATATATTAAAGCTCTTTCTTTTGATATAATGATATTCTTTCAAAGTAGCAAAAGGAAGTAACATTTTTGCTATATTGATTAATTCTTGGGACTATGAAACTGCATCATGCTTCCTCTCAAATACATCCACAATAGTAAAGGCATTTAAACTTTTGAAATATTGTTATATTTTCTGATAATTTAACAGTAACAACAAGCTTAGGAAAAACAACGAATTATTCTAATTACAATCCTCTAGCCAAGAATTAGAATATTGGGCTGTAGAAGAACGAACAAGCTGCGGGGTAGAAAAGTGTGTGAAACACATTTGTGGAATGCCAAAAGATCACAATTTGACTACCTACAAGGTTTGGTTTGCATGGACTGAGGGGTAATGAGCAATACAGAGAATTTTATGCAGAGGCTGCTGCTATGGAGGGAAGAGAGAGAGTGTTGGTGACTGGAGACCTACTGGGAAGAATAAGGAAGAGGGAGAGAAAACAAGTGTCTACAAAACTGGAAACCACACATGCCTAATGGCGCAGCTTCCTATAAATAGGGAGTGTGACCTGAATTAGGGAAGTGTGAGGAGCAGCACCTGCGTGTCAGCAACTCTGATTCAGAGTCAGAACCAAAATTCCCTCCATTTCCCCATTACTCATTTATTCCTTCTAATACATATTTGTCTAAAGGAAAATCTTAGGTGCTCTAGATTATTCCATAAAATCAAAACCAACAAGCTAAAATATAGCACCCTAAAGGAAACACTACTTGTGGTTAAAATGAGATTTCTGGAAGCAAATTCTTGCTTGTCCACTGACTCACTCTGTGAACACGAGGCACCTACTAAGCCAGTCAGGCGTCGGTTGTTCATCTGTGAACAGTATAATATCTACATCTGGGAATGCTGGCTGAATTTATTATTTAGTCTTTGAGAACCATCCAAAGGTTTCTATAGGGAGGAGCAAGAAAAAGTAAACATATCACCACAAATACTGCTACTTAATAAGCTGCAAACATGCTTTGTTTTTCTTTTTAATAGTTCATGGAATTCTTTTTTGCCCCTTTCCCAGAAACAAAAAATGGTATACGTTGCCTTGGGTAGTACACTAAGGTTTATATGATGTTGAAAGGAATGCCTTTCTACATGAACAATACATACCAACTTAAAGGGTTTCCTATTGATCACATAACATCAAAAGGCCTTGGTCTGCACTTACAAGCATAGACTCTCAACAGAGTATCAGTACAGGACTCTCTATTAAATGCTTAATTAGGATGAGTAGCCAGCTCAACCAGCTCAACATTCCATCAGTCAACCATTAAAGTGAACTGCCAGTGAAGAACGCCATGAGGGGAGGAAATACGAGGCTAGAACAGAGGCATCATCAAAAATTTTTTTTAAACACCACTAAGGCATTAAATATAAGATCAATGGCCCAAAGTACTCAGAATGTTTAACAACTACCACTGAGCCATTTTTGAGAAAGGGAGCTAGACAGACTTTTTTTTTATTAAGGTATCATTGATATACACTCTTATGAAGGTTTCACATGAAAAACATTATGGGTACTACATTCACCCATATTATCAAGTCCCCCTTGAACCCCACTGAAGTCACTGTCTGTCAGTGTAGTAAGGTGCCACAGAGCCACTACTTTAGATAGATATTTTTAAGTCTTTTGGCTTTTGCCAGGATTATATCTAAAACTGCCCAGACCAATAAATTTGTTCTATTTTTTAAATCCTTTGGAGAAAGATTCTCTGGCATCGTCTTAAATGAATAAATACTTCTTACTATAAGAAACTTCTCTCTTTTAGTTATTTCTAAAGTTTCTAGAGCATAAGCCTATTTCTTTTGGTATTTTTAAACAAATTTTATGAAAAATTCTAACATATTCAAAAGTAGAAGAGAATGATGGATCACACAGATTCAACAATTTTCAAAATTTTGCCACATTTGTAGCACTTACTACTATTTTCTTTGCCAAAACATTTCAAAGCAAATTCCAGACACTATTTTACCCCTACATGCTTCAGTACACATGTCTAAATTTTAAAAGATTTTGACATTCATCATTAACTATCAGGTAACTTTATCCACTTAATGAAATCAGCACTCATTCCTTTGTAGAATCCAAGACCTATCACTCCATGCCCAATCACCCAAACAGGTAAAAATGTCTCTTTGCAGACAGCTTCTTAAATCATGATCCAAAAGAGGTCTACATATTACAACTGGTTAAGTCTCTAGTCATTTAAACCAGTACTTCTCAAACTCTAATGTGCAAATGAATCATTTAGGGATCTTAAGATTCAGTAAGGTCTGGGGCAGGAGCTGAGATATTGCGTATCTAACAATTTCCCAAGTGGTGCCAGTGTTGCTGAACTCAAAGAGGACCACACTTGGAGCAGTAAGATTCTAGCAAAGGCCCCATTGTTTGGGGTGGTTTTTTTTGCATGCCATTGGCATGATTGTTGCATTCCCAGAAACAGATCAGTGATCATGGGCTATATCCCATGGTCTGAATTTCCATGTTTGTTTGTGTGTGATATTATTTAGCTTCTTCTTCCATTACCCTTACTTTCTGTAAGTAATGTTAGCTCTAAAAATATGAATAGATTCATGCTCACCTTTTTTTGGTAAGAGTATCTTAAGGAGTATTCTGTGATTCAAATAACTATTCAATCTGTATGAGTATCATGTCTTTTGTAGTGACTGTGATACTAAAGAGCTGGCTCTAGAGTTAAGTTTTTATGATTCAACTTCTACCTCCATTACTTACTACAATTTGACCCTTGGGCAAGTGAATTTTCCCCAAGCCTCAGTTTTATCATGTGTAAAATGGGTATAATAATAATATCTATCTTAAGGAATAACTGTAAAGGAATAATTCTTTTTTATGAATAGCAAGTGTTCAATAAATGCAAGCCAATATTATTTTTATTGTTCCTGTAATCTCTGTACTCCAAGTAAAAATATTTTAGCTTCTGGGACTTTTTTTCTAGGTCCTAAAACTAACTTTTCAGTTCTTTGTTCATTTCAGGCTCTCCTATAAATCAGCTATAATTTTTCTCTTTTTTTGTACAGCCGAACAAAGAACTAGGCAGCACCCTCAGAAAGAGCATATTATGAGTTTTTGGAGGATTTCCTTTCCATGTTTTATTTTCTCCTTATGATTTTCATGGCTTACCAAACCTACAAATAAGATTTTTAAATCCCATATCAGCTCATCCAATTAAGTCTTTCAAAGAGTATTAGTTCTTGGTAGTTCATCACTGAAATTTAGGCATTAAAACTGCACAATATGAAATTGTTCCAAATCAACTACGCAAACTAAGGAAACTTGTTGTTCATTCATGTAAATCCTATATAAATTTTGTAATCTGTATGAATTATACAGCCTTGTTTGTTATCAGTAACATAGAAATGTTTTGATCTGAAGACTGGGGTTTAGTCAGAGTAAATCTTCAAGAGATTACTGAGGTCGAGCTGGTGGCACACTCCAATATTTCCTTACCTTTCTTTATCAGGCTTTGGAAGTTTGTAGAGAATCCTCAAATTAAACCTGATACTTTGGGAGATCTATGAAGCCAAGTAAGGAAGCCTGGGGACAGTCTGAAACAGCAAGGTACGGTCTGAATTTTTTTAATGCCTGACTACATGAACACAGAACATGAGTTACATGGACAGGAAGTCTGTAATTGCAAGTTGAAACCATGACTGGTACGTTATTCCTTTCTTTATAAAAAATTTCACCATCATAGAGCAACCCAGAGTCCTATTTCATAACAAACAAGTGCGGTGCAGAAGGTCAGAGCCAAAAAATAAACTAGGCAATGCGCCCAACATTGTTCTGCACTTGCCCTTCTTTCTTTTCTTTTTGATCTTGATTTTCTCAGATGTCTTTCCTATGAGACTATGAAAATATTTCTTTCAGAGATGTATACTCTTAGTTTAATGATGTGGAGCATAACATAAGAAGCTGAAATTGCCAAGAGTACTAGGGCCAAAGCAAAATAATTGAAGGGACTATTTTGAAAGTCAATTACTTTTATTTTTAGATTTTCTTTTTTTAATATAATTTATTTTATTATCATTAATCTACAATTACATGTGCAATATTATGGTTATTGAACTACCCCTTCATCAGGTCCCCCCCACCAACCCCATTACATTCACTGTCCATCAGCGTAGTGAGATGCTATACAATCACTACTTGTCTTCTCTGAGTTGTACAGCCCTCTCCGTGCCCCCCAACATTACATCTGCTAATCGTAATGCCCCTTTTTCCCTCTTATCCCTCCCTTCCCGCCCATTTTCCCCAGTCCCTTCCCCTTTGGTAACTATTAGTCCATTCTTGGGTTCTGTGAGTCTGCTGCTGTTTTGTTACTTCAGTTTTTTTCTTTGTTCTTATACTCCACATATGAGTGAAATCATTTGATACTTGTCTTTTTCGGCTTGGCTTATTTCACTGAGCATAATACCCTCTAGCTCCATCCATGTTGTTGCAAATGGTAGGATTTGTTTTCTTCTTATGGCTGAATAATATTCCATTGTGTATATGTACCACTTCTTCTTTATCCTTTCATCTACTGATGGACACTTACGTTGCTTCCATTTCTTGGCTATTGTAAATAGTGCTGCAATAAACATAGGGGTGCATCTGTCCTTTTCAAATTGGGCTGCTGCATTCTTAGGGTAAATTCCTAGGAGTGGAATTCCTGGGTCAAATGGTATTTCTATTTTGAGTTTTTTGAGGAACCTCCATACTGCTTTCCACAATGGTTGAACTAATTTGCAGTCCCACCAGCAGTGTAGGAGGGTTCCCTTTTCTCCACATCCTCGCCAACATTTGTTGTTGTTTGTGTTTTGGATGTTGGCCATCCTCACTGGTGTGAGGTGATATCTCATTGTGGTTTTAATCTGCATTTCTCTGATGATTAGCGATGTGGAGCATCTTTTCATGTGCCTGTTGGCCACCTGAATTTCATCTTTAGAGAAGAGTCTATTCATGTCCTCTGCCCATTTCTTAATTGGATTATTTGCTTTCTGTTTGTTAAGGTACATGAATTCTTTATATATTTTGGATGTCAACACTTTATCAGATACGTTTTTTATGAATATATTCTCCCATACTGTAGGATGTCTTTTTGTTCTACTGATGGTGTCCTTTGCTGTACAGAAGCTTTTCAGCTTGATATAGTCCCACTTGTTCATTTTTGCTTTTGTTTCCCTTGCCCAGGGAGATATGTTCATGAAGAAGTTGCTCATGTTTATGTCCAAGAGATTTTTGCCTATGTTTTTTTCTAAGAGTTTTATGGTTTCATGACTTACATTCAGGTCTTTGATCCACCTTGAGTTTACCTTTGTGTATGGCGCAAAAGTCAATTATTTTTTAAGAGTTACTTGCAAAACAGACATATGGTAACAGAAGAGTAGTGATATTACCATAATTTTACTATTATGCAGTGTTTTGAATCATAGTATTTACATGTGATGCAAGTAAAGAATAACCAGAAATTGTACATAGCATAATTACATCTAACAACAGAAGGTAACAAAATTTAAACAAAAAGAAGACAGTGGTATTTAACAAGTGCCCATCTTTTTTCTTAGCTAGACAGCACCTAAACCAGAGTCAAAATCAATATACAATAAGCAGTAGCCAACAAAGACAACCCCTCTATTGTCAGATAATAGAGCATTTCATTTGGCAAACTGTTTTATTTCCACACAGTTGATTGCATTTTGCCTGAAATTACTGATTAAAAGCCAAACATATATGGGAATTAGATGGAATAAGAGTACCCAGAAACAGAGTAGCATTTCATAAACATATTCAGGTTTTAGGCTATAGCAGTTTTCCAAAACTCATCCACATAAAGACAAAAGGCATTGAAAATGCATTATCTAATCAATCACTCCGATAATGGATAGCATGGCAAAGCTGTGTATGTACTTATGTGATACCACTTGAAGGCAGTATGTTTTCATATTTAGCATAAAGAACACTACTATTTTCTCCCCAAACCTTTTATTAAAACCTGAAGGGTAGGACTAAATGATCATTTTGTATCTTTCTTCATTCTTAATATCTGCAAGATCTAAATCCCCTCGGAGACCTTCCCAATGTTTATTTGGGTTTAGGGAACATATCAATATAGATATTTTCTGTCTTCTTGTCTAGGATATGGACTAAAATATTCCCAGTGCCTCTGATTGTGTTTCAGTTTCCAAACTTCAAATATTTAGCATATTTTCTTGCACTGTATCCTGATGAGGTATAGTAATATATAAGGTATTATAAGAAATAGCAGACAGCAATTTCCTCAGAACAAAGAACTAAAGCTTTACTGAAGGGTTTTTTTTTCATTTGGCAATTAAATCATCTTCTCAGTTTTATGTTCCCAATTAAATTTGTGTTGAGAATCATTGATGATTTATATGTTCTTATTAGTATCAAAGTTTTCTTAGTAGACTGACTATGATCTTTAATGACATGACCTAACTCAACACTAGCACACAGCAGCCATTCAATAAATATTTGTTGAATGAATTAAAGTAATAAATTCTAACAGAATACAATGAAACCTACTACATGTTCACTAAGTGCCATAAATCTAGGCTGATATGCATAAAATACCTCCTATAATTCAGGTTATAACTACTTAAAAATTAGAGCCACAATGATATATTGAAAGATTTTTTTCATGTGCCAGAAAAAGACTAATAGATGAATGTAAGATGAGATTTATAAATAGTTTATGGATGAGTATTTCTGAAGACATTTAATTTGCCTTCTTCATTTCATGTTCCATCCATATGCATGTAAATCAATGGTTAACATCCTCACATAACACTGTCATTAATCAGTTTAAAATAGATGAGAGATATTAGAAAATCACAGGTTGTAATTGTGCCTATGTAGATTCTAGTCTAAGAAACTTCACACATTTCTAGTCTCCCAGTTCTCATTTATGCACTTCATCTTTTACCATTCATACACTAATTTTTCCTACCTTTCATTATTGAACCAGTATTTGAGATATTCAATTGGTATTTTCTCCCCCTCCAATGATTCCATGCCTGTTAACCATTAACCATTTCCTCTGATCCAGAAGCATCTCCTGAATGACCCTGTGGTGATATTCTTCCCAGCTTTACTCTAGAGCTCAGGTACTACTTCATATAGCAAAAGATCAGAGAAAATCCTCCAAAGGGAACTGGCATAATCTTTTCTTGAGCATAATGCTACAGGTTATTTCCAGCATCTTGTCCATTTACTGAATATTGGTGCAGCAAGCAAGAGGCCTACTGCTCTCCCTCCCTATCTACTATGTCCCATGGGCATAGCTAATTACAGAAAAAAAGAAAATAGTCTAGTATGTTAAAAACAAAACAAAACCCCTGGGTAGTGATCTCAAATCTTTGAATGAAATAAGTACCTTACTAAGCTTATGTCTATCCTCGCTCTTAAGAGACAGGTTGTTTCAATTAGTAGTGTTGCTATAGAGTTCTGCTGTTCCTGATATCTTTAATTGGTAGACTATTTGAATATTTCTGAATCTGAATCTATAAGAGAAAGTTAGTGTATGGATGGCTTCAAGTTATTAGCATGGATATGTGACTTTTAACTTTAATTCTCATTTTGATCACATTGTAATACTCTTGAAACAAAAAAAATTACACATTATTCTATTGGAAAATATATTTCAATGTAGAACACCATCAGCCTGACAATGGACAAATGTCTTCTCACTGGAAAAGTCTGAAGTTCTTGTGATCTTGGATTAAAAAAATGATCAGGGTTACACCATTTGTTTTACATTTAAAATTCAGACCACCCCCACCCTTGGTTTGGGGAAAAAAGAAAGGAAGAAGAGAAACCTCTTTTTCCTAACTAGCTATCCACATTAGGGATTTCCAGATAGAAGTATTTTCACTGTCTTGAACTACAACAGACATATTTGGTCCAACTTTCAAGATGCTCTGAGACTATACCTGGGTTGCATTATGACTGGTCAAATGGCAAGAGTTCATACAGTTCATGAACTAAAAGAAGAGTTTGAAGTTGGCATATTATAAGGTTAGGTTTTTCTTACCTATTGTATATTTTAAAAATGCCCAACATGGACTTTGAGATAATAAATGCTTATTTTACTCTCATTCATGACCAGAGAAATGGAATAGTATGCATTAGAGTCTCCTAATACCTCTAACCCCTACTTTTCTATAACCATCTTAATAAAGCTATCTTATATTTACATACCACTTTTAGCTTTCAATTTGCTATTTCCCTAATTTATTTTCTCCTAGTCAATGTCAGAAGGTGGGGGGATAAGGGCGAGACCAGGGAGTTAAGAGAGAGCTGGTATTCATGACAACCATTTTATAGGTAAGAAAATGAGATACAGGCAGAGAAAATAAGTAACTCTTCTGAGGTTATATAGTTACGTAGTGACTGTGGGGATAGAGGGATTATCTATTATCTATTCTTCTCTTCTTCTTTCCTGATTCTATTGGAATGACAATATACTTAGCAAAAAAAAAAGTTATTTTCCACTTTGCTTTTCTAGGTATCCCTATGACACAGTTCTGGGCACAAAGACATGAGCTGAAGTCAGCTAGAGTGTTCTGGGGAAGTTTTTGCTTCACTGATACAGACGCCACTCCTTCCTGCCTCTACCCACGTCCAGTCTGGAAGAGGGATGTGAGGGCAAAAACTAGAGTAGCCCTCTTAGAACCACGGGGTAAAGGCTAAGAAAATTCTAAAGAGACCCCAGCTCTGACATCCTGAACCTGTACCAGTGATTGCCTACTTCTAGACTTCTTTCCACATGAGAAAAATCAAGCTTTATGTTTATGTTTAGGTGTCTTTAATCAGGGATCTTTATTCAAATGAAATTCCTCATCATTAAAGCAGGAACATGAGTTCAGGTTCTCAGTTTCCAGCTCTGTTGTATTTCCATTGTCTGTTCTAGATTATGATGTCTACTAATCCTAGATTATAAAATGACTTGTTCTTATTCCTAGCACCCAAGAAATACAGCATTCAACCCCAAGTTCACAGAGCGTGGAAACAAGGGCAGTGCCACAGCTTGGATTTTAATTGGTTACCTCTAGTGCCCTAACTAAGAAAGCTAAGTAGCCAAAGGGAAGAAGTTTTTGTTTTGGCATTTCTCACCAATCTTTTTCTTTTTTTAATGAGCTTCTTTTGCCTCCAGGCACTTAATACTCTTTGGTATTTTACTATTCAACTCTTACCTAGGCCCGCCCTTTGCTAAGGGCTTCAAGCTTGGGGTACAGTACAGTTTTCTACCTCTCTACCACCAATTACTGATGTGCACAGAGACATGTAGAATTATTGTCATTAAATTTATAGCTATGCAAATATCATTTTAAGAGGGTATCTGTATTTTGTAAGAGGAACTTGTAAATCCAGTTGAACCTCTAAGATTGGAAAGTGCTGAAGAGTCATTTGTGAGGGGTTCCCCAGAATTCATCTAATCCAAGCAGCCACTCTCCTCCCCAGCTCAGCCTCTTGCACTTCCTCCCTTTCCTCCCTGCACCCCGGGCCCTCAGCCCCCCACCCCTCTCCTGGTGACAGCACAGCAGCAGGTACTTGGTGCCCACTGGGAAAGCCTGCCGAGTCCTGGCATCAGAAGAGTGCCGGGAATGGTGAAGGCGAGGAAATATGCTTTTGATAATTTTATACATTTAAAAACATATCCTTGGTAGGTCTTTTACTATGTAATAGAAATCAGGTAGTTAAGTTTTTCACCTTTTAATATTACGTTTGGCAGGCTATAAACCCTCTAATAAATATTCTTCCTTGTACCTTCCTCTTTTCTTATCTGCTGTCATGTTACTTGGTGTAAAAAGCCTACTTCCTCCTTCAGACCATTCTATCATAGTCTTTATATTCCTTCCATGTGCCTATCAGTTCTGTTGTGCCTATCAACTGGGAAAAAAGAACAAAAACAGTACACTGAAGCAGAAGTCTTGGTGTCTAGCCTTAGATGTATGTCCTACTGGCTAAATGGTCCTGGACACAGCACATACCATTCCTGTGCCTCAGTTTTCTTCACTGAAAAATGGTAACATAGACGGGGCTTGGGAAGATTCCTTTCAGTTCCAAAATTCTATGATTGAAGCCCATATTTACATGTACATCATTAATCTTTGCAACGACCTTGTGGGGAAGAAGAGTAACATTACCCCATTTTGCAGATGAAGAAATGAGAGGTAAAGGAGGCTCAATGACTTGTCTGCTGTTGCACACCTGGCAGGTAGCAGCGCCAAAGACCTAAACCCAGGTATTTGCTGACTTTTATCTCTGCAAAGAAAGCTAAGCCACCATTTCTCTATACAAAGAGCAGACAAAGGAAGTCAAATAGGTGAGATCTTAAGGCTCATCTACGAATTCAGAGAGGCAGGGGTTTTGCTCTCTTAAAACATGGGATTGTAATTGGTAGACATATCCTACTGTATTTAGATCACATGGACTGTTATTTGGTCTCACACTATCACTGTTTTCTCCCAGGGTAGCAATCTGCTTTAGACGTTATAGTTGTTGGATCTCACTCAGGGATTCAGGATTCTGCCATGAAAGTTAAAAAAAAGAAAAAGAAAGAAGTTTATTAAAAATAATGTTTGCCATCCTATTCACACAGAATAATGATGACCAATGTATACTGACCTGATTTATTTTATAATTTAACACATGCTTTTGTGCAGATATATGTGAGTCTGTATGTTAGGGGATAATGTAAATTCTAGATGTATTTCTGTGTTGACATTCTTGACATAATATTACACGTGAACCAATAGAACATATGCATTCATGAGCTTAAAATTATTATTCTTTTAAACATGGAAAAACAATATGAACACTGTCAATGACAATGACTTAATTTTCCACCTGCACCATTCAGTATTTCTACAAAAGTCCTTAGGGGCCATGGCAGTACTTGGATGAACAGAACCCTGGGCTAGTAGTCAGAAGATGCAAGCTCTTTTCCTGGGACTTACATGGACTTACTTAGTGACTGTGTGCCTAGCAGCTGATCTCCCTGAAGTTCTCAGGTATTAGATTTTAGTAATGTTCCTATTCACTAACCTTTGATAAATGCTGTGAAAGTGGGTGTAACTATTTTTGGAAAGTGTAAAAAGGATCAGGGGGAAAGAAGCCTAAGACTTGAGTCTCAGCTAACTTAGCATGAGGCATAACTATTTTAAGATAATTTAAATTTCATTTCATTATTTCTAAAACTTATCCTCTCTCCTTCAACATTGTCTCTTTCTCATTTAGTAGGAAAATATCTCAACTTTATGGAAGGAAAGGAGGACTGAAAAAAAGCGGTTAAATTTGTCTTCTCACCCCGTCCTATTTCCATATGTCTGACCATGCTTTCATAAGTCCTGGTTAGTTCGGTCACTTGGAGGGTTAGTGCAGTTACACATTAAATGGAAGGAGGAACTCCTCATTTTTTAGTGAAAGGGGAAGGCCCTACACATTTTGAAATTCTCTTTAGAGCTTGCTTCACTCCTCCGTTTGTTCAACAGCTGGTGAGTGTGGCACATTCTGTTCAGCTCTGAGATTGCAAAGACCTGACACTATGGTGCTGCCCTCAAGGAGCTGCCGGCTGATCAGAGGTGATAGAGGTGTAGACAAACTAGTGCATTACAGAACGGTCAGTGTGAAATGGAAAAGGGTCAGCATGGAGGAGACTGTGGCATCTAGAAGGAGTCAAAGAAGTGGTTTGTCAGTTAACCTTGGTGGGCAATGGAAGCAAGAAAAGAAAGGTCATTTTCCAGATACCGTAAGTTGTATAGTAATGGGTTTTAAAAAATGAATATTTAATCAACTGAATTGTATACCTGGCAATGTGCCAGGCAGCAGCAACGTCTATAAAAGCATCAGTTTTGGAGTTGAGTAGATAATATTACAACTCCATTTCTGTCTATAGGTGTGACCTTGGGCAAGTTGCCTGACCTCTCAAAATCTGTTTTTTTCATTTAGAGAATGGAGATTATAAAAAGTATCTGTACCTCATGGGGTTTTATGAGATTTAATGAGGAAATAAACACAAGCACCCAGCCCAGTCCTTGGCACCTAATAAGATGGTAACTGTTCAGCAAATACTAGTTATTATTAAGTACTTTCTATACATTTTCTCATTCATCTTTTGCTATAGTCAAGTGGACAGACATTCTTAAAATCAAGTGTATGTGAAGAGGATATAGGGCATAGGAGATGCTGGGAAGATAGGTTCCAAACCATGAAAGACTGTGTATGCCATCATAAGGGGTTTGGCATATATGTATCAGGCAATAGAAAATATTTTGAGAATTTTTAAAAGAGAAAACTAGTGAGTTCTATGTTTCAGAGAAAGACTGTTAAGATGGCAGTATGGATAATGCTTGGACAGACGGAGAAATATAAAGGTTAGGAATCAAGTTGGGAATTCTTCGTAGTAAATAACTCTCAGTAATAGTATGGGAATCTTAACTGCAACCCCACAGACCTTCTGAAGGCATGGCTGGCAGATCCTCTGTGCTGCTCACCTCCACCTCTGCCTATGCCCTACCATGACAAAAGCCTTGGGACTTGACTAAATGCTAATGTTTTCAGTCATGAATTGCACCAGCATTGGAGATTTTTTCCAGATTGGTTTTCTTTGTTACTAAAATGGCAGGAGTTTTACTCACCTCTGAAAAGGCAGCAAGTAAGCCCCCTGCTGGTATGGGAAGAACTAAATACCAGTGCGATTGTTATTTGGCTGCAGGGAGGAAGTAGAAAGCAGATGCTCTGAAAGCATTTGGGTAGTTTGCACCTTCATCGTTTTTTGGCATCTTCATATGTTGACTCATCATCATTAATCTACTATGTCGATTCAAGAGTAATAAATCACCCATAATAGTAACTTTGATAAAAACACAAATATAGAATATCTCATTTTACCATTGATTCCCAGTGTTTCATCTTTTTCTATTTCAAAAATCCAATTTTCTTCATCCCAGCATTTAGTGTTTCCATTATAAAACAGTAGTTCCTGTCCACTCTTTTTGCTGGAGATTCTCAATAGCAAAATGTATACTTTGGAAGAGCAAGGAATGCAAGGGAAGTTTAAGACATGTTGAAGGCTACTCTTCTCTCAAAATACCAGAAGCTAGAAAATCAGGAAGGACTGCTCTCTTGCTTATGTACTGGCATCGGATTACATATTTTGAGAAATGTTTGAGAAACTAAGTTTTCTTTTGAAATACCATCTTTTCTCTCCTGAGTTCTTCCCTTTTTGCATGTGCTCTGATCCATTTTTTGCTTAATAAGACATGCTTTATCTAAGTTGCTTTGATTTCAGTTGTTTGCACAACACATACATATACCTTTAGATACATGTTGTTACTGACACACAAGAAAACTATCTAGAGAAAAGAATCAAGACATAGAAGGGGAAAAGGGCCTGAGCATTTTGTATTTTTTTTTAATTTGCAATTTTAAAATGATAAAAAAATGTGTGCTAGCCTTTTAAAAAAGTTATTGAACACGCTAAAAATCATGTTGCATCTAAAATATATGATCATTTATATTTAAAAGTTGGTTTGATATATTTGATCAATGAAAATTAGAAACTGTAAATGTCCTGAAAAAGTTTTGAAATTATGAAATATTAAATTTATTCAATGTGTTTAAATATGAGAAAGAATACCAACACTGGTGAATAATAACCATGACATCTTTTCCTCAAGTTTAAGATTTGGCTGTGGTCGTTGTTTTTTTGATCATTACAAAAAGATCTACAATGTTAAATCAGGAAAGCAGCTTTGAAACTTGGAAAAAAGGTAGAGAAAAAAAGACATTCTTAAACAATGCAAGTTTAATAAATGTGTAAGAGTTCTAAACGGACTAAGAAAATGATATACTTAAAAAAAAAGAAAAAAAACCTACATCCAAGATTAATCATTTAAAAAAAATACCTTAATTTAATCATCAAAAGCTACAAAAGGTAAAAAGGGGTTTCTTAGTTAATAGGCTGAGACAGTAAATATCATACCGCTACATAATAATTTTTAAAATTAAATAAAAGGGGGACTATGTGGTTAACTGCATAACCGACTTGCCTCTTCACTTATTAGTGAACTTGATAGCTTCAACCCTAAGATATTTCTAATGTGTCTGGATTGACTTTTTAATTTTTAAATTGTTTCCCTTTTTTCTTGGAAGAATTTATGCTGCAACACACACACACACACACACACACACACACACACACAAATAAAACCTTGAGCAGAACAACATAGTACTTCATGATGGAAAATAATTTTTTAATCCATAAAATTATAGATAGATTAGTATTTGAAGAGATATGAAATTTAAAGAGCAAATTTCAAGCATATAGAAGAGAAAAAATGAGACATTAATATGTAATTCTTACAATAAACTAATTTCTTAATAAACAACTTACAAATAAATGAATTATCTTTTTATGATAAAGTAAGCCTATGAAAAATAGAATAGAATTCAATTTAAAAAATGTTTAGTGTCACATGTGACATGATTTCAATAAGACAGGGAAACTTCATTGATCGCATAGTGCAGACATACCTGGGGGACTGAGGTGGCTGAGGCTTGGAGTCCTATCACTGCCCTAGTTCAGGTTGTCAGTGTCTCTCACTGAACTAACCTGTCTTGTTTTCTTCAAATTCATGTTCTGGAGTGAATTTTTTAAAACTCAAACCTGACAGGGAAGGTCATATGATGCACAAACTAGCCCTCTAGTAGAAACAATGATGTGGCCTGAGAGAGAGATTTTTGCTCTACATTCATATGCTGTTAGAGAAAACTGAGGTTACATTTTCTTTATTCATTATTGCATTTCTTTTATGTTTCTTCTCTCAGCACTGATGAGCTCTTAGTTATACAGCAGCCCCAAGTTCATTTCAAATCTGAGGTAAAAGTTTTGTTTCTTTGACAATTGATGAAGCAGGGGGAATTAGGATGTGTGCGCACACGCACGCACGTGTCTGTGCATGTCTGTGTTTTATGTGTGGGAGGGTACTTTGTAGGCCTTTTAGAGCACATTATGTAACATCTATATACCAAAGTTTCTTTACCTGTGAAATGCAAATAATGTTAGCCCTACCCTCTCCATGGGGATGTTGTGGAACTTTAAAATGAGAATGGATGTTGAAGAATTTATAAATTGTGCAGTGCCGAGCAAATTCAAGTTATTGTCTATTAGAAATAGTAGATTTACAATTGAGACATATTTAAAAATAACAATTCCAGTGTTTGCAGGTATAAATGAAGGTTAATTGTGAGAGCACTTCAAGTCACTGGACAACTCTGAGACCTCATCTTGTACCACTGCTTCCAGTCATGCTGGTATTCTTTCTGTTCCTTGAACGAATAAATTTGCTTTTACTTCCCGACTACTGCACTTACTCTCTATCTGGTTAGCTATTCTCCTAGATCCTTG
Source organism: Smutsia gigantea (assembly GCA_032199065.1). Classification (NCBI taxonomy): domain Eukaryota; kingdom Metazoa; phylum Chordata; class Mammalia; order Pholidota; family Manidae; genus Smutsia; species Smutsia gigantea. The sequence continues at coordinate 5,512 of JAVSCE010001413.1, read as the reverse complement.
TATGGCTTCTGATCATCTGGGTTCCAACACTATGATACCCTCTCAGAGATGCCCCCCCATTATTATCCAAGCTACCACTGCCCCACACATTCCAGTCTCATGTGATAATATTACTCTGTTATTTTCTTCTTAACATTTATTATCTAAATATATTATTTCTTTTTTACTTGTTTATATATGGAATCATCACCATGAAGGGCACTGTGCCCTCTCTTGGGAGAACCTGAGTGACGGAGCAGTAAGCGAGACTGGACTCCCAAGACTTTGGATGACAGTTTTAAGTGACCTTGTCAAATCGGTGAAATGATTAGCTGGAAGCCTGACTTCCAGGAGGAACAAGATGGGGTAAGGAAACATGTGAGGATGAGAAACACTAAATAGACACACAGTAAATGGCTTTCTTTTTTTTTTTTGCTTTGCTGTTACATATAAGAAGTTGGAGTTGGCCTAATATATTAGCAAAAATAACAACTTGGAGAAGAGACTTTCTTGTTCTTGTTTGTCAGTACCCTACAACAGGTTTAAACAATAGATTGAAGTAACCTAGGAGAGATGAAATTGACAATTTTCTATACCATGCATTTGGATAAGCAATGATATCCTTTTACAAATTAAATTCAGCATGCATGTACTCACCTTTCTGATAACTCGCTTGCCTATAATCTCTATATGAAGTGTTATTTTAAAATACTTTCTTTTAGTCTTATCCTCTAAAGCAAAATTGTGACATGTTACACTTATTGTTGGCATTTATTCCTTAAGTTACTTTTTCAGTGTCTCTTCACTCTTGAGACATTTAAACTCTTTCCACTCACTATTTGCATACCTTCCCCACTACTCACTCTTCAAGGTCCTGCTTTCAGCCATCAGCAGATGGCTGCTTTCAGATCTTTCAGCAGATCTCTATTTGATGTTTTCTCTTCTAAATTCCAATTTAGAAATACACACAATCCTACTGTGACACTTAAAGAAATGAATTATAACTGTCTGCATGCATGTCTGTCTCTCTCATTAGATTCTAGTTGCATTACAAATATTAGTAGTCCTAGTGCTTATTTATCACAGAACATAGTAGGCTTTCAATTAATGTTTTCATTTTATATTTTTCCACTGTTTTAACTTTTTTTTTAACCATTACTCACATGTTACTTTATTATTACTATTTGAATGTCGTCATCATGGGTGGGATTGAGGTCATTTGTTTTTATATTTTACTTTTAAAAACCCATACCTTCTTTATGGAAAAAAATTTAGAAAGTGATGAAGGAAAGAGGCTTTGCTGTATCTGACCTGCTAGTTAGACAACTCTTAATTTTCCATTTAACTGGAAGGAAAGCATATTGAAGAAAATTCCAGAGAACAGATGAATCTATATAGTTCTATTTTTCCAATTAATTTACTCAGTCACTTAAATAAGGATTGTAGAGTAGTTTGAGCACAGACTCTGGAGCCAGGGTCTTGGGTTTGAGTCTTGACTCTTACATTTGCTTAGCTTGTTTGACCTTTGACAAGTTTTTTAATCTTTATGTGCTTTAACTTCCTCATTTGTAAAATGTGAGTAGTAACTGTACTTAATGAAAAGGGTTGATTCTCAGGATATAGTCAACAAATACTTATTGAAGACATATTACGTACCGGGCTCTGTTCTTCACATGAGGGACATAATATGAAAAACAAAAAGACAAAATTTCCTTCTTCATAGCATTTGCATCCCAGTTAGCAAGATAAATATAAACACACATACATATGTCAGTGATAAGTGGTGAGGGGAACAAAAGCAGAGAAGGATATGAACTATTGCGGGCTGGAGGGTTTTGGAGTTTTTGATAGGGTGGCCAGGGAAGGTCATACTTGAAAAGTCAACTTCTGATTACAGACTGAAGAAAGTGAGGGAGCCACCAACAGTCTCTATGGGAGGAGTCTTCAGCGCAGAGGGAACTGCTAACTGCCAAAGCCTTGAGAAGGATGTATGTCTGGGGGCTTCAGGGGAAGCAAAAAGGCTGGCGTAGGTGGGGTGGACTGTAGGAGGAGGAACTGTGGGCAGTAGGGCCGTGTGTCTGTGTGCGCACATACATGCTCCCGGATGGGGAGTGCTCAGGCACTGCATGTGCCTTTAACATAGCACCTCTTTCTTTTCTGTACTCCTGACTCTTGAATGTATCCCTATCCTCGGAAACAACACACACACAGACTTATAAAAAGGTGATATCTGTGTTTCACACTCACCTTTCAACAGTACGATTTTAAATACTAGTGAAGTACTCTTTGTTTTGAAGAAACAGCAATGACATTTAGTTTTTACTATTATTTAATGTTCTTGAAACTCTGAAAGCCAATACAATAAATGTATTACAGAATGCTCAAATATATACAAACGTCCTAATCAATTTGGAGAAAAGTAAAACACTTTTGGTTTCTATGCCATGGGACCTATGTTCTTCTATGGAATTCATTCTTCATGAACTATAAGGTAGAATTTCAAGCTGAAAATATTTGAAGTCTTCCTTATGGCAGGAAAAGGGTCCTGGCTATGGATATAACTATGTGACTGATCCTATTTGGTTCAATTATTTTTATGTCATTTCTCCTTAATGAACATCTGGAACCAGGGAATGGGGACCTTCCACAATTATGCAATTAAGTACTACTTTTTTTGCAGTGGACATTAGCTTATACCTATAACTCTCTTTCTATTAAAATGTATGTTCATGTGCAAAGTCTGTTTCAGTTTAACTGTTTATGTATTATAGGATATGGTAAATAAATAACACTGGGGACCCAACAGACAATAAAGTGAGGTTTGGTTACTTTGACCAGACCAAGCAACTAAAACAAACACAGGAAGAACCCTAATTGCTGGCAACCAGCCCCTCCACTCCACTTGCTCACACTGCGTTTTCCTCTGAAAGTGAGGAGTTAGGCAAAATTCTTTGTCATTAATAATTCTAAAATCTGCTGTTAAACATGCTTATGTTATTTTTTTCTAAAGCCAAAGCCTAACTGTAATTTACAGATCGATTGTCTCTTAAATGGAAGGAACAAAGATAGGAAAGGGATTGGGGAATCTTGTATTTTTAATGCCACGGAGGTGCTGTGGGCTGTGGTTCTGCTAATTCAATAAAATATACAAGCTCTCAGACACTGCAACGCATTCAGTAGGATCCACAATAACTAGGACTCTCATAGTTTGAAGTTCTCTGATGATAGATTTCAGTTCTTGTTACTCAGATAGTAAGTTAATGTGCCTTATTATCATTCCAAACAATAATTAAAATGCAGGACTTAACTCTATTCAGTTTGGGACAAATTCCCTAATTTCTCCTTCTGTCCTCTCCCCAACTTTCCACTCATATAGAAGCTTCTCAAATAATTTTTTGTTTAGCATTGATGTTTAACATTTATAATTGAACAGTATTTCATGGTTTTTAAAGTAACCCCATATACAGTTCATATTCAATATCTTGTTCAATTTAAAAAAATAGTCCTAATAATCCTGTGACGAAGACATAAGTTGTATTATTTCTATTGTTTAGATGTATAATTGGAAGCTTTGAGAATAAGTATTGGATTACTAAGTACGTACAGCTTTAAGGAACAGAACCATAACTTGAACCTAGGTCTTTAGTTTAAAAACCTTGTACTCTTTACATTTCATTACAGTTAAAGATTGGTAATTAAATTACTGATAAAATTCTCCTAGTGTTTTCCAGAGGTGTTCAGTCAAGACAGCTGGCTCAAGAACAGGTGGAACCACAGTGCAAGGGAATTGGAGTGAAGGAAAGTAGTGAAGAGAGACCAGAATTGATGGATAAGCCACATAACAGCAACAATGAAAAAAGAATAGTCTCACAAAGTTTGAATGTGAAGTGCATGGCCTTTAGAATATTATACAAATAATAGATTTATCTACATTTTTACCACCATATTTCATCAAATCTTAGCATTGATTATAAGATGAACCACCACAAGAGAAAAAAATAAAACCCTGCCAATTAAGTATATGTCATTGATCATAAGATACTTTTATATTTTAGAAAGTTAAAATGTGAAAAAAGGCAGGTTTTAGAATCAAGAAAATATAGTACCAGTAACTGCAGAAGATATGAAAATTCTCGAAATCAGTCATAATACAACCTTACTAGATAATCAGCATTTATTAAGTGCCTATGGCTGGGTACAAAGAAACCAAATGCATAATCTAGGTGAAGAGGCTTAAGTGCTACATGTGAAATGTTAATTGCTTTCCTTCAGTTTCACAATGATGATCACTGTTGAAGAAAACAAATCCACTTGTGCAAAAAGATGTTTGAGTGTGCAAGGGGCTGGGGTGTGAGGGAAAGGAGGGAGGAGAGAGATGAGAAAGGATGAAGCACCTGGAGAAGGGAAGGATGGTCTGGAGGAGAGGTAGAAGAATGGGTGGGGGGATCTAATTTAACAGGAGCCTCATAGAAAGTCCATGGTGGTCTAAATCCTGTCTGCACCAGATCTTCTGATCATATAAAATATAATTGCTGTCCTGTATGTGAAACACTTTAAAATATCAGCTTTGAAAAAGGGCTTTTTACATTTTTATAACATCTATAGCTTCATGTCTAATACTGAAGATTTTTCCATTCTTGCATATTTTTTAAATCATGAAAACTGAGAACCAGACAATTTTAACATGTCTCAAATTTGAACTAAATGTAATGATTAAATATGGGATATTGCTTGGAAATTAAATTTTAGTATGACTGGTTATCAACCCCCTTGCTGACTTAAAATTTTAGAATTTGTGATTAAAATTTAAAAGTTGTTTGAGCTGAAATCAATCATCTAAATATTTCATTTGGGCATTTTGCATATATTATGATCGTCATCACAAAATCTGTGTGCTGAACCGGAAAAATAAAATCAGATGGTTTGTTTCTATTTAAAAACATTTCTGTTTCTGCAATGGGAATTTCAGATAAATTGCCCTATAATGTGAAATAATTGTTTTTGAAGTTACCCAAATAAAAAGAAAAGATACTCAACCATTTAGCTATGCGTTATGCTCATAAATTTATTACTAATTTGAATGGGATAATATCCTCAACATCATTAATCTTCATGACTAAATGGTAAATGATATGATATATTCTGATATTGTCACATAGTTGCTTGTGATTGAGGAAAAACTAACCTAGTAATGGTAATTACTTCTTTTGAAAGGCAAAACTATAAATAAATAATAATGTAGAGCAATTTCATTTTTAAAAGTCAATAATGAATTCCATCTGCTGCATGCCATTAAAAATCAAAGAGGTTACTTGCATGCCTTAGATCTTTTTATACCTTTATTCCTTCCACTTTAAAGTACAGGTCGATCCATCAATAATAATGTTATTTTGACTTGTCTGACCAAAGCTTAAAAAAAAAAGAGACAAAATCCTTCTATCTATTTATTTCCTCATTTCTTTGGAGCCTAGAGAATTTAAAGGAATAAAATGCTAAAGGAAAACAAATACATTTAAACGAATTTTTAAGAGAG